>JACVTC010000191.1:102500-130000 GCA_016946835.1 Neocallimastix lanati (nom. inval.) | reverse complement strand
ATTTTATATTGTATAAACTATGTCAACAATCATTTTAATTATTTTGTGTAACATGTATTTACGTAACAAATATATTCATGTGATATAGTTCTATATAAACATCATGAATGTACTATCCACTTCTCTCTTTGTTAACCATAATACTTTCGTATTATTATATTAAATAAATAAACAACATATATCAGATTAAGAGTCTCATTCGATTCTATTCTAATATTAAAAGTTTTTTTTAAAAAAAATACGACATGCCTCAAGAAACTACTTTAGCTAAAGACCAACGCCTTCGTGGAAAGTCTAACTTCAACGAATGGAAACTTTTTATTGTAACCGCTGCCAAAACTCAAGGTATTGAAGACTTTTTAGAAGATGATATTATCAGTCATCTAAATAATGAATTCTTTGTTTACGCCCCAAACGGTAATGAACCAACCAACAGGGTCATTACGGACATTCTTAACAATTTAAACCTCCCAATTCCTGGTCAAGAACCTCGTCCTGTTAGAGAAAACAATGACGCACCAGAGAATGTAAACAATAATGCTCTAGAACCATTATTGGATAATAGAACAAAAAGATTAATTATCAAAGAGGCTATAAAAATGGATGCCGAATTGATGTTATTGATTTTAAAAAATATTGACGAAAAAATCGTTAAAGAGATAAGTCGTCTGACTAACAGTTATCGTATTATGGAAAAACTCAAGGGAAAATACGGTAACAACAACGCTGATATGGAGTACTGGCTTAAAATACTCAAAAGTTTAAAGCCAAAGAACAAAAATGAAGTAATTAAAATGTTGGACCAAGCGAAAGAAATTTTCGTAGAAATGGAAGAAGTTGTTTTAGGTATTACAAACAAGGAAAAATTAAAATACCTATATAACATTCTTACTGATGACTATAAAAATATTGTTCAATTCGACTTGAACAGTGATGCAGATGAGTACTTAGATACTCTCAAAAGAATTATCTCAGCAAGGTCATATGTTGAAAACTGGGATGACATTAAAGAAAAAGATGAAGATGATGATCCTATGGACCTTGATTACCTTAGCAAGAGGAAAAGAACTACAAAATTAAACAAAAAACCTTCAAGTTTAATTAACAATAAGAAAAATAAACATAAATATAAGAAAGAAAATAAAAGTTATTGTCATATATGTGATATGAACGGACATTCCACAAAAGAATGTCATTTCAATCTTAAAAACAAAGAAAACAATATTAAAAATCAGCATAATAATAAAAAAGGGAGGCAAAATCAACAACAAGAGAAGAAATCATTAAATTACTTGGTAAACTCAAGAAACTATAATGATTATAGAAATAATAGTACTCCAAAATACACCAAAAATGAAGATTACTCTGATAATGCCAGCAATTACGATGAAAACTTTGATTTTAAGGATGCTAGAGCATTAATGTATCAGAGAAAGCAAAATAATAAATATATAAATTTATTGGAGGTTATTCCAAATAATAACAAACATACTCGTGATTTTGATAACATATACGATAAATCTATTGATTTTATTAATCATAGTAACTTAATAACAGATGATGTTACATGGTTTTATGATACAGGTGCCGGTGAACATGTAACGAATGATAAATCTTTACTTGTGAACTTTAAATATGAATCCGTTAAGTTGTGTTGTGCAAATGGTTCAATTTGCCAATTTGAAGGATATGGAACTTATGAGTGTTTCATAAATAAACAATATATTAAACTTGAAAAAGTTTTATTTTCCAAAAATGTTCACAAAAATCTTATTAGTGGTATAGAACTTGCAAAATCAGGTTTTATTTCTTTAATTGATTCTTCTGATGGAGAAAAAGCTAGACTAAAATTGTGGGATAAGAATAAAACTAATCTAGGTACATTCCTATCATCTAAATATAATCAATTTCCTATCAAAACACAACATTTAAACAGTAATAAAATAATAGGAAATGATATAATGCATATAGGTAAATTAGATGACAAAAGTATTGAAATATGGCATAGAAGATTAGGCCATTTTTATCAAAGTAATTTACCTAAATACCTAGATCTACATAATATAAAAGCTCCTCCATGCATAGATTGCAAAATTTCTAAGATGAGGAGGGGATCTCATAAAGGGAAAACTCCAAAGGCAACAGAACTCCTGGAAATAATTCATTCAGACATTTCTGGGCCGTATAATCTATCCATTAATAACAAGAAATACTTTCTCACAATGATGGACGAATTCTCTAGAAAAGTCTGGATATTTACTCTTAAGTCAAAAGCTGAAGCTCCAGATAAAATAATAGAATTCTTTACTTATCTAAATAATCAATTTAAGGATTATACGATAAAAATATTTAAATCTGATGGAGGAAAGGAATATAAAAATAAAAAGATAAACAAATATTATAAAGAAAATGGTATCGAAAAGGTGTATTCTCCTCCTTATTGCCCAGAAATAAACGGAAAAGCTGAAAAAATTAATAATACACTTAGAAATTCAGCAAAAACACTTATGTATTGGGCTAAATTATCGGAAAACTTCTGGAATTTTGCGATAAAGCATGCTTGTTATTTATACAATATGATTCCACATTCAGGAAACAATAATTTAATTCCTGACGAAGTATTTTATAATAAAAAAGTAAATATAAAACATTTAAGAACTTTTGGATGCACTTGCTACTTCAGAGACCAAAGTCCACACAAATCCAAATTTCAACCAAATTCAAGGAAAGGCATTTTTCTTGGTTTTGACAAAAAGAAATATTCGTATATTATTATGGACAAAGAAACTAGAAAATTAAATTATGTTAGTGACATTGAATGCATTGAAGAAGAACCAGGAAATTTTAAATATCCGAATAACGGCTTCCAAGACCCTTATTTCTCTTTTACTAAAATGGACCTTGATGAAAGAAACATGAGAAATAGAAATATAAATGACGATAATAATTATAATGACAATAATCTTCTAAATGAAAATATCAATTTAAATGAGAACAATATTTTAAACATAAATAATAATTTAAATCTAGATAATAATGTAAATGAAGATAATAATATCAATATAGCTAACGACAATAACGAGAACAATGTTTTAAATGAAAACAATAATGAGAATAACAATGAAAATAATAATAATAATTTGGACAATATTAATTTAAATGAAAATGTAAATTTAACGGACAATAATAATTTTATTGAAAATAACGACATTAATGAAGAAGAAAATAACATATCAAAAGAAAATAATACTGTGGGAAAAAATGATTTAATTAAAAATAATCCAAATGAAGAAATAAAATCAAATGAAATTGATAAAAAACACCCTATAAATTCTGGTGATATAAATATTCCTTCGGCTAAAAATAAAGGCAAAGAAAAAATCAATGAAAATGACGAAAATTCTAATATTGAAAAAAGTGAAAAAAGTTTTATTAATAAAAATTTTTCAAAAATTGAACCAAAAATTTCTAAACAGCCATTGGTCAAAATAAATTTATCAGAACCTTGTTCATCAAATAGTAATATAAATAATATTTTAAATAATACCTTATCAACCTCACGTGATAAAATTTTACATAAATCTTCATCTGAAAATTTGGAAAATGATAATACACATGATCATAATAATAATACTAATGATCGACATAAAATTATTGAAATTTCTAATAAAACTATGGATAATAAAAATTTTTCAAAAAATGATGAAAATTTTAATAATAAAAATTTTTTATCAAACAATGACAATAAAATTACAAATTTTAAAAATTCCAACACACCCATTAATAAAATTACCAATAATTTACCTATTTTATCAAACTCGCATAATGATAATACTTTTAATAATTATACTCTTAATAAGGCTTCAAATGATACTATTATTTCCAACTCCTCAGTTGATACTTCTTTACAAGACATCGATAATTCTAATACTCAAGATTCACGAAAAATTGATATTAATATTTCTAATAATTCCAATTTTAACAATTCAACCAATACCACTAATAATTTGCAATACAATGATAATCTATACCAAGATAATCAGTCTCTTACATCAATTGCTCATAACATTATTAAATCTAATGAAAATGAAATTATGGATGATATAATGATTAATAACGATGAAATTAATAATTCTCATTCTTCCAGAAAACGTCCTTTACCCCCAAATTCTCCCGATTCCAAAACAGTTATTCCTTCCACTCTTAGAACTTTAAGAAGAAAGTTGGATATTGATGATTCTTATATGATCGCTTCTATTTATTCTGATTCTCCAAATAGCTATGATGAAGCCATTAGTTGCAAAAATAAAAATTGCTGGATTAATGCCATTAAAGATGAGCTAAATAATTTATATTCAAATAAGATTATGACTTTTGTTTCAAAAGTTCCTCCTGGAAAAAATATTATTTCTACGAAATGGGTTTTTGCAACTAAGAGGGATAGTAATAATTTTATTTACAAATATAAAGCTCGTCTGGTTGCCAGAGGCTTCCGTCAAAAATGGGGTATTGATTATGATCTTACGTATTCCCCAACTTTAAATATTGATAGTCTTAAACTCATTTTTGCTTTATCTGCTGCTTTTCATTGGGACATTTTTCAACTTGATATTAAGGCTGCTTACCTTAATGCTCCTCTCGACAAGGATATTTACACTACCATTCCTAAAGGCGATATAAACTTTGGGAGGGGATACTGGAAACTAAACAAAGCATTATATGGCCTTAAGCAATCCGGTAGACAGTGGTACGAAACAATAAGAAAATTTTTAATTAATAATAATTTTGAACAAATAAAAGCCGAACAATGCATATTCAAACATACAATAAATTATAAAACAAAATGTATAATTGGACTCTATGTTGATGACATGGTCATTGCCGGTGAAATAAAATTTATCAAAGATATAATATCAAAAATTAAAAGAAAATTCAAAATATCAAATTGTGGACCAATCGAATATATTTTAGGTATTAAAGTAGAAAAACAAAATAATAGTTATATAATTTCACAGAAAAGTTTTATTGAAAATATATTAGAAAAATTCAATATAAGCAATACTCGAAAAAGAAAAACACCCTGCACAGGAGACAATGATATATCCGAAAATAAAAAGCCTTTCGATAAAACAATATACAAAAGTGCAATTGGATCCTTAATTTATTTATCAAAATGTACAAGGCCGGAAATCTCTTTCGCCGTTAATAAAGCTTCCAGAAAATGTGAACAACCAACAATTTCAGACTGGAACAAAGTAATAAATATTTTAAAATATATAAATAGTACAAAAGATTATAAAATTAAATATGATGGAAAGGGGGAGTTAATTGCATACACGGACTCGGATTTCGCAGGCGATAAAATTGATAGAAAGTCTACTTCAGGTGGAATTATTTTAATGGGAAAAAGTCCTATATGCTGGATATCTAAAAAACAAACGTGCGTTGCTACTTCTACCGCAGAGGCCGAATATATAAGTACTTCGGAAAACGTCAAGAAAATATTATGGATAAGAAACATTATTAAAGAAATATTAAATAAGAAATTAAATATAACAATCTACACTGATAATCAAGCAAGTAAATGTATAATGGAAAATGGTGAAATCAATACTAAGTTAAAACATATAGATGTCAGATACCATTTCAATAGAGATAACATATTAAAGAAAAGAATAAATCTAAAATATATAGACACGGAAAACATGCTAGCCGACATATTAACAAAAGATTCAAATGGTGCAAAAATACTAAAATTTACAAATAATATTTTTATATAAAAATCTCATTTGAGGGGGAGTGATAACTACTTAATAATTATACTATATATTTATTTATATTATTTTATATATTTATTTATTATGTAATTTATTAAAGTGTACTTGTGTTAATGTTTTATGTAAATTAGTTAATACGTTTATTTTATATTGTATAAACTATGTCAACAATCATTTTAATTATTTTGTGTAACATGTATTTACGTAACAAATATATTCATGTGATATAGTTCTATATAAACATCATGAATGTACTATCCACTTCTCTCTTTGTTAACCATAATACTTTCGTATTATTATATTAAATAAATAAACAACATATATCAATTACTATTATTATTATTATTATTATTATTATTATGATTATGATTATGATTATGATTATTATTGTTGTTGTTGTTACTCTTAACTTATCTATTAAAAGACATCATTAATTTTTAAATATATATATATATTAAAAATAAATTATTTTTTATGTCATCTTTCAACAATATATAAATTTTTATTTATTTTTATTTATTTACTTATGCTATATAAATTAATAAACTATTTATAACAATATAAATATATATCTTTTGGGATGTGGTACCTTTTGGAAAGTGGCATTTGACAAATGTGACGTTTATTTTGTTAATGTCAAAAGAAAAAAATTTTTTAATAATTTTTAATACAATTATAAAATAAATAAATAAATAAATAAATTAATAAATAAATTTTTTTTTTGTTATTTATTTATTTATTTTATTTCGGGTGTGTACGGCTAATGGTTTCAGTCCTCCACCCCCCAGGACTAGTAAGGAATATTGAGGTAGTCACCCCCATCCATAAAGACAGAATTATCCCTACTGGATAATTTTACTGAGTGTTTCAACATTGGCGCCCAGACATACATACATTATGAATTTTTCTAGTACTACTTCTCTGAGTGCTTCTCCGGGTTTGATTGTAAACTTCCCTTTTTTTTTTTGAAAGACGAGAGACTTGTATAACCTAACCCATAAAGTTTCGTACTGAAGCTCCCCTTTTGTGCCTATAAATATCAGAAAGATTGCAATTTAATAGAATATATATCTACATGGACATTTCTACATGGACATATGAAATCAATCATGTAACCAAACACTAGCAATTCCCTCTTAAATAATACAATAGTAACTAGAGCAACTCCTCTTAAATAGTTTAGTATCTTTTTCTATTTTAAATAATATAATTTATAATAAATATATATATATAAAGGAGAGGGGTGGGACATACTTATCTGTAACCTTAAACCTTAAACACCATATTCAGAAAAAAAAAAAAAAAAAAGCCCTCTTGTGAGTGAAACCCTTGGAAAAAATGGTCATAGGATGGGATCCAACCAAGGAGTCTTTGGTATGTTAGCCCCACGGACTAACAACCAGGATAGAAATCTGGTTCGATTATTACATGAATTAATTAATATTTAAATATATATAAAAAAAATTAGAAAAAGTTTTGTTAATAAAAATAATTCTTTAATAAAAACTTAATGTTTAATATTATACTAAAAAAAAAATAAAAATAAAAAATAAAAATAAAAATAAAAATTCCCATAAAAATACTTTTGAAATAAAGTTTGCTTCATCTACTCCCTTACAGTCTCTTAAAGGAAATGAAAATAAGGCATCTTCTTCAAAAAAAAAATGAGGAAATTTTTTGAAAAAGAACTATAATTCAAAAAAAAAAAAAAAAAAATAAAAATAAAAAAAAAATAAATAGAATAGAATATAAAGATTGTATAATAAAATCTGTTTTTTCACTATAAAGATTTAATTTCAAATTAGATTAACTCAAATTTCTTAGAAGGGTTTGAAGAACGAAAATAGGCACCTAACTGCCAAAGATTATAATGAATAGATAAATCAAAGATTTCACGTCTAATGATATGACAAGAATACAAATTAAATTTGATAATTCAGTATAAGTAATCATAACTAGTAGTCTCCATTCAAAAACGAAAAAAAAAAATATATATATATATATATATATATATATATAAAGTTGTAAAATTACATATCAAATGATAAAATGATTAAAATCTCAATTTTATAAATTAGGAGAACCTCTTTTAAACTTACTTGAACAAAAAAAAAGAAAATAAAAAAAAAAATAAAAAATAAGAAAAAAAATAAGAAATCTAGATATTATAATTAATAATTATATATTATATTTAAACAAATTAAATAATTTATTTATTTAAACATTATGATTATGAATGTCATGAAAATCTTTATATAATAATAATTTAAATAATAATAATAAAAAAAAGAAAAAAAAAAAAAAAACACAAAATATTAAATATAAATTTTAAAATTCCATCTA
The DNA here is from genome assembly GCA_016946835.1 of Neocallimastix lanati (nom. inval.). NCBI lineage: Eukaryota > Fungi > Neocallimastigomycota > Neocallimastigomycetes > Neocallimastigales > Neocallimastigaceae > Neocallimastix > Neocallimastix lanati (nom. inval.). Next base: position 121,880 of record JACVTC010000191.1, on the reverse strand, counting down.
AATATAATGAGGCCATTCATTCTATAAATTCTAAAAAATGGAAAAATGCATTTGAAAAAAAATTAAAAAAAAAAAAAAATATGTCCAAAAAAGGTGCAATGAAAATTATTGACAAAGATAAAATTAAAAAAAAAAAAAAAAAAAAAAAATTATAGATCCTTTGATAGTTAATATCCATCCCTAGATGGGTATTAACTATCCAGGAGGATGCTGCTTTTAAAGCTAGATTAGTGGCGAAGGGTTTTCCAACGAAACAAATTTAAAAAAAAAAAATTCATTGATATTCATTCTCCCAATTGTAAAAGCCAATAGTTTAAAGAATTATAATAGTTATACAATAGCTATCGCTACAATACAAAAAAAAATGGAAAATGAAGATAACTAGACCATAAAAGCTACAGATTTAAAATGAAGATTTAAAATGCAGATTTAAAATGAAAAGATATATATGAATATCCCACCTGAAGATGTTAACTACAATGAAAAATAAAGTATATAGACTAAAACAATCTAGAATAATGTGGAATAAAGATATTTCATCATTTTTAAAAAGTATTAATATGAAACAAAACAAAGCTAATAATGATAAATGTCTTTTTGACTTATATAATATAATTAATAAAAAATTAACTACTCTATTAACATTATTTATAGATGATATTTTAATAGCTGGAGAAGATCAAGTAATTAATTATATAATTATTAATTTAAAAAAAAAAAATTAAATATGTATATATCAAAAGAATCAAAACACAGAAAAAATTATTGAAAATTACTATATTTAAAACAAAAAAAGGTTACAAAAAAAATCAAACTGATTAGATAGAAAAAAGTTATTAAAAAAAAAAATATAATATAAATAAAAACTTTAAATCTTAAAATATTCATGTAGAAAAATTCAGATTCACGAAAGAATAAATTCAGAAATAATGGATGTAAATAAATATCAATCTCATTTTAGGCTCTTTGATATATATATATATATATATCTGTAAAAATCTAGCCCAGACATTGCTTATGTCCTTACCCAAGCATCAAGATACAATGAAACTAAATGTTATCTATAATTAATATAATTTTATTTATTATTTATTAAATATTTATTTATTTATTTATTTACTATTTAATTATTTATTATTTATTATTTATTATTTATTATTTATTGTTTATTATTTATTGTTTATTATTTAATGTTTAATATTTATTATTTATTATTTATTATTTATATATTTATATATTTATATATTTATATATTTATTTATATATTTATTAAAACTTTATTCTTTTATATTATATTTTAAAAATTAAATAAATAATCCCTTTTAGAAAATAATATCTTTATTTCTATTATTTTTTAATTGATATCTCAAGGGTATGGGAATATTGAGGTAGTCACAATACTTTTGTATGCTTTTTCACATAGACAAATAATGTTTCTGTTGGACGGCCTTACTGAGTATAAAATTTAATTCAATTTAGTTAATTTATTTATTTACTATAACTATACAAATATATAAATAAATAATTATATTGTTATTGTTTTATTTTAAAAAATATTTTATATTATGGCATAATTATTCATCATATAACTTATAACTATTTTATTAATTTAAATATTTCGAGTTATTTAAAAATTTATCTTATATATTCATCCTATAACTATTTTATTAATTTAAATAAAGTGTGTAAATATATACATTAAAATATTAGTTATTTATAATAATATTACAATAAATTATTGGTGCTTCTTATCTAACATAGGATTTATCCATATTTTATTATATAAATATTCGGAATTATTCAGAGATTTAAAGACATTAAATATTCCCATTACGTTACTCTGAATTGGTTACTATAATAATCTTGTAATTATTATTATTATTATTATTTATATATATTTGGAATATATTATACATTTCTATTGCCATTCTTTAAATTCAATCAAAGGTTTAATCTATAGATTTTATACTGAAATATAAATATTCTTTATAAACACAGACAATACTATAAACCACAAATGTTTCAATTTCACATTAATAAAGATTGTCATTTGTTGAATATTGTTATTGGATTTACATTTATTTCTTTATTGTTATACTACTTTTATATATATTTTCCTTTTTATTTTTAATAATATTTTAATTATACTTATGTTTATATAAATTTTGTAGTAACAATAGTAATAATAAAAATAATAATAGATTTTATTTATTTAATATTTGTTTTTATTTTCAAAAGTTTGCTTTTTGTAATGTATAATTTTATTTTTATATTAACAGTAAACATGAATATACCCAAATAGATTAAGTAAGTCTACTATTTAGTTTAACAATAGTTTATATAAATTAGTCTATGCCATGGTTATAATATAATTTATACAATTTTGAAAGTTTTAAATATTTAAAGTTAACTATTGCTACCAACTACAAATTTATGAATAAAATTTTTAAAAATAATAAATTTAAATAAATATTTCTATTTTAAATATGTTCTTATTTGAAATTATATTGTTCTTAGTAAAATTATTTTTGGATCTTTGTAAATTTATTTTTTTCAATACAGTAATAACAAATACAATACATAATTAATATAATTATAAATAATACTACAATTATCAATAATATGAAAGTTGTAAATTGTTTATTTATTCTAATATTATCTATATCATATATTATAAGTTCTTTACATATCTTATTTTTACATTCTTTAGATGAGCATTTATTATTATTATTATTATTATTACATATATCACCTGGAGCTTTACCACAATATATATACGAATATTCAAAAAAAAAAAAAAAAATTTTTTTTTATATATATTATTATAATATTCTATGGAAGATTTATTATTGAAAGTACAAAAATTATTAATACATTTATTATATAAACAAATCCGAATTATTAGTACATTTAAAAGAAATATCATGTGTTTTGTTATAATTCATTTTATAATCACAAGAATGTTCACAAGTATAGATAATATATATATATATTTTTTTATTTCCAATATCATTTGGAAGATTAATAAATTTGCTTGTATATCCTTCATTATATACACTACACTAGTACAATTATCATTTTTACAAAAGTATGCTTTATTAATATCTGGTTGATCTTCTTGACCACTATAACTCTGTAAGTCACTTTTATGTATTAATAGTATTATTATATAGAAATTTACTTGGTATGTTTAAAGAACTGATATTTATTTCATAATAGTACAATTATATAGAAATTTACTTGGTATGACTTGGTATGTTTAAAGAATTGATATTTATTTCATACATACTAGAACTATATATAAAATAAACATATAATATAATATATAAATAAAACATATTAATAATAGAAATATGAATTCGATTATTACATTTATCTTTTAATATCAAGATGTATGTATCATAAATTAATAAAATTAAATAAAAACTTCCAAAATTACTCTAAAAGACTATTCCATGGTAAATCCAATTAACATAAGATTTATGTTATAAATTTTAGGCTTACATTAATTTTATGTGTTGGTATAGAATTAATGATATTATATAAATCTATTTTATATCACGTTATATCAAAACATATAAATTATAGAATAATTAAACTAGTGATAATTTAATTTAATGATTTATTAATTTATTGTTATGTTATTATTAACAAAAATAATATATTAATAATTAAAGTTTTTATTTTCATTTTATATCAGAAAGAATTTGTAGCAAAAAAAAAAAAAATAATTTTAATAAAAGTATAGAAGAGAATAATTCTTAATTCAAATATGATAATAATGATAATAATAATAATAATAATAATAATAATAATAATAATTATAATAATAATAATAACAATAATAATAATAATAATAATAATAATAATAATAGTGATATTAATAATAATAATAATAATAATAATAATAATAATAATAATAATAATAATAATAATAATAATAATAATAATAATAATAATAATAATAATTATATTTTTTATTTTTTTTTATTTCCAAAAAATCAAAAAAAAACAAAAATAATTATTGATAATAAATAAAAAAATTAAAAAAAAAAAAAAAATTAAAACTTTATTATTTAGTATAAAAATTTTTTTGTGTAACTCTGAATTATGTCAAAAAAAAAAAAAGTCTTTAAATTAATTTTAAACTTTTTTGTATATTAAAATTTAATTAAAAGTTTAGGATTAATTAAAAAAAAAAAAAAAAAGATTGGAATAGGAAAAACTTTATTTTTTTTATTTAAAAAAAAAAAAATAATAAAAATAAAACTAAAACCAAAAAAATTAATAAATGAAGTGAAAGTGAAACATTAAATATAAGAACAAAATAAAAATAAAAATAAAAATAAAAAGAGGGTATAATCTTTTTATATTCTTTTTCTTCTTATCTATTCTCTATTTTTAAATGAGTCCATTTTATGTATTATAAATAATTTAAAAATAAAATATATTAATATTTAAATATAATAAAAAATAATTTTATTTTTTTTATTGTTTAATTATAAATTTTATTTTAATTTTTATAGGTCTTTATGAACTTGTTCAATTCTTTCATTTCACTTTTTTATATATGCTTATTTTTTAATAAAAAATTATAATTTATATAAATAGGATTAATATTATTCTAAAAGAAAGTATAAATATATAAATTAATATAAAATAAAAAATAAATAAAATATTGAGAATTATTTATAGATATATATATAAAAAAGAAAAGAACATTGTATTTGTTCTTTTCCAATAATCATTCAGTTGAGTTTAAATCTTTTCTTTTAAAATTATAAAAATTCTTTTTTATATTTATTTTTTTTTCTTTCAATTTTAAATTTTAATTTTTAATCTGTATTTTTTTTTTTTTTATCTTGATCTTAATTTTTTATATATTTAGTAAATTATTAGTTTTTTTTTTTTTTTTTTTTTTTTTATTTTATTTTTTGTAATTATAACTTTATTATTATTATTATTATTATTGACAGAATAACTATTAATTATAATTATTTATTTAATATTTTGTAATTGTAACTTTATTATTATTATTATTATTATTATTATTATTATTATTATTATTATTATTATTATTATTATTATTATTATTATTATTATTATTATTATTATTATTATTATTATTATTATTATTATTATTATTATTATTATTATTATTATTATTATTATTATTATTATTATTATTATTATTATTATTATTATTATTATTATTATTATTATTAATTTAACAACTTTTTTTTTTTTAACTTTCATATATTATTCCATTACAAATTGTTTTTATTTATTTATTTATTTATTTATTTAATAAAAGCTCTATTCTTTTTATATATAGAAATATATAATAAATTATTATATAATAATGTAAAAGGATATAATAAATAATGTGTTAATGTTTGTTTTTAGAAAAATTTCTTTAATATTACAATAAACAATGAATAAATAAGTTTATATATCACATATTTAATATTAAATATTAAATAATAAATAATAAATATTAAATAATAAATATTAAAAATTAAATATTAAATATTAAATTAAATAATAAATAAATGTGTTAAAACAACAATAATATTAACGACAACAGAAAAGATTTTCATTATATATTTTATTTTCAATATTAAATAAAGTTTGCTTCGTTAATTAAAAGAAAAAAGAAAAAAAGTAAAGAGATATAAAACAAAAGAAAAAAAAAATTATTATTAATATTAATATTATATTTTTTTTTTCTTTTTTTTTTTTTTTTTTTAAACATTTTATAACATTTTTATCTTTTTTTTTTCTTTTTTTTTTTTTTTCTATTTGTTAAATAATAAATGTCATTAAAAAAAAGAAAATCAAATAAAGTAGAAAACACATAAATAGAAAAAAAAAAATTATATTTGATATTTTTAAAAGTTAAAATAACGTTTTTTTTCTTTTTAATATTATATCTATATATATATATATATTTATTTTATAATACCAATAGAAGAATATGTCTTCTTATTTTTAAAGAAAAGAAGAAAAAAAAAAACCCGAACTCTAAATAAAAAGATATAATATATTTATATAAAATGAATATATATATATATTTTTAGTGTTTTATTTTTAAGAAATAATATATACAATACATATAACACATTTAAATTAGTTAAAACAAGAAAACATATTTCTCTATTACTTTTTTAATTTAACTAAAAAATTTAATAAATAAATAAATAAAAAAAAAAAAAAAAAAGCTCGAAGTTCATAAATCGAAAAAGTATCTATTAAAATATATAATTTAATAAAAAAAAAAGAAAGAAAAAGAAATCCGTAAAAAAAATTAAATTAAATTAAATTAATTGAGATATATAAAAATAATTTTAAACGAAGAAAAAAGAAAAAAAATAATAATAATATATTTCAAAATTTACAATAAAAAAAAAATCTTTTATAAATAAATCTTAATACCAATTAAATTGAAAAGAAAAGAAAAAGAAAAAACAAAATGCTTAAAAAGGTATTTATTCTTAAAAAATAATTTTTAATTATTGAAATGAATAATATTATTTTAAAAATTATTATTATAAAAAAAAAAGAAGGAATAATGACAAGTTATTAGAATGAACTTGATTTTTTTTTTTTTTTTTTTTTTTCCATTTAATATTTTTAAAGAAAACTAAATATTTATTTCTTTTTGCATATATACATTCAATTTTTATAAAAAAAAAAAAAAAAAAAAATAGAGAAATTTATTTAATACTACTGTAGTAAGTAAAGAAGAATTTGAAACCTATATTCACAGGGGTTTCTTAGATAATCCTGAATTTAAGAATGAGGTTATATTTTATAGAATAGTTTTTGTACTATTGATTATTTTCTGTAGTGCTTCTTTAATACAGTAAATATTATTTCTTAATATGAAATTTTAATTAATTTTCATTATTACAAATATTAATATATATTATTAAAATACCTAATAGGAAAAAAAAAAAAAAAAAAAAAAAGCATTCTTAAAATTAATGTATATATTATTCTTTATATCTTTATATATATATATATATTACCGCAGATTCTATAAATTACGTTATTCTTATATAATTCATAAAAGAGGATTTAATTTAACATTTAGTGGAGGAATTATGGCATTCTTGGATATAATATTAAGTTTTGTAAGTTTAATAATATTTAATGATATATATATTAATATTTAGAAATGGAAAAAAAAATTTTTTTTATTCCAATTCCTTATATTATTATTATTATTATTATTATTATTATTATTATTATTATTATTATTATTATTATTTTATTTATTCATCTTATTTTACCTTTGTATATATATGTTTTTTATCTTCATATATTCACATAAAATCATATATATATATATATATTAATATAATAATATATTAATATATAAAAAAAAAAAAAATTAATATTTTCATATAGTTACCACAAATTGTGAAAGTTCCATGTGCTTGTATGTATAATATTAGAAAAATAATAATTAAGATATATGAAAGATATATGATATTAATTTTTTTTTTTTTTTTTTTTTTTTAAAATTTTAATTATTTTATTTTATTTTAATCATTTATATTTTATTAGTATCCGTATATCAAGCAAATCTTGTAAATGTACTTGTTAATTTAATGTAAAGATATTCTATTCTATTTTATTATTATTATCATTTTTGAATACAAAAACTTTTTTAAAAAAAAAAATAATATATATATATATAAATATATATTATATATATCATTTTTAGTTAATGAAAAATTTAAAATATGTATATATATATATATATTATTATTATTATTCTATATAGTTTTTTTTGTAGAAGTCTTCGTATAGTTTTATTCTATTATTATAATGTTTACAAAGGTAAATAAAGAATATTTTTGTTAGGGTTTTAATATATATATATATATATTTATATATATCTTTATTATGATTATCTAATTTTTTTTTTCATACATTATTATAATATTATTAATATTAATATAAAAATAATATTTAGTCACATCGGTTAAAAAAAACAATAAACGCATAACATGGGAACCAAATCATTATTTTTCAAAATTAATAAAAAAAATTAAAAATGTTCTTCTTGCTGTCATTATTATACCAACGGTAATGATTTTTTTTTTTTTTTTTTTAAAAAAAAAAAAATATATTTATAATTTAATTAAATCAGCTTATATTTAATAAAAATATAAGCATAATTTTTTTTACATTAAATTATTTTATATTTTATTTTATATTAAAGCAATAATAAATTATTTTCTTTTTATTTTATTTTATTTTATCTTATTTTAATTTAATTTATTTTATTTTATCTTATTTTGTTTTTTTTTTTTATTTTATTTTATTTTATTTTATTTTATTTTATTTTATTTTATTTTTTATTATTTTTAATATTAATAATATTTTAATATTTTATTTTATTATATATGAACAAAAGGTTTTTTCATTTCTTGTTACAGTCATAATTCATTTAACCACCTCAAGAAATGAATGCAGGTATTTAGAAAACAAAAAATATACATATATATATTATATTTTATAATTCCCAATAATTATAAATATATATATATATATTTATGATATTTATGATATATAATTCTATTATTTATTATTATTAATATTATTATTATTATTATTATTATTATTATTATTATTATTATTATTATTATTATTTTATAATCTATTTCAATCTATAAAATAAAAAATTATATTCATCTATTAATCAAATTTTATAGTTTTATTGAATTGGAAGATGCCATGATAGGTTTAAAATTGAATCAGGGAAGAAATTTATTTTTTTTCATCCAAATTTTTGGTGGTTTATATACTATTCTTAGTTTAGTCATGACGATCTTACTTAGTTTTATTAAAGATTCTGATGTTTTTGGTGTTAAAGTAAGTAATATATTTACCAGAAAAAAAAAAAAAAAAAAAAAAAAAAAAAAAAAAAAAAGAATTAAATAAATAAATAACAAATATAAAAATAAATAAATTTTATTTAATTAAATCTATTTATTATTATTATTATTATTATTATTATTATTACAATTCTATTTCAATTATTAATTTTTTATTTGAAATCTTCCCTTTTTTTTTTTTCAAATTTTTATATGAATAAATTATTTAATAATATATTCAACATTATATATATATATATATATATTTATAATAGTTTGAATGTCTTAGTACATGTATATTAATTTTTTTAGCTAATATCATAAATATTATTGTACAAATTAATGCCAGTAAAAATTTTGATTATAATACTGAAAGTTGTCGTAGAGTGTATTTAGATATCTTTGAATTTACAAAAGGAGGAAAATTATTATTCACTATTGTTTCAATTTATATCCTCTTCACTTCCATTTCTTTACCCCTCATTCATTATTATAAAGCTAAAATAGCTAATCGAAGATATATTGAAGAGGTAAGATTTTTATTTTTATTTTATTTTATTTTATTTAATTTTTTTTTTTTTTATTTTTTATTTTTTATTTTTTTTATTTTTTTTTTTTTATGGAAATCGAATTTAGAAATAAATATACATATATATATATATATATTTGTATATATATATATATATATATTTGATTTATTTTATTTTATTTTGTTTTGTTTTATTATTAATATTTTAACCATCACTATTAATTATTTTAACATTTATTATTCTTCAATAATAATCTAAAATAATACTTTAATATATAATTAATAATAATCATAATAATTTAATTTATTTGTATATATATATATTTTTTTATGTTAGGATTTAACATCAAAATCATTCTTTAATAAAGTTTTAAATATACCAACATTAGTGGATGAATTAAGAAATATTGCCATTAAAGAATTTTCAGTTGAAAATGTGTTATTTTGGGAAAATTATCGAATTTTACAAAATATGATTTATCGTTACTATTTTCAATTCAAAAAAGCACAAGAATTAGGAAATGATAAATTAGTTAATCAGTATGATTTTGAAGGTTATTATCAAGAGCAAATAAATTCCTTTTCTAAAACAAGTATGGATTCGGATTCCATTGATACCAACGTTTTAGTTCCGAAACCCATTGTTCCATACTATATTAATTTTTATAAAACGTAAATAATAAATAATAAATTTATTTATTTTATTTTTTTTTTTTTTTTACATATTCAACTTCTTATTAAATAATATAGCATATAATATTTATATATATTATTATTGTCTATTATTATTGTTATTAATATTAATAAAAAAAATTTTTTTTTATTATTATTAAATTATTGATATTATTGATATTATTGATATTATTGATATTATTTATGTATTTATTTATGTATTTATTTATGTATTTATTTATTAATATATTTATTTATTATTATTATTATTATTATTATAATTTTATATAAATTTATTATATTAATTAGATTTATTGATAGTAATGGACCTGCCCCAGTTAACATTTTAGGACAAACAGTTTTAAAAATTCGTAATGAAATAAATTTTCCAACCATAGATATTTTTGATCAAGCGAAAGATGAGGTCACCGATTTAATGTATTCTTCAATTTATCCAATACTACTAAACAAATATGAGAAATATATTATAAATACCATAAATTAAAAAATAATAAAATAAAAAATTTTTAAAAATAATAATTATTATTATTATTATAATTATAATTATTATTTTTTTTTTTTTTTTAATTTATTTTTATTATTATAATGAACATTCTCTTAATAAGATTAATATATATATATATAAGCATATTTATTAAAATTCAATTTTTTTTTTTTTTTTTTATACATCAAAATTTTTTTAGTACAATTTGTATTTTTATTGTATATAGAATATTTAATAATAAAAATATAAATATAAAAAAAAAAATATATATTAAAGTTTATATTTATCATTCTATCTTTGATCGAAAATAAAAAGAAATAAAATTGGATTATTTAATTATATTAAAAAAATTTTCATAAATAAAAAAAAAAAAAAAAAAACAAAAAATAAAAAATAAAAAAAAAAATAAATAAAAAAAAAAAAGAAACATAATAAATAAAAATGAAATGAATTATTTATAATATAATTTAATAACTTTTTTTTTTTTTTTTTTTTCTTTTTAAAATTATATATGATACCCTTTAAACATTTTTTTTATATATATTTAATCATATAAAGAAATTAAAATTATTTAAACAGAACGATCTACAAAAAATAAAAAGTTTTTTTTTGTTTTTTTTTTTTTTTTTTTTGTACTATAAATAATATATGAAGAGATAGGAAGAGATTTAATTAATAATTTAATAATAAATAATAATACAATGCAAGGATGAATATATATTTATATATAAAAAAAAAATTTTTTTTTTAAACTTTTATTTTACTTAAAAAAAAAAAAAGAGCGAATTTTAATTCATTGTATATGTATATATTGGTTTGTTTATTTATTTATTAAATGACTTAAAAAAAAGAAGTAAAAATAAATTGGAAAATATATAATCCATTGTAAATTTATTTACCATTTCATATTTCATATTTTTCATTTCTTATATATTAAAAAATACTACTTTATTACTAATTTTTTATTATCTATTATCTATTATTTATTATTTATTATTTATTATTTATTAATAAATACTCTTTTTATTATTTGTTATTAATTAATAAATACTCTTTTTATTATTTATTATTTATTAATAAATACTCTTTTTATTATTTATTATTTATTATTTATTATTTATTAATAAATACTCTTTTTTATTTTTTATTATTTATTAATAAATACTCTTTTTATTATTTATTATTTATTATTTATTATTTATTAATAAATACTCTTTTTATTATTTATTATTTATTAATAAATACTCTTTTTATTATTTATTATTTATTAATAAATACTCTTTTTATTATTTATTATTTATTAATAAATACTCTTTTTATTATTTATTAATAAATACTCTTTTTTATTTTTTATTATTTATTAATAAATACTCTTTTTATTATTTATTATTTATTAATAAATACTCTTTTTTATTATTTATTATTCATTTATTCAATTATTTAATTATTCAATTATTCAATTATTTATGATTTATGATTTATTACTCATTATTGATTAATCCTTGTCATCCAGTTCTTATCCTGGGTTGTTAAGTCGTTGGCTTATCATACCAAAGGTCTCTGGATCGACCCCCACAAGTATCATATCTTCACGATTTTTCCCTTTGGGTTTTGCGTGAAAGGTTAGGGGTTAAACGATACTCAGGTAGGTATACTTTCTAAGTTTTCTATATTTCTAACACTATTAGAATCCCATTGCGTAAGCCTTGTCTGAGAGGATTTACAGTGTCCAGCTCCTCTGGGATGGCAAGGACGCCACCTATAGTTGGCTCTGCTTTCCCTCGAGGATCGCGTAGGGTGCTTCTATATGGAGTTTCTTTGCTTATGGGGAGTTGAGAGCGTCGACGCCGTACCGGTATGGCAGTTAATCATACACCCATATTACTATATGGGGAAGACCAAAGTCTTCAGTCTATAAAAAAAAAAAAAAAAAAAAAAAAAAAAAAAAAAAATTGATTAATCCTTATTAATTATTGATTAATTAATTATTTAAGATTATTGATGTATAATTTATAATATTTAATTAAATTATTTTTTCTTGACAATCCTTTTTTCTTATTTCTTAGCCATTTAATATAAAATAATTTTAAAAATTTTTAAGCCAATAGAATCTAATAAAAATATATTATCTACTGAAGTATAATATATTAAATATATATTTAAAATCAATTTAAAAAAAAAAAAGAAGAAAAAAAGTTAATTATTTCCACATTTATAATTATCTGTGTAACCTGCACTATTAAATTAATTTTAAACTTTATTTATATTTTTTTGTTCATTTCCAATGTTAAATGTTAAATGTCATATTAAGGACATATTAAAGGAGTAGTGATGGTCATTGTTCTTTTATTTAAGTCTCTATGAACATTCTTATCTTTTATGTTTATTTTTTTTTTTTCATCTTTTTGACATAATTAATAAAAAAGAATTTTGAAAAACTCTCATAATGAAATGTAAATAAAAAGAATACAAAGAAATATGAATATTATGATATTTTCTTTAAATGATAAAATAAAATATTTTATCTTAAATATATAATTAAAATTCGTGTGTATATTATTTAATTATTTTTTATTTGTGTTTTTTCATATTTTTAAAATAGTTTATATAATAAATAAAATTTTAATTTGGTTTCATATTGATTTTTATTTAAATCAGTATTAAACTTTGAAAAAAAACTATACAATTATCTTTTTTTTTTTTTTTTTTTTCTGTTTTTTAATATTATTTTTATACTTGAATTAATAAGAAAATATAAAAATTTAATTAATTATTATATAAAATTATATTATGTATTCATATATTAAGAGTAATTATTCATATTTAATACTCTGATATTAAAAAAAAAATTTTTTTTTTTTTTTATTTTCTACTATTAATATTTTAATTTTTTCTTATATTAATTATATATAATAATTTTTGTAGTAATTAAGATTTAATGAATTAAAAACTTAAAATAATATAAAATTTTAAAAAAAAGTTTTTAATAAAAAATTTTTTAATATAGAATACATATATTAACCATTTGAATTTATATTTATTTATTTTTTTTTTTTTAAAAAAAAATTAATATTAATACAAATATAGTAATATTTTTCCCCTTTTCTTTTCTTTCTTTTTTTTTTTAAAAAAGAATTTATATTATCTTTATTTCAATTTTTTTTTTTTCTTCATAATCATTACCTTCTTATTTATTTTTTAATCTTACAAAGAAATAAATATATTTTTTTTTATTTCTAATTCCATTATTTATATATATATATTTTTTATATACCTATTATAATAAAAAAGTTATAAATTTTATATTATTAGTTATTTAAAAAAAAAAAAAATTAAATAATAATAATAATAAAAAGAAAAAAAGAAATATATATATATTCCAATATTTTATCATAAAAATATAAAAAAAAAAAAAAAAATTGTAATACCTTTACACACATTAATCTTAACAAAACAAAATTTAAATTAATTTAAAGCAATAAATATTTATTCAAATATTTTTATCATCGCAAAATTACAATTTTTGTTATTTAAAAAATCATATATATAATTTTAATATTTATAATATTTTAAATAAAAAATGTTTGAAAAGGTAAATTTCCCTTCTTATAAAAAAAATATATATATATATAAGTATATATATATATAAGTTTATTATGAAATAATAATGATAAATATATGTATATATAAAATGATATTAATATGATATTCCCATAAATATTAAATAGAGAAATTTATTTGATACTAGTAACGTCGAAAACGCAGATTTTCAAAACTACAAACACACTGGATTTATAACAGAGGAATACAAATTTGAAAGAATAATTTACGTCATTTTATTCCTTATATATAATGTTGTTTTTATTACCTCATTAGTTTTGTATGTTTAATAAAAAAAAAAAAAAAAATCATAAAAATAATAATAATAATTTTGTATAAAAAATATATATATTTTATTATTCATTTTAGTAATAATCCTATATTATTGATTTATTTATTAACTTAATAAAATGAAATTTATCAATATCTTTGACATCGTCAATAAATAATTGTTTATTAATTATTATATTTATATATAATTCTCTAAAAAAAAATAATAAAATAAAATTAAAGGTTCTATCAAATTCGTAACTCTGCTATTGTACGTGAAAGAGGTTTCGGATTAACATTCTTTGGTGGTATTATTACTTTCATTAATGCCTTCCTTGGTTTTGTAAGTTTATTATTTTTTAATTAATAATAATAAATTAATACTAAAATTATATATTTTTATTAATGAATGTTTACTTTTATTAAATATATTTATATTAATTTTAATGTTTTATATTACTTTATTATCCATTATAGATTCCACAAATGATGGCAATTGCATGTCCATGTAAATATTTTATATAATTTATAATATTATATATAAATTTTTTACTTTAATATTTTATACTTTTATTATAAGTGTCAAGTATGATATATAATGGAAAGAAAAAATAAAAATAATAATTATATTATATTCTTTATTAATATAGTTTCCATGTACAATGCTAACATCTTAAATGTTATGGTTAACGTTATGTAAGTATAAGAATTATTTTTATATTAATATGTATATAATTAGAATAACCTATTTAATTTAATTATATTTTATTAATAATAAATATCTTTTTTAAAAAATATGAATTGTATATATTTATTTATTCTTTTAATATATAAAGTTTCTTCTGCAGAAGTCTTCGTCTTGTCTTACTCTACTACAATGATGGTTTCAAAGGTATATATTTATTTTAAATATTTATATATATATATATATTTTGTTCAATATTTAAATATTTAAAGTAATATAATACTAAATTGATAAATAAAACCTTATTTATTTATTGAATGATAAAATAAATTATTTAATGACAAAAAAATTTTATTTTATTTAAAATTCATCATAATACATATATATGTATATATTAAATTCATAATAGCTGAAAATGTTACTGATAGTAAATTAAGTATTTCTTTAAATAAGGGATCTGACTCTAACAATTACTTACAAAATCTTCACAGAAAAGTTAACAGAATTATCTATCTTATTATTGGCATTACTACTGTAAAATATTTCAATTTAATTATTATATTTCTTTAAAAAAATTATAATAATAATAATAATAATAATAATTAAATATAAAAAAATCAAAATTTTAATGAATGTTTCTTACAAAATAATGCTTATATTTATTATTTAAATTTTTTTTTATTTTTTATTATTATTATTTTTTTTTTTGAATATTAATCTTTTAAAAAAGGTAATTTCCTTTGTTAGTTCCATTGTTCTTCATGCCAAATATTATGACAAATGCAGGTTAATATCAATACTATTTTTAATTTGATAAACCAAAATAATATATATTTATTATTATTACTATTACTATTTACTATTACTATTATTATGAATGATATATAATTATTAAATTACATTTATTTTATTATTATTCTTTCTCTTTTTTTTTTTTTTTTTTTTTTA
Source organism: Neocallimastix lanati (nom. inval.) (assembly GCA_016946835.1). Lineage (NCBI taxonomy): Eukaryota > Fungi > Neocallimastigomycota > Neocallimastigomycetes > Neocallimastigales > Neocallimastigaceae > Neocallimastix > Neocallimastix lanati (nom. inval.). Next base: position 105,783 of record JACVTC010000191.1, on the reverse strand, counting down.
ATTACTTCGAATAATAGATTTGATGTTATTAGAGATGCTATGTTAGATTTAAAGTTAAATAATGGTAAGGAATTATTCTATCCAGTTAGAATTTTCAGTATTTTATACACTATTCTTAGTATCATTATGGCTGTTTTCCTTACTTTTGTTAAAGATGCTAATAAATATGGTGCTAAGGTAATTTTTTTAATAAGTTTTTTTTTTTTTTTTTTTAAATAATTATTTAATTTATAAAATTTAATATGAAAATTATTTAAAAAAAATAATAAAGAAAGAAAGAAAGAAAATTAAATAATAAATATATAAAATTTTAAATTAAATTATACTAATTTTTTTTTTTTATACTAATTAATAAAAAATTTAATAATCATCATAATAATATAGTTTGAAATGTTAAGTACTTCTATTATTCTTTTCATTAGTGGTGGTTTCAACGCTGTTCTTCAAAAATATGCTACTGGTGGTGAATTCGAATACAATGGTGATTTCCATCGTAAAGTCTTTTTAAATCTTTTTGAAATTACTAAAGGTGGTAAGATTTTATTCACTTTTGTTGCCATTTACATGTTATCTGTTTCTATTACCTTACCTGTTGTTCAATACTTCAAGGCTAAGAAGAACAATGAAAAGATAAACGCTTCCTATGCTGAAGTAAGTTTTTATTATTATTATTATTATTATTATATTAATCATTTTTTATTAACTTTCAATTTATTTATTTTCTATTAATTTATTTTTAATTATTTTATAGCTTTAAGCCACAAAATTCCAAATATCAACTTTTTTTAAACAAAATAAAAATAAATAAATAAATATTAATATACTTTTTTAAATAAAAAGTATTATTACAAAAAAAAAAAAAAAAAATAAAAAAATAAAAAAATACAATAAAACATTTTTTAATTATTATTTTAATATATTTTTTATTTTACTTTTTTTTCTCTTTCTTTCTTTTTTCTTATATATTTTCAGTATTTTTATAAATATATATATATTCTTTTTAACTTTAAGATTTTATATTATTAATATTCAATATTCATAATACCAAACTCTATTATTATTAAAGCGTTTTATTATTATTATATTTTTATTTTATATATATAGTATAGTATAATAAAAAAAAAAAAAAAAAAAGATTTATTAGTATATTTTTGAATAAGTAAATAAATGTATATATTATTATATATTATGTAGTATTAAATAGAAGAAAAAAAGAAAAAATAAAAGTAAAAAAATAAAAATAATAAAATAACAATAATAAAAAATAAAATAAAATAAAGTAAAAAAAAAAAAAAAAAAAAAAAAAAAATTATAGTTGTAATTTTTTTTTTTTTTTTTTTTTTTTAAATTTTCTCAAAGATCAAAGAATTAAAAAAAAAAAATAAATAATAAATAAATAATAAAAAATAAAAAATAAAAATAGTAAGATTAAAAGATTAAAAGATTAAAAAATAAAAATATATTAAAAAAAAAAACTATTTTTTTTTTATTATTAATTTTATTAAAATTACTCTTATAATTTATCTTTTTTTCTTTTTTTTTTTTTTTTTTTTTTAAAAAAACCATTTAATATTCATATTTCATATATTATTATTATTATTAACATTACATTATTATTTAACTCTATGTTCCACATATATATGTATATATATATATTATTTAAATAATTTTTTTTTTTTTTTTTTTTTATACTCTCCTTTCGTCAATGTATTAAACTGAGCCAATAAAAATGAAATGTTCTTTGGTATTCATAAATGGTGCTACCATGGACTATTAAGTCTTTTTTAATTTTATAAAAAAAAAAAATTTTACCATGGTTTATGAAAAACCAACGTTTTACCTTGGTGGAGGTATTCCATTTCTCAAAGAATTAACTAATACCTATTTAGGTCATCGCTTTTTTTTCAAGTTATTGTGAACCATCTTTCACTTCAAACGCAAACCTTAGCCATTGCCTTTATCGAGTCTAAAGTTTAGAAATCTATTAGATATCTATTATATACTCATTCTCCAATTTTCTTAACCAATAAATTGATTCCTTTTTTTTTTATTTTTTTTTTTTTTTCAAGAGAAATATTATTATTCAATCGTATATTATATTATTAACAAAAAAAAAAAAAAAAAAAAAAAAAAAAAAAAAAAAAAAGCTTTATATATATATTTTTTGCTTCACTATTTTGGTTTAAAAACATAAAACAAATACAAACAAAAGTTCAATCTCTTATTATTACTACTTTATTTATGGTGGTATTGATCCTTCCTCAAGTGTTAAAAAAAAAAAAAAAGTGATTCAGATAAAAAAAAATTAATAAAATAATAATAATAATAATAATAATAATAATAATAATAATAAAAATCTCTTTAGATAGAAAATATTTATATTAAAAAAAATATTCCAATGATATCACATCCATTTTTCTTGAACAGAAAAAAAAAAATCATATTCATTCTCTCCATAGAAAATAATTTAATAACTCATAAATGGAAATTTTATTATATTAAAATTTAATTAAAAAATAAATAATTAAAAAAAAAAAAAAAAAAAAAAAAAAATTGAATATAAAAAATAAAAAAATAAAATAAAATAAAAAGAAGTTTATAATTTATTTATTTATTTATTTAAAAATAAATATATAAAATATATAATATGTTATATACATATGTTACAAACATGTTACGTATATATACAGATACTTATATATATTTTTTTTATTTATTCATTTGAAATTATTTAAATATTTTATGTCTTTAAATTAAATTTAAAAAAAAAAAAAAAAAAATTCAGTTTTGATATTTACAATAAAAAGTATTAAAAATTAAATAATAAAATATAAATATTAAATAATAGAATATAAAAATTAAATAATAAAATAAAAAAATTAAATAATAAAATATAAAAATTAAATAATAAAATATAAAAATTAAATAATAAAATATAAAAATTAAATAATAAAATATAAAAATTAAATAATAAAAAAGTTTTTAATAATATCTCCCTTTCAATAAATTTTAATTTCAATTCAATATTAATTTTAATTCAATTTTTTTATTTTTAATTTTATTTTATTTTATTTTTTAATTTTTATTTTTTAATTTTTTGGCTTTGTTTTGTTTTGTTTTATATTATTTAATATTTCAATTGTTTCATATATGTTTTATATATTTATTTTATGTTATCTATTTTATTATTCATTATTTATTATTTAAATTTTAATTTTTAAATTTTTTTATTTTTATAATATTTATTATTATTATTATTATTATTATTATTATTATTATTATT
>JACVTC010000191.1:60000-97500 GCA_016946835.1 Neocallimastix lanati (nom. inval.) | reverse complement strand
GTTTAAAAAATATAACTATAAAAGTTATTTGATTATTATATTATACTATTTATAATTCTAATATAAATATTATTTAAAATTTTTTTATAATTTTGTATATATTTAAAACTTATCTCTATCTATCTATCTATCTATCTATTTATTTATTTATAATTTTTTTCTTTAAAAGTTATTGATGTATTATCAAATGAAAATTCAGTAAGTAGTAAAAAAGATATATCTCCACAAGTATCATCCCAAGTATCCACACCTATAAAATCAGTAAAAAGTGCAGATTTTACATTTAAAGATGATACCCCAGGTAATTTTTATTTATTTATTTTCTATTTTTTTTTTTTTTTTTTTTTTTTTTTTTTTTTTTTTTATTATTTATATTTTATTATTTATTATTTATTATTTATTATTATTCAATTATTCGTTTTTTATTATTTATTATTTATTATTTATTATTTATCTATTTATTATTTATTATATATTATTTATTTTTTATTATTTATTATTTATAATTTATTATTTATAATTTATTAATTTATTATTTATCAATTTATTATTTTTTATTAATTGTTTTTTTAATTTTAAATTTATATATTTTTTATTTTTCCTGTTTTAATTAATATAATATATATTATAAACAATTTAATAATAAATAGAATCAGTAAAGACATGTTATAAATTATTCCAAAAGATTGTTAAAGAAAATAATGTAATCTCATCAGGAGAAGAATATTCAGAAACGTTAATATATTTCGATACGAATAATTTAATTTCAGATTCTACTCTTACAAAAATAAATTATTATATTCAAAAAATAAATGAAAATCATCATTTAGGTTTATTAATCGAGGCATTAGATGATACCGACTTATTAGGATCTATGCTTAAGATTTGTGAAAATAGAATTAACGATTGTGAAACTATGAAGATTGATCTTTTCCCAAAATTATTTTCTAATTCTCATGATGAAAAACCAAGTAAAAAACAAAAAGCAGAGAAAAAATCAGTTGTTGTTGATAATGATTCAGTGGATATTCAAAAAATTAATAAAGAATTTAATTATATTTTTGGACGGTTACTTTGTAGTTTTGATGCTTGTATCTTTGGATTTTCAATTATGTGTGGTGGGGTTTCAGAGGAAGCTATGGGAAAAGGCTTTGAAAAATTATCAAAGAAATATTATTCCGAAGAATTTATTAGTGCCACTTTTAATTTAATAAAATTCGCATTATCTGAACTTATATACCCAACCATTGAACTTTTTTCAATTTCAAATGAAACGGTCAATACAAGTCAACGATTAAAATTATTAAAAAAAGAAGTATTAAAACCTGCCATTAAAAAAAATATTATTTATATTTCTACTAGAATTTCTAATCTTATGAATAGTATGAATAAGTTGATTACAACGGAAAGTTTAAATGATATGGTCTTAATTACTATTTGTTATACTAGTTTAGGACCATTCTTTGTTGATTCGTTAGCTAATACAGATGTTACTTTTGGTTTAAAAACCATTCAAATGGAAAGTATGAATTTATTGATTACCATGTTCATTAAATTTCCTAGAAATAGAAGTTTAATTTTAAATGAATGTCTATCTAATATTTTAAAAACAAAATTAAAATCTGGGAAATCAAATAATCTTTTTAAGATTGAAAATGGTGAATCCATTCAAATGATTTCAGCCTTAATTATGCAATTAATTCAAAGTTGTAGTCAAAATGATGAATTAAAAACGTTGGCTGAAGAAGCCATACAAAAATTCAATAAATTAGGTAAAATTTATAAAAAACAAAAACGTATTGATGAAATTCAACAGAGTAGTGGTGATTCTACTAAAAAGAAGGATAATTCTATTAATGAAAAATTTATTAGTGAATTTATTACAATATTTGAAGAGGTAAAGAAAAAAAAAATCATTAATATATAATAATAATAATAAATAAATAAAAAATTCTGTATTTATAATTATAGAGAGAGAGAGAAAAAATATAATAATATATATACATATAACTAAATTAATAGTGTGATATATATATATTAATATTAATATTACAATTTTAATAATTTAAAATTAACTTTTTTTTTTTTTTTATTTTATTTTATTATATTTTATTTTATTTTTTTTTATATGTTTTATTTATAATATTTATTTTATGGAAAATATATATATATATATATATTTTATTTTTTTTTTATTTTTATTTTTATTTTTTTTTTTTTTTGAATATTTAATTGCAGTTAAATAATAAGACAAAGGAAATCAATGATCAAATTAATAAATATGTTCAACAAATATTAGGATATCTAATTAATCGTTCATTCTATGCAGAAACCGTCAGTAATACTGCTTCACCTAATAAAAGACGTCTTTCAAAATTAGATTCCTCTAATGAAATAGAATATCGTAACTTTTTAAATAATTTCTTAAATGATGTTTTAGAAGTGTTGGATAGACCAGAATGGCCTTCAGCTTCTATTATATTAGTGACTTTTTGTAAATTGGTAAATTTTTCTTCATTATGAAGCTTTTTTTTTTTTTTTTTTTAAATTAATATTAATATATAAATATTATATCTTTTATTTTTTTATATCATTATTTTAATTATGTAAATTATTATTATTACTAACTTTTTTATTTATTATTATTATTATTTTTTTATAAATTTTTTTTCTATTACTATTATTATTTTTTTTTAAATGATAAAAATAAATAAACATTATTTTATTTACAATAATGAATTAATATTATATATATATGTATATAAAGATTATACAAGTTGAAGAAAAAAAGAATGTTGTAGATGTAAAAACAACAATTATTTCATATTATGGTCAAATATTAGGTAAATTACGTAAAAGAATATCTATACTTAATAACTATCCGAATAGGGCTGTGGTTAAAAGCATTAAAAATATAAAATCAATTATAAAAAATAATGATGAAATCATAAAACAATCCTTATTATGTTATTGGAATTCCCAATTATTAATATTGGAATGGTTAAATGAAAGAGTTTCCGAAGATAAATTCTGTGTTGTATGTTTTTTTCCTTTTACTATTATTATAATGATCATTTATAATATTATCAATAATTAATATTTTAATTATTAAAAAATATTTTTTATATATTAATTGAAAATAATTTTTACTTTATTAATAATAATATTAATATATATATATATGTATATATATATATTTTTTCTTTATTATTCATTTAATATATTATTATTATTTATATTAGCATTCAAAATACTTTAATATTATGAATTGGTGTAATTCACTTATTCCTCAATTAATATCATTCTTGAATGATGGTCGTTCCAATTTCCATTTTTCTGAGATTATAAGATTATGTAGAAAAATATTGATAGAATATTGCAAATACTTTACATTATCAGAAAAGTAAATTATTATATAATCTTAATAATATTAATTAATCATAATCATAATCATAATCATAATAATATTTATCATTTTTAATATATATATAAATATATTATTATTATTATTATATAAATATATATTTCAATATAAATATTTAAATATTAATGTCAATTTTTATAATTTTTTATATATATATTATGTTTGCATTTTTTATTTTTTATTTTTTATTTTTTATTTTTTATTTTATATTTTATATTTTTTATTTTTTCTAATTTTTTTTTTATTTTATATTTTATATTTTATATTTTATATTTTTTCTATTTTTTTTTTTTTTTTTATTTTATTTTAATAATTAAAGATCTTCAACAATTCCAGTCTTAGATATTTTTGAATATGTTGATGATGAAGATGCAGATATTACATCCAATATTATTGAAGATGTACCAAAAGAAAATACAGAAAATGATACTTCAAAGAAATATGATAATATTCAAGTGATGAAAAATATAATTAAAAAACAGTTTAATTCACCTCTTGATCTAATACCCATATCTATTCTTTTGTCATCTAATGAACCAATTTATCAGATGTATGATGTATTATTCCAACGTATTGTATTTTTATTAGATTCTGTTCATGTTAGTGTTCGTTCCAAAGTTTTAAGAAGTATTCAAATTATTGTCAATGTAGATTGTGAAGTATTGATGCAGCCTCAAATTGCCTCTACAGTTGTTCATTGTATTCAAGATTCTAGTGCTGTAGTAAGAGATGCAGCCATTGAATTAATTGGAAAATATTTAATTAATTCAGATTCAGCCTTAAATTTCTCTGAAATTACAAAGCAATACTATAAGGTTGTTACGGATCGTATTTTGGATATTGGTATTAATGTAAGAAAGAGAGTTATTAAACTTTTAAAGGATATTTATATTAATACTAAATATGAGGATTACATTAGTAATAAAGAAATGTTAAAGGATATCTGTCGAAAAATATTGAAAAGAACTACGGATGAAGAAAAGAGTGTTAAAGAATTAGCCTTAAAATCTATTCAAGAAATTTGGTTCAGCTCTTTCTTCTCACCAGAATTAACTGCTGTTGAAAATTTGAAAAATAATTTGTCATCACTGTCAACTCTTTCTACCTCAAATTCTAATTCCACCATGGTTCATATCAATTCCATGATTGATGGTGCCAATGGATTTTCGAAAGAAACATTGGATGATAAGGAAGAAAAAATTAAAGATATGATTCCATCCTATACCTCCTTAACCACCCAAACCAAGAATGAAATAAAGTATCGAGTAGAGATGCTTTCGGTTATGGCAGATTCAGATATTACCGGAAATACCATTAATAAATGTATCTCTAGTAAATATAATTTAAATATTGGAGTTGTTGACGATGAGAAACAGAATACCACCACCAATAATAAAAATAAATCTAATACAGAAAATTCTAATGCTGCTGCTAAAGCCGCGGCTTTAAATGAAAATAAAATTAAATTCCCTATACCCACTCTTTTAGTTTATGGTATCAGTAATTTAATTGTGGAATGCTTAGTGGATCAATTAATTGATTTAGAAGGGGATGATTCTCCTGAGGCGAAAAAGAATCCAAAAGCTATTGTACAGTATTCTTAACATATGCAAAAAAAAAAAAAAATATATATATATATATATATATATATATACATACATAAATATAATAATAATAATAATAATAATAAAACAATATATATATATATTATTGAACTTTATTATTATATTTCAATTATTTAATTTTATAAATATTAACAATTATTATTATTATTATTATTATTATTATTATTATTATTATTATTATAATTATTTTTATTTTTATACAATAGAACGAAAAAATAAATAATTGCTTAAATCTTTTATATCAATTCAGTAGAGCCAAACCAGAATTATTAGCAAATCATATTGTTACATTACAACCCTATTTCCATCCAAGCTCTGTAAATAATCTATATTTATATATATATTTTTTATATAAAATTGAAAATTTATCTTGATTAAATAATAATACTAATGCAATTTTATTATTTATATAATCAATTATCTATTCATATTACTATATCTATTTAATTTAACATATTCATATTCATATTCATATTATTCATATTATTCATATTATTATTATTCATATTATTATTATTATTATTATTATTATTATTATTATTATTATTGCTGTTGTTTTATTTATTAATTTAATATTAATTAGAATCAAAGCGCTATGGATAAGAATATTTTAAGATCAATTATTATGATTTATAAAAATTCCCTTCGTTATGCTAAAAATTATGATCCAAATGTATTGAAACAAGTTGAACAAGATTTAGAATTTATGATTCATCGTCAAGGAACTGCTATTGTACAAGCAGCAATTCCATGTTTATGTACTATCATAGAAAATGTTACCTTTAACTATAATAGAACTTTAAATCTTTTAAAATGTTGTTTAGGTAAAAAAAAAAAAAAAAATACATAAAAAAAAAGTTTAAAAAAAAAATAAAATTAATAGATTAAAAAGTAGATTTAAATTTAAAAAAAAAAAAAAGAATTTATATATATTATTTTTCTTTTTTGTATAAATATATATATTATAATATATATTTATATTTGTTCAAATATTACTATTAGTATTATTACAATTTTATAATAAATTAATTATTATATTAATTACTTATTATTATTATTATTATTATTATTTTTATATCTTTAAATTTAATATGATAGATTTCTTAAAAGATAAATATGATGCTATGGTCAAAGCTAAAAATTTTAAGATTAACCAAGTTGCAGGCTATATAAGAAGTTTCATTATTTCTGGAATGGTCATTCGTGAATCTAATTTTGATAAAATACCTGAAAAAAGAAAAAGTAAAAAATAAATAAATAAATAAATAAATAAATAATAATAATAATAAAATTAACAAAAAAATTTATATTTAAAAATAAAATAAACTAAAATAAAACAAAACAAAACAAAACAAAACAAAACAAAACAACAAAAAAAAAAATAAATAAATAAAAAAAAATTATAATATTTTTAGAAAATATTTCACCACAATATAAATATTTAATTGAAAAGGTAATCGTAAATAATTATATATATTTTTGTTTATTTATATATTTATTATATTGCTTTTATTAATCATTTTGTTTTTAATTTTTTTATATAAACATTTATTAATATATTTTAAATTTAATATATATTACTAGGATTATATTAAAACAATTTATCAAATTTTAATGAATTATTTAAATGAAGGATTTTCACCTATTATTAGAAGATGTGCATTAGAAAATATAGGTAATTTTATTATTATTATTATTATTATAATTTAGTTTATATCTTTTTGAATTTATTTATATATATTAAATATATTAATATTGTTATATAATATATCTGTAAATGAAATTTTTATTATATTCATTATATATATATTTTATATTAATATATATATATTTTTAATTATTATTATTATTAATATTATTTAATTAGGTCATATATTTATTGTATATCCACGTTTAATGTTAAATCAAACCTCAATTAAACTTATGAATGAAATTTTTAAAAATAATGATATAGCATTAAAAATTAATTTATTAAATATTTATTTTGATTATTTAAGAATTGATCATAAAGATGATAAAAAGGAAGAAGAAGAAGAAAAAGGTTTATATATATATATATATTATTTTATTTTATTTTAATTTATCTTTTCTTTTAATCAAATTTAATCAATATATTAATTGTTAATAATTAATTCATACATATTATGGATTTATATATATATATTTTCTATATTAAATTTCTATATTTTATTTGTTAAATTTGTAAAAAAAAAAAAAAAAAAAAAAAAAAAAATGATATATTTATGTTTGATATATTAATATAATTAATTATTATAATTATTTAATTAATAATAAAAAGCAAATAAAAAGGAAAAGAAAGATATTGATGTCAAATTATTAGTAGGTATTACAGATGAAATTGTTGATATGGGGTATGTATATCAATTTATGTTTATAAATATATATATAATTATTAAAAAATTATAAATTAATAATATGATTATAGATATAATTATAAAAATAACAAATTATTCATATTCATATTCATTTTATTATTATTTTTATTTTAATATATATATATATATATATATATATATTTTTTTTTTTTTTTTTTTTTTTTTTTTTTTTAATTTAATTTAATTTAATAGTATAAGTAGTGCTTTAATGCAACAGTTCTTATCAGAAATTTTAGAATGTTTATTTACAAATGATATCAATCTTAAGACAGCTTCATTTGATGTTTTATATGTTATTCTTGAACAAGGTTTAGTTCATCCATTAAAGGTAAAAATAAAATAAAAATAAAATAAAATAATAAATAATAAATAATAAAAAAATAAGAAAAACAATAATAATATTTTTTATCAATTATTTTTATTTTATACAAAAAAAAAAAAAAAAAAAATTTATTATATTTGTATATTAATATATATATATAAATAAATATAAATAAAAGTGTATTCCATATGTGGTAGCATTTGAAACATGTACCGAAAAGAATTTAAGAGACAGAGCAATCAAATTACATAAAAGTTTAACAGAAAAACATGCTTCATTTATACATAGTAAAAATAGTATTTGTGTAAATAAAACTTATGAATATCAACTTATGCTTTTCAATAATGATGAGAAAAAAATTAAAGGTAATTCACTCAAAATAAAATAAAATAAAATAAAATAAATAAAATAAAATAAAATAAAATAAAAAAATATAAAAAAAAAAAGAATTAATAAAAAAAAAAAAAAAGATAAAAAAATTATATATATATATATATATATATATATTAAAGGACATTATTAATTAATAAATTAATAATAAATGTATATAATATTTATAAATTTTCATATATAATTATATATTTATAAAACTAATTAATTAATTAATTAATTAATTAAAAAATAGGTTATAGAGTTTATAATAAAGAATATGTTGAAGCTTTACTGACACCAATGTTTAATATTATTCGTGATAAGAGAAATAAGCGTAATGAGTTCTTAACTAATTTAGTAAAATCATGTGATCAACGTGAAAAAACGGTAAAGTATCCTTTAAAAAAAATAAATAAATAATAAAAAAAAAAAAAAAAAAAAACATTAAAAATAGATAGTAATAATAGTAATTATTATTATAAGAAAGCACTATAGTTAATTTTTTTTTTTTTTGTTTTTTATAAATATATATAGTTTAATAGATATTATAGTCGATATATCATTGAAAATTTAGCTACTCTTGAATATAAAACTCAAGAAGAAATTTTACTTGTTATATATCGTATTCAACCTATCTTAGCAGAACAAGGTCAAACTTTATTAGAATTTATTGATCAATGGGATGAAAAGAAAAAATCTTATACAGTATTATCAGAAAAAGGTAATTTAATCATAATATATAATTTATAATATATTTTTATATAAAAATTTTATTTATATTTTATGCTTTTATTTTTATTTTTATTTTTTTTTTATTATTATTATTCTATTTTATTATTATTATTATTATTATTATTATTATTATTTATATTTTATGTTGTTTAAACTTTTTTTTTTTTTTATTTTTTTATTTTTTTTTTTATTTTATTTTTTTTTATTTTATTTTTTTAATTAAATATTAATTAATTATTAATTAATTATTATTAATTATTGTTTTATTTAATAATATTAATATTTATAATCCTGTTATATCTCATGTAATTACTAATTCATTATACTTTAAATCATTTATTATAGAACTAAAACAATTAGATGATTATACAAAAATTGCATTTACTTCAGGTTTATTACAACTCCTTAGAAATCATTTGAAGTGGCTTTATGGAATTACGGAATTACGTTGTATTAATTTCAAACCTAATAAGGTAACTAAAACCTCTGAGAAACAAGTGAATAGATTATACCAATTAAATATGTTTTCTTATTCATCTATCCCACCATTTGAATATGATTCCAAAAATCAACATCAAATGATTTCCATTATAAAGAAAATTATTTCATTGTATAAGCATGATTTACCTTCAGCTAATGAATTTAAAGAGAATGATTCAGCTTTATAAGGAAAAATGAAGAAATAAAAGGGAAATTATTATAATATAAATATATAAGAATATATATATATATAAAGAAAAATAAATAAAACTATTTAATAATTATAATATTTTTAAAAAGTTTTAAAAATTATATATATATATTTAAATATTTATAATATATAATAATTTATATATCAAATTATTATCATTATTTTAATTTTTTTTTAATTTTATTATTAATATTTTTAATATTAATTTGCTATTTTTTTTTTTTTTTTTTTTTTTTTTTATCTTATTTTATTTTATTTTATTTTATTTAATTAACTTTACATTATTATTATTTTTTTTTTAATAAATATCTTTTAATATTTTTTTTTTTCTTTTCTTTCTTATATATATATATATATTTAATTTTTTTTTTTTTATTTATAATTTATATTTATTATATACTTTTATCTTATATAAAGTTTTAATTTTTAAATTTTCTTTTCACTTTTTTTTTTTTATTTTCTTTCATTTATATATGAATAACAAAAAACTATTGACAATTGAATTTTTTTTTTTTTAAACAATATAATATATAAATTAAATAAGTAAATTAATTTATAATCATAAATAAATAAAATTAGTAATAATTAATAAATAAATAAATAATAATAATAATCATAAAAATAAAAATAATAATAAAAAAATATATATATAAAAATAAGGAACTTTTTATTTAAATAAAAATCATAAAAATACATAAAATAAAATTAAATATCTATATTATTAATTTATTTTATTTTATTTTATTTTTATTTTTTTAATATTATTATTATTTTTTTTTTTTTTGATTATAATTTTTTTAAAAAAAAAAAAAAGAGAAAAAAATATATATATATTTTTTCTTCTTTTAATGAAAAAAAAAAAAAAAAAAAATTATATTATCAATATATATAAATTATAATGATATAATTATTTCATTAAATATTTTAAGCAATACTTTTTTTTTTATTAATATAATTTTTTTATTTCATTTTTTATTTCATTTTATTTTATTTTTTTTTAATTTTGTTTTTTTTTTTTTTTGATTATCATTTATAGTTCATTATTATTATTAAATATTTATTTAATTTAATTAAAATTTTTTTAATTATTAAAAATTTTAAAATTATTTTTTTGTGGATTGATGATGAAAAATATTAGTATTTTAGATTTTTCTTTTTTCTTCTTCTCTTTCTCTTTTTTTTTTTTTTTTTTTTTTTTTTTTTTTTTTTTTTTTTTGAAAAAATATTATTTCTTCATCATTTAATATCTTTATCATATTATACTATTTGCATGTATTTTTAATTTTAAAAAAAAAAAATTACTAAATAATTTTTGATTCATTTTAAATCTTTTTTTTTTTTTTTCTTTCATTTAATTTTTATAAATTAATTTAGTATATATATTTTTTGTAAAGAAATTTTATATATATTCATTGAAAAAAAATATAATTTTTTTTTTTATCTAAATAAAAAAGTAGAAAATATTTAAAAAAAAAAAAAAATAGAATAAAATAAAATAATAATAATAATAATAATAATAATAATAAATATATTAATAAAAGTAGTTCAATTTATTTCTTAATTTTTTTCCTATTTTTTTTTTTTTTTTATTAAAAAAAAATTTTTTTTAATTATTCAATTATTCTATTTTTACTTGTAAATTTTCCCGAGGATTTTTTTGAAAAAAAAAAAAAAAAAAAAAAAAAAAAAAACAGGAACCAAATACAAAAAATATTTTTTTAAAAAACAAAAAAAAAAAAAAAAAAAAAAAAAAGTGGTGGATAAATACACAATTTTGTTATTATATCTTCATCATTAGAATTATTATCATCATCATCATCATTATCATTATTATTATTTTATTCTATTCTATTATTACCATATAATATCTTTATTAAAAAAAAAATAAAAAGCTATATTATAATTGAAAATGAATTTAGGCGTAAAAGAAAACAGAACTTCTCCTAAAAAAGGTAAAAAAAAAAAAAATTTTTTTTTATCATATAATAAAAAATTATAAAAAAAAAAAAAAAAAGAAAAAAAAAAATTAAAGATAATAAAACAAAATATCCTTTCTTATTTAAATATATATATTTATAAATTATTATAATTAAATTAATATCAAATTTATTTTATTTTTTTAATCATTATTTTTTATTTTATTTTATTATATTATATTATATCTATATATATTAATTATATTAAAATAAAAATATAGAATTTCAATTGCATGCTTCTTCAAAAGTATGTATGAAATATTTTTAAATATCAGGATTATTATACACCATCTCTCTATATATTTATTATGAATGATTAATTAAAATAGAAAATATATATTTAATATATATATATATATTTATATATATTATTATGTTTATATAATGTACTTTTATTTCATATTGTTCTCTTGTAATTTTTTAAAGAATGATTTTAATGTTAAAACAATAATTAAGGTATATATATAAAGTTCTGAATGATAACAAAAAAAAAAAAATTAAATTAAAAAACATTTAAAATAGATATGAAACTTATTAATAAAAACAACAATTTTTTCTTTTTTCTTTCTTTCTTTCTTTCTTTCTTTTTTTTTTTTTTTTTTTTTTTATACTTATTATTCATTAATATATACAAATATATATATATAATATATAATATATATATATATATTTTTTAATAATGACTGAATGAATTGAATGGGTTTATAAGTCCTTAACAGCTTGGGTGAATCAAACCCTTCAAAAACAACATTTAGTCGTTCGTGATCTTGTCTATGATATGGCAGATGGTCAAATTTTAGCAGCATTTATTGGTAAATTTATTTATTTCTTTTCATTATATATTTATTGAATTATAAAAAATATAAAATAGGATAATTCAGAAAAAAAAAAAAAAAAAAAGAAAAAGAAAAAGAAAAAGAAAAAAAGAACAATAACATGAATAATAAATATATATATATATATATATATAAATTTTAAATATTGCAATATTTTTATTATTATATATTTTTATTAATATATAAAAAAAAAAAAAAAAAAAAAAAAGAAAAATTATATCTAATTATATTAACATTAATAATTTTAAATTTTAATATTATTATTATTATTATTATTTTTATATATTTTCAATTAAATATAAAAATTATTATTCTTATTATTACTATTATTATTACTATTATTATTTAGAAACGATAACACAAGATACTATTGAAGATATTTTACCAGCTTCAACAGAAAAGAATAAACTTGCAAATATTAAACGATGTATTCAATTCGTAGTCGAGAAATTTAAAATGGAACCTGATCCTGCTCGTTGGACAGCTGAAGGTTTCTATTAATTTATTCATTTTTAAATAATAATTTTTATTATTATAAAAAAATTTGATAAATAAAATAAAATAAAATAAAAAAATATATATATATATATATATATATATTTAATAAATCCAAAGAAAGAAAGAAAGAAAGGAAAATAAAACAAAAAAGAAAACAAAAAAAAAAAAAAAATAATAATAATAATGATAATAAAACAAAAAAAAATTTTTTTAATGAAAACAATATATATATATATATATTGATTCATATCAAAATAGTTCATTTTGATTCATATTAAATTTTTTTAATTTTTTTTATATTATTTTATTTTTTTTTTTTTTAAATATTTTTTATTTTAAAATTTAAGGAATTGTACAAAAAGATATAGCCTCTATATTGGCCTTATTGGTGGATATATCTCATTGTAAAAATTTGATATAATTAAAAAAAAAAATTATAAATAAATATGTAGTAATTATTATTTATATATAATTTTTTTTTATATATATCTAATACTAATAATTAATTAATTGAATGGATAAAAAATAAAATATTTTCAATTTATATATATATATGTATATTTATAAAATAAATAGTTTCTTCATGTCCATTTACAATTCCATCCAACGTTACTATTGCTATCGTTCATCAAGATGTAATTTATTATTAATAAAAAAAAAAAAATTTTTTTTTTTTTTAATGTATTTAATATTATATATATATATATATTTATTTATTTTTTTTTATAATATATATTTTCTTTTTTTTTTTTTTTTTTTTTTTTTTTTTTTTTTTTTTTGTATAAAAAATAATTATATTTATTAAAAATCATAATATTGATATAGAAAATTCAATCCGGTGTTAAAAATAAAACAACATTACATAATATTTCTGGAGATGAATCACAATATTGTAGTGGAAAAGGGTATAGAATATATAATTTATATATATATATATATTAATATAATAAATAAATAAATAAATAAATAAATAAATAAATAAATAAATAAATAAATAAATAAATAAATAATAATATTATTATTACTATTAATTTTTGGTATATGAAAAAACAAAAATTTATTGAATTAAAATATTTTTATATGTTCTTTTAAAACAGTCTTATTGACGTAGGTCCAGGTAATGATTTCTCTATTAATTAATTGTTAATGTCGTCATTCTAATAATAATAATAATAATAATAATAATAATAATAATAATAATAATAATAATAATAATAATAATAATAAATATTATAATAATAATAAATATTATAATAGCAATAACATTTAAATAATAATAATAATATTTATAATAATAATAATAATTATAATAGTAATATAAATAATTATGTATATATATAAAATGATAAATTAAAATATATTAATTTATATTATTTTATTTTTCTTTATATATATATATATAAACAAAGATTATGATAAAAATAGTGCTCCTGAAGAGGATGATGTATTTGATGATATGGAAGCAAATAAAGAAAAGATTGCCGAAATTACAGAGGTAATTTTTTATGATAAAATAAAAAAAAAAATTTATTATTATATATTTAATAAAAACAAAATAAACTATATATATATATATATATATATATATATATATTATTATATAAATAATAAAAACAAAATATAATGTAATATAAAAATAAAATAAAATAAAAAAAATATGTATATACTAATTATTTTAAATGATAATATACATATATATATATATTTGACTATTATTATTATTATTATTATTATTGATTCTTTCATCTTAATGTATATAAATATTTTTTTTAAAAATTAGTTATTAATTGATTTTTGTAATAAGTATTTACAACTAATGAATGTTCAAGTTAGTAAAATTGAAGATTTCAGTAGTGGTGTCTATATTATATGGCTTATTGGACTTATTAAAAATATATATATACCAACTTATAATTATGTTGAAAATCCAGAAACATTAAATCAAAAAGTAAGGAAAAATATATATATATATATATATATATAAATATATATAAACTAAAATATATATTAATGTATTAATGGTGAATAATAAACTTTTAATTAATAAATTTAATAAAAAAAAATAATAATAATAATAAAAAATAATAAAATAAAAATAAAAATAATTTTAAAAATACAATAGAGAGATAATGTAAGTCTCGGTATATTATTATTAGAAAAGTTAGGAATTAATTGTTCAAAAATTAAACCACAAGGTAAATTAAATTATATTTTTTAATTTTTTTTTTTTTTTTTTTATAATGAATTAATAATAACCCTATATATATTTATATATATATATATATTTAATGGTTATTATTTAATAATATATATATATATATATAAATTTTTTTTTATATATTTAATGGTTATTATTTAATAATATATATATATATAAATTTTTTTTTTTTTATAATATTTATTGATTAAATTAAAAAAAGATATAGCTAAAGGTGAAATTAAATCTACTTTAAGATGCTTGTAAATAAATTAATATATATATATAGTATAAATAATCATTACCACTTTTATTTACTATTTTTATTATAATTATAACTTTTATTATTATATTATATTAAATAAAAAAAAATTTTTTTTTTATTCCATTTTTTATTTTATTTTATTTTATTTTTATTTCTTAATAAATTTATTAGATATGTATTGAACTCTTTAGAAGAATTAGATGACAATCAACCGGAAGATTAAACCTATTTTTTTTTTTTTTTGTAATAATAATAAGAAAAATAAACCTAAATATATTATATAATTACATTCAATAATTTTTTTTTTTATAAATTAATAAATCTCTAAAAAAAAAAAAAAAAGAAAAAAAAAAGAAAAAGAAAAAAAGAAAAAACAATCCATTGTTATTTCTATTCCATTCCATTTTTTTTTTATATTAAATAAATAAAAAAAAAAAAAAAACAATTAAAAAATAAATGTATAATGTATATTATTTAAAAAAAAAAAAAAAAACTATTATTTATTATTTCATAAGAACATCTATAGATTAAATCAAAACAAATAAATTAAACCATTTTGAATTCATTATAATTAAATAAATATTCTTATTCTTATTCTTATTCTTATTAATATTTATTAATAGTTAATCATATATATATTTATATATATTTTATTTATTTATATTACTTAAAAATAAAAAAATTTTAAAATAAAATAAATGAAAAAAAAAAAAAAAAAGAAAGGCTAAATATAGCTAATTCAAAAAAAAAAAATAATAATAATTATAATTAAAATTTTTCAAATTTAATATATATAAATTTATTTTATTATTTTTATTATTATTATTATTTTTTTTTTTTTGGTAGATTTATAATTATATTAGTAATTGTAAATACTTATTATTTAGCCTATATATAATTAATTAAAAATAAAATAATTTTATGTAAGAATTCATATATATATATATTTTATTATTTTCAAACTTATTATTATATATATTTTATTAAAATTATCAATATATATATATAAATATAGCAATATGTTCGATATTTTAACTATAAACAATTATTTAACAATTATATATATATGCAGGTAGGTATTATTTTTTTAAAAAAGAAAAAAAAATTTAATAGAACAAATAAAATTTTTATTCAGAATTAAAAAAGAAAGAAACAAATAAAATTTTTTTTTTTTCAATATACTCCTTTTCCTTAAAAATATATATATATATATTAGAGAATTATTCTTATATATATATATAAGAATAATTCTCTTTATTTTTATTATTATTTTTATAATATTATTTTTTAATGTTTTATTTTATCTATAATAAAACTAAAATTTTTTCTTATATTTATTTAATTTTTTTTTTATTTTTTTTCATATTTATAGTTTAAATGTAATATAATTTAAATTATAATTTTAATTTTATTTACTATTATTAAAATCTTTTCATTTGTCATCCATCAGTTTATAATGAAGAGAAAAATAAAAAAAAAAAAAAAAAAGAACTTTATTATATATATATATATTTGTATTAATTATTCAATATAATAAAAAAAAAATTATTAAATATTAAGATTTAATTTTATATATATATATAAAAAATTATATAAAATAATAATAAAAATAATAATAATAATAATGATAATAATGAAAAAGTTACATTATAATAAAATTTTGAAATTATAAATAAATTTTTTTGTTTAATATTTTATTTTTTAAAGTTTATATCTTCCAATGTTATAATTCAAAATTAATAATTAATTTATATATATATATATATATATATTTTTTTTTTATTTTTATATTTCTGATTTTATGTCTTAATAAAATCTTATCTATTATAAATGAAAAAAATAACTTTACTAAATATTATTTTGAAATATATGTTTTTTTTTTTTATAAACTTTTTTTTAACCTTTTTATTATTATAATTATTATTATTTTATATATATTATATATATTTTTATTTTATTTTATCAGAGAATTTTTAATTAAAAATATTTTTAATTAGTTATTACAATTTTATTTAAAGATTATGATAACAGATTAACCAATTTTTATTTATTTATTTATTTATTTATTTATTTATTTATTATTATTATTATTTTTAATTTTAAATATAATATTTTAATTTATAATTTTTTCTTCTCTTTCATTTTTTTTATTTTTTCCAAAAAAAAAAAAAAAAAAAATTAATTTATTTTGTATTTTTTTTTTTTTTTTTTTTTTTAAAAAATTTTTTTTCATTTCATATTAACTCTTTCTTTGTTATTAATAATTATTAAAAATCAGAAATATATTAGAAAGATTATTCAAATAAAATAAAAATATATTTATATATTTTTATTGATTTATCGTTTATTACTGGTATAATAATAATACAAGAATAATAATAATTATAATAATTATTTTATTTTTTTTTATTTTTTTTCTAAAAAATATATTTATATTTTATATATTATATATATTATAATAAAAAAATAAAAATAAAAATAAAAATAAAAATAAAAAAATTATAAAATTATATTGGTCCAAATATTTAAAAAATTATAAATCGAAAAACAGGATAGAGGAAAAATAGTTCAAAGAACAGAAAATTATTTTTTTTCAATTACTATTATATTATAATATATTTTTTTTTTATTATAAAAAAATTTTTTTTTTTTTTCTTTTCTTTTCTTTTTTTTTTTTTTTTTTAAATATTATATATATATATATTTTAAACAAAAATGGATGATAGACAAAAGAGAAATAATGATATTAATCAAGAAATTTTGGCCTATTCTGAATATATTGATAACTTATTAGGTCATATTAAAGAACTTACTCCAAAATACTTACCAGTGAGTAATTCTGATAATAAACAGGGGGTTAAGGTGAATGATTTATTAGATTCCCTTAGAGATGGTATTCTTTTTGGATATATTCTCAGTCAAATTAACCCGGATAGTATTAATTTGGATAAATTAGATAGAGATATCGATCTCAGTGGTTTCGATGATAATAAATCGATTCCAACATCTACAGATAGAGCTAAAGTAGTCTTCAAAGTAACTGCTAATCACAATATTATTTTAGAAAGTGCTAAGAAATGTGGTATCGTTGTTGTCAACATTGGTTCTGAAGTAAGTTTTTTTTTTTTTTTTTTTTTTTTTTTTTTTTTTTTTTTTTTTTTTCTTCTTCTTTTTCCTCACTCTCTTTATATACATAATATATAAAAAATATTATAATGATGATTTATATATTGATTTATATATTTATTAAAAACTAAAAAAACAAAAAAAAAAAAAAAAAAAAAATTTTTTTTTAAAAATGTTATATACAATAAATACAGGATATTTTACAAAAAAATGTTGGTTTAGTTCTTGGTTTATTATGGCAAATGGTAAATATATTAAAAATTAAGAATATGTTGTTATAGCATAATATTACATAATAAATAAATAAATAAAAAAAAAAAAAAAAAAGAGGGAAAGAAAGTGTAAATATATATCAATGAAAATTAATGGATTAAAATAAAACTTATTATGACCATTAATTTAATTTATTTATTTATTTAATCTTTTTTTTTTTTTTTTTTTGGATAAATTAGTTAAAAAAATAATATATAATATATTATAAACAATAAATAATAAATAATAAACAATAAATAATTGATAAAAAATAAAAGATAATAATAATAATAATAATAATAATAATTTATAAATTATAATAATAATAATAATAATAACAGATTAGATGTATTCTTTTAAGTGAAATCAATATTGATAGTCACCCAGAACTTGTTGTATTATTAGATCCAGAAGAATCCATAGAAATGGCAGGACAAATTTCAAATGAACAATTATTGTTACGTTGGTTCAATTTCCATTTAATAAAGAATGGAGCTAAACCTATTTCCAATTTTGCCAAAGATATATCTGATTCCGAAGCTTACTTTACCCTTTTTGAGCGTCTTAACATGACGAGTAATATGAATGATGAAGTAATGAGTCTTATCAGTAAAGGTAGAGGTCTTCCTAACAGTGAAAAAGAAAAAAGAGCAGAGTACGTTCTTAAAATTGCAGATATTATGGATTGTAAACGTTTTATTAATATTAACGTAAGTCATCCTAAATAAGAAAAAAATTTTAAAAAAATTTCAAAAAAAAAAAAAATTTCAATAAAAAAAAAAAAAATTTCAAAAAAAAAAAAAAAAAATTTCAAAAAAAAAAAAAAAAAATTTCAAAAAAAAAAAAAAAAATCTTATATATTTAAATTATTAAAAAAATTTTTTTAGTTATAAAAAATAAATTGAAAATAGTATATTTATACTATTTTCAATATATGGATACATATATATATTTAAAAAAAAAAAAAAAAAAAAAAAAAGTATTTTTAATTAAACAAATTTTAATTTATTTTAATTTTTTTTTTTTTTTTTGGTTTATTTATAAAGAGAATTGTTAATGGTCATGCAAGATTAAATATTAGTTTTGTTGCTACTATATTTAACAAGTATTCCAATGTTAATCTTTCAAATGAGGTATATCATTATCAAGCCTTAATTTCTACTATCTATCATATTATAAATATTATTACTAATTAATATTATTATTTATTATTATTAATAGTAGTAATAATAATTTCTAGTATTTATTTATTAATTTATTTTTTTATTTTATTTTTTTTTAATTTATTCTATAATTTTTAATACTAATCTATTTTAAAAATATGTATTTTTATCCATAAAAAATGACCATCCTCTAATATATATTTAAATAGGAATCTATGGAATATGTGAAAAATTTGATTCGTCGTTTGTACGAAAAGGAAAAAGAACACTATTTACCATTAGACCAAGAAATTGAATACATTAAAAAAATATTGTCAGATAACAATTATCTCACCAGTGAATTCTGTCGCTTATATAGTGATCGTATTGGTCAACTTAATTGGTTGAATGAATATGGTTTAGATGATACCTATGAAAAACCGGAAGGAGAACCGGTCCCAAAAAAAATGAGTGAAGTTGAACGTCGTAATAAAATGATTGAAGATATCAAGGCTCAAATAGAAGAGAAGAACAAGCTCATTGAAGAAATGACTAAAAAGAACGAGGATGCCTGCCAAAACATAGAAGAGTATAACAAAAAAACAGAAGAATTAGGCGGTCTCATAGAAAATCTTAATAATGATATCACCGAAAAGAATACAAAGATTGAAGAAATGACCAAATCCAATGAAGAACTGGATAATAAAATTAAAGAAATGGAAGAATTAAATGAAAAGCAAAAGGAATCCTTCAAAACTTTCAAGAAAAACGCCGCTGAACAATTACACCTTATTGAATCGATGATGAAGAAGGATATGTCCCAAATTAATAAGATGGATATTCAAAATGAAAATGAAAGTTCCGAAATGCTTAATGAAGCTAAACCCGAAACCAATAACGAAGAACATGATAACACAGGTGAAAATGAAGGCAATGCGGAAATCCAAAATGATGAAGAGATTTTAAGTAACTTACAAAAGGAAATTAGTAACTATATCGATACTAGCTTAAATGATACCTACAGAAAGGTAGAAGCTAATGTTAAACAACTTCTTGAAGAATTAAAGAAATCCAAAGAACAAAATTACATTTTCAAATCTCAAATTGCTCAAAACGATAAGATTAACGCTATTTTGAATGAGAAGATTTATAAATATTCTGAACAAGCTTGTCAAGAATCCAATGCTGCTTCTAGTCCTAAAGGCAAAAATACCAATGCCAATAAGAAGAAGTTTATTCCATCTTAAATATCAAATTAAAAATTGAAATTTTTATAACTTAAAAAAAAAAAAAAAAAAAAAAATCAGAAGAATATGATTAACAGTATTTTATTTAATTATAATTAATTATAATTTTCCTTAATAAAAAGTAATATTATTATCTTAAAAATTAAAATTTATTATATATATTATAAAAATAATAATAATATATAATAATAATAATTAATTAAAACTTGTTTTATCGATATTTTTTTTTTTTTTAAAAATAAAATAAAATAAAATTAAATATGATTTATTTTATTTATAACAATAGAATCGTATTAATGTATTTTTAATAAAAATATAATATATATGTATTATCAGTATTAAAAATAAATAAAATAAATAAAGATAATTAATATATTTAAATAAAATATAAACTATATAAAATATATATAAAGAATGAAATATTAAAATTTTATGATATAATTAATTATTATAGTTTGAATAATTGAAAAAAAAAAAAAAAATTTTTTTTCTTTTTTTTTTTTTTTTTTTTTTTTCAAATATATAAATTAATTGATAGTATATTAATTACTATAATAAAATTAATATGCTGTTAATTGCTGGTTAATTTATTAATTTATAAAATTAGGTTAGCAGGGCCGATGCCTCTGAAGGAGAGGACCATAATTTCTTTCAGTAAGTCAATTCATATCTTAAAAAACCGGAATAAGAATTCCCTGTTATACAGAAATCTTATAATCTTGGAGATGAGGTTCGTTACCTATGAACTTTATTCTGAATTTAAATATATACTTTTATTTTGAATATCACTTTTTATTTTATTATTACTATTATAAATATTATTATGTTCAAATTGAACAAATAATATATATATATATATTATTATTATTATTATTAATTCTGTGTTTTCTTTTTTGGTAAACAATAACAAAATGACATTTGGAATTAATAAGTGTGGAAACTTTGATAATTAAACATCTTCTTAACTTTGTTTCAATCTCATTCTTTTTAAAAAATTGATTTTTCACTTTATCATGTACTCTATACCTATATGCACATAAGGTTTTATCTTACACTTATTTTATTATTTTATTTAAAGTTGATTTTTTATTACTTCAACCAGCTATATTTAATATGCAATCTATATTTAAGAAGTCTTTAATTCTTATATTTTTAACTTTCTTATGAACAAAAAGATGTGTTCTTTAGTATAGATATATATTTTATAGCCTTGTATTGTAAGAATAGTTCTTTATTATGCTTCTTTATTTGGTTCTAATAAAAATAATATTGGGAGTATTCAATCATTAATTAATACAAGGATATTCTGTTGTATTCATTTATTTCATAATATCAAAAAAATTGAAATATTAGTAATATTAATTACTGACATGCATGAGCGTTACATCGATTACGCTCCTAACCCCCTTGACGTTTACTTCACATTTTAGCTCCTCTAGGAGTTAATAATGGTCATAAGGTATTTATTATTGATTATTATAAAAAAATAATAAAACAGGGTATAATGACACATCTTAGAATACACATATATGCATTTTATATTCAATTATATATTAAATATGCTTATTTTATGTATAGTATTAATATAGAGCAAATAAATGTTCATATATTACAAAATATATGTATATTTTAAATATATCTAATATATTTATTGCTTATTTAGGTATCATTATATATTTAATAATTTTTCTTCATATAACAAATTCATGAAAATTAAACCTTTCTGATTTAATTTTCTATTGGTTTAGAGGAGAATTTTGTTGACATCCCACAATAAATTATACCGATGCTACTTTTTTTTATTTTATACTATTAATCTTTTTTATTTTTATTTTTATTTTTTTTTTTATTTCAACATATTTATAAAATATCTAAAGATTATTATTCATTAATATTTAAAAAATATAATACTTTAAATGTAGTAAATTCAAATCCATTAAGAAAGCCATGTATTTCATTGAAGTTTACCTACTATGTTCAAATTGAAATATATAAATAATTAAATATAAAAATTTATTAAAAAACTTGATTAATATATATATATATATGTATATAAATATTATTATAAAATTTTGTAATATAAGAATAATATTGTAACATATTATTTATTATTTACTTTTAAACAAAATTTGGTAAAAGATAAATTTTATGATTGTGTCATGTAATGAAACTAAATCAATAAATACATTAAGATTAAAAACAAAAAGAAAAAAAAAAATACATATATTTTTTTTTTTTTAAATTAGAATTATTAAAAGTGTGTAAAATACACTTAATTTTAAATACGCTAAAATATTTACATAATAGAAGTATATATTGTTTATGTATGTATATGAATTGTATATATACTATGAATTAATATATATACAGAAAACATATATATAATACATACATACATACATACCAAATACGCATATTTATACATGTATTGACATACATATATGCATAAATATAATAATAGCTATATTTCACATATATATATATATAGCCTTTTAGATACAATAATATATACATATTACCAAATCCTCATTGCTCGAATAGTATCTGATTACTACATTTCATACTGGTATTATAATAATATATTAATAGAATAAGATATAAGTTCATAACTACATTTTACTTCGTGGTGACTACACGCTCACCTTAATTGTGTTCTTTTGTGCTCATAGTACACTACATAGCTTTAGCTTCGTTGTGCTATAAATAGGTTGTAAAACTTTTATAAAGTTATATATATATATATATATAAGTAAAATACAATTACGTTTATTATATAAAAAACTAGTATATCTATGCATATGTCAATATTTATACAAATATATATATGGTTTTAAATAAATCTATTACAATATATTGAAGACAATATTTATAGAAATATATATATATATATTTAAAATAAAATCTATTAAATATTATATTTATTACTTTATTTTTATACAGAAATTTATAAAATATATTTTTAAAAAATTTTTCCTTTGCTCTCAGTAACTTTCATTTAATTTTATTACTAACGTATTAAAAGAAAGTCCATTAATATTTTTATTTAATTTAAAATTTATATAAAATAATACAAATATTAACAAACTCTCTTGTTTTTTTAAAATTTTTATTATTAATTTTCTTTAAATATTATATAATTTACTATTTTTTTGAACATTTAAATAAAAATATATAAATTTGTGATAATAATTTTGTATATAGGTTTATTTATTTATTAATTATTTTTTGTTATATATATATATATATATAAATAAAGAAACAAACAAACAAATAAATAAATGAATAAGCAAATAATTAAATAAATAAAAAACATATAGTAAAATAAAATAGTGTTAATTTTTTTTTTTTTTTTTTTTTTTTAATCAATCTATTTACCATATTTATTATAAAAAAAAATTTTAAAATCTCCAAAAAAAAAAAAAAATTAATATGGATGATTAAAACTAAAATAAAATTTTTGAATTTAAATTTTGTATAACATCAGAAAATCAGAAGTCATAATTTTAATTTTAATTGTATCATTTGAAGTTTAAAAAAAAAAAAAAGTACCGATTTTTAAAATTTTGGCTTAAAAATATATTTTTTTTAAAATATTTAAAAATCTTTGAAAGGATGAATTTTTTTTTATAAACTTTAGTTAATCTTAGTTAAAAAAAAAAAAAGACTTTATTAATATTTTCATTTCTAATATCTATATTTTCATTTCTAATATCTATTTTCATTTTTAATATCTATATTTTCATTTCTAATATCTATATTTTCATTTCTAATATCTATTTTCATTTCTAATATCTATTTTCATTTTTAATATCTATATTTTCATTTCTAATATCTATTTTCATTTCTAATATCTATTTTCATTTTTAATATCTATATTTTCATTTCTAATATTTATTTTCATTTCTAATATCTATTTTCATTTTTAATATCTATATTTTCATTTCTAATATCTATATTTTCATCCACTTTTTGGTCTCTTTAATATATTTATTGATTGGTAATTTATGGTTTAAATTTTTAAGAATTAAAATTATTTTCATTTATTAAGATTCAAACTTTATTTCATAATAATTTAGCTGGACTAAAAAAAAAAACAAACCAATAAAATAAATTTTAAATTTTCAAAAAAAAAAAAAAAAAAAAAAAATTAATTTAAAAATTATAGTTACTAATTAATATATTATTAATATAAATAAAATAATAATTTAATATATTATAATTCAATTATTATAATAATCGTCAACTTCAAGTTTTTAAACTTTTCTTAATTATTAGAGTCACTCACTATTTCAGAATATAAAAATAAACTGTATATAAAATAGAATAAATAGTTGAAATATGAATATATAGAGTACAGATTGAATAAAGTAAACGAAAACAAAACAAAACAAAATAAAATAAAATAAATTGTAAAATATGAATATAAAGTACATATTGAATAAAATAAATAGATGAAATATGAATATAAAGTACATATTGAATAAAATAAATAGATGAAATATGAATATAAAGTACATATTGAATAAAATAAATAAATGAAATATGAATATAAAGTACATATTGAATAAAATAAATTGAAAAATATGAATATAAAGTACATATTGAATAAAATAAATAGATGAAATATGAATATAAAGTACATATTGAATAAAATAATATTAAATATAATTAATAATTAATATGGTATTGATGTTAAATTCCTCTTTAGATAATAAATAGATAGAAAGAAATCTATAGGAGGTAGAGATATTCTATTTCTGATATGAAAAGTATGAAATTAAAAAAATTTTTTAAAAGTAATTAATTGGTGAGTTGATTCTTTTATTTTCATTCTTTTTAACCATTTCTGTATTTTATTTTTTGAGGTTAATATTTAGTAAGGGTAGTTATCTTTAATCATTAGAAATAATAAAAAATATTAACAATTATATTCTTTTGTTCTTTTTCTTTTTCTTTTTTTTGTTTTAATTAATTAAAAACCACTATTTCATATATCAAAAGGAAATAATAATAAAAAAAAAATAAAAATAATAATAATAAAAGTACAAATATTACAAATCATTAAAAAAAAAGTTAATAATATAGATCGTATTAATATAAGAAAAAACTATAAAATGATATAAATAAATAAAAATAGAAGTAAATAAATATAAATATCAATGAAAAAGAAAAATGAATTCTATATTAAATAATATAAAGGTCATACAAATAAAAAATAATAATAATATATATATATATTTTAAATTAAATAACAAATAATAATAATTTATCAAAATTTTATTATAAAAATTTAAATATAAAAATTTAAATATAACCAAGACTCAATGAAAAAAAAAAAAAAAGGAAAAAGAATATTAAATATTAATTTCAGTTTTCGGTCATTTCTTAAATTAAAGTTTCAAACGACATCTGACATGACCAAGAAATAATTCGTAAAAAATTAAAAAACATTTTTTTTTTAAAATTAAAATTAATATTAAAATTCATATTAATATTATAATTAAATTCATTAATCAGGTTTTTATTAAGTAAATCCTTTTTTAAATTCATATCATTGATTAAACAACAAACTACTAATTAATTTATTTTATTTTGTTATATATTTTATATTTTATTTTAATTATTCAATTATTCAATTATTTAATCATTCAATTATTTATTAATTTATTTAATCATTTAATTATTTATTAATATATTTATTTATTCTTTTATTCTTTTATTTATTTATTTATTTAAAGAGTTCATAAATAAAAATTTTAATTAATTATAGTTTCTTTGTCTTTAATTCCTATTTAATTATTCAAAATTGTTGAATAATATTATAGTTAATGTTATTGTTTATTTTATTGGTAATTAGCAAATGCTTTTTATAATATATTATTTTATATTGTAATTTATAGAATAATATATTAATATAAATAGTAATATAAATACATAGATTAAAACTTTATTTTATATATTAGAATATATTTCAATATACAATTAAATGAATTGATAAATCATAAATAAAACTATATGACAGTCTATTATTTAATTAAATATCCAGAAATACAATAAAGATAAAATATAAAATATTAAAATATAAATAATTATATATAAAATATAAATAAATATATATAAATATTAAATTATATATATATATAAAATATAAAATATAAATAATTATATATAAAATATTATATATATATAAATTAATATATTTATAATATAAATTAATATATATAAAATCTTTTTTTTATTTGGATTTTAATTCAAGATTAAAAAAAAATTTTTTTTAATGTAAAGATGTATCAAAAAAAAAAATTTTTTTTATTCAAATTTCTTTTGTTTACACTTTAATAAATGGTTATCATATATTATTTAATGTATTGTATAAAAAAAATACATATACTAAATTATTTACTATTGATCTAGTTAAATTTAAAAATATAGATTAAATAAATAAATAAATAAAAAATAAATAAATAAATAAATAAATAAATAAATAAAAAATAAAAAAATAAAAAATAAATAAATAAATAAATAAATAAATAAATAAATAAATAAATAAATAAAAAATAAAAAAATAAAAAATAAATAAATAAATAAATAAAAAAATAAATAAATAAAAAATAAATAAATAAAAAAATAAATAAATAAATAAATAAATAAATAAATAAATAAATAAATAAAAAATAAATAAATAAATAAATAAATAAATAAATAAAAAATAAATAAATAAATAAATAAATAAATAAATAAATAAATAAATAATTTAATTATTTTATAAAAAATAAAAATAAAAAAATAAAACAATACAAATTTTTTTAATATTTAAATTATGAATCATACATTGATTTATAAAGATATATATATTATATTTTATTGTTATTTTTTTTCATGTTATCCCAACAATCTTTGTTTAAACAATAATACTGATAATTTATGAAGCCTTTTATATAATGGACTTTTAGAAAGCAAAGTGCATTATGAAAGATGAAAGTCAATAAATTAAAAGTACTAAAAAAGATATATAAATTTATTATAATAGAATATATATATATTTTTTTTTGATTATAATGAAATAAATTATTTATATACATATGAATAGATTTAATAATATTATCATATAATTCTGTAGTATCAAAATCGATATTTTAATTCTATTTAGAGATTTTAGATATTATATTCAATAGTACTCTTTAAATATAATTATTATTATAAAAAATAAATATTAATTATTATTATCTATACCAAAAATAATTATTATTATTTATTATTTATTATTTATTATTTATTATTTATTTATTTATTTATTATTCCATTATTTATTATTTATTATTTATTATTTATTATTTATTATTCAATTATTTATTATTTATTATTTATTATTTATTATTTATTATTTATTATTCCATTATTTATTATTTATTATTTATTATTCCATTATTTATTATTTATTATTTATTATTTATTATTTATTATTTATTATTTATTATTTATTTATTATTTATTATGAATACATACATATTATTTTCTTTATTTATTCTAATTATTCTAATTAACATTTCTTATTATTTATTTTTTTTAATATTGTTTTTTCATTTTTATTCTTCAAATCATAATAAAAATATTATAAATAAAGTTATTATATAAATATAATATATTTATAATATATTAAAATATAATCAATTATATTCAAACAGTGATGTAGATTTAAAATAAAAAAATAAATAAATAGAATAAATTTAACTTTATATCAAAATATATAACAGAATATAATCAATTAAATTTAAACAATTGAATTCCATATAATAATAAAAATTCAATATATTGAAATACAGTTTTTCCTTATATAAAGTTACAGGGTAAAATACCTATATATAATATATTATATTACATTGTATTATATTTGTATTATATAGTATAATATAATATATATCTAAAAATAATATAAAACAAATTTTTATAGAAATATCAATAGTATATTTTATTTTATATTTTATTAAAAGTATTATATTGGTTCTTTTAATTTTTATATATATATTAAATATTATATGAATAGATTTCTGTAATTTTTACATAAAATTTTTTATTTTAATTTATTATTTATTATATATTAATTTATATTTTTTTATTTATTATTAAAAATATTATATAAATATCAATATATATAAATTTTTATTTTTTATTTTTTTTTTCTTTTTTTTCTTAATAATTAAAATATGGAAATTAAAAAAAAAATATAATATCTATACATATCTTATAATTAATTCAAATCAAATTCCACTTTTTTTTTTTTTTTTTTTTTTATTTCACATTATTATTAAAATAAAAAATGTATACTTCTTTATATTAAAAGGAAGACGATATCTTTTATGTTAATATGATTAAAATATAAATATAAATATTTATTAATTATATATATATAAAATTTTATTTTAATTATAATAATTTTATTTTGTGGATATATAATTTTAAACGCTAAAGGTAAAATTATGTAATTTGTTAAAAATTAAATTTTTAAATAATTGATTTAACTTGTCAATATAATTATTTGTTTAACTTTATATTTATTATTACATATACTAATGTTTTATGTATTTATTTCATATATATTAAATGAAATATTTATATTTAATAATTTCAAAAGTGTTTTATATAGTATATAATCTCTCTTTTTTTTTTTAAAAAAAAAAAAAATTTACTTCAAAAAAATACAGAAAAAAATTTAATATATAACAATAAAATCAAAAATCAAATATTTATCTCCAGTATTAAGAATAAACTTATGATTTAGAAAAAAAAAAAAAAAAAAAAATTTAATATTTGAAATATAATATTTATAATAATTTATTATATTTGGTATAATATTAATTTTGAAATCAATTATCAAAACATTACAATTTTATTAATTGAATAAACATAATAAAAAGGGGTATTAACAAATTATAAATTATTATAAATAATATTATTAGTAATATAGTAATAATATAGAACATGACTTCTGGTAATATATTCAATAAATTACATTTTGTTGAATTTTTTTTTTTTTTTTTAAATTATTACTTTTTTTATTCTAATTTAGAAATTTATTTTATTATTTTTTTTTTTATTAAACATAAATACAATATACTTTTATATATAAAAGGAGGTATCCGTTTAAATTCTGAAAATTCTAATAATACTATTAATAATAAATCTAATGATCGTACTTTAAGTAAACCGACTCAGAAAAAGAATTCAAGGATTTCAAAGAAAAATCGTTTACCTCCACCACCAATACGTCATAGACTTATACAATCTTCTTATCGTACTTATAATTCACCTACAACAAATGTATTAACATCTACAACTGCAGTGGCCACTGCAGCAGCTTATGCTGCTTATAACAGACATAATGTTAACAATACAAAATCTCTATTAAACAATAATAATGCTGTTAATATAGTAGCTGCAGCTGCTACAGGTTATGGTAATAATATTAGTCCAGCATTAAAAAATAATAATCCAGCCCTAAAATCATTATCACTTTCAAGTTCAAGTTCTCTCCTTAAAAGCCCATCGCTCTCTCCAAACATTTCACCAAAAAATTCTTCATTAAAAGAAAATAATGATATTTATACCCATTCCTCTTCCACAGGAACAACTACACCAAATTCTGATAAGGAAAATTTAAGTAATAATATAAAAAAGAAAAATTCAAATTCTTCATTAACCATGAAACATAAAAATAACTCTAATTCCTCTCTAAATTCAAACCATAGTAATTCAAAAATTAATTATGCATTAAAGTTATTAAGTGATGCAGATCATTATCAAGAAGATGATTTGGAATGTATTTCCTTAAGAAAAGAAGCTGTTGAAATTTTAAAGGTAATAATAATAATAATAATAAAAAAAAGTCATATAAAAACGAAATTTAATTAATAAGAGAAATATTAAAAAATATATTTTAAATATTTTTTTTTAAATAAAAAAAAATTAAATTTATTAATATATTCTATATGTTTTTACATATTTATATTTTATTTTATATTTTGTTTTATATATCCTTAAATTTTTTTATTATTTAATTTATTTTATATTTTTATACTTTTATTATTTTATTTTATATTGTTATATTGTTTTTATATTTTATATTATTTTATATTATTATTATTTTATATTATTTTATACTTTTATATTATTATTATTTTATATTATTTTATATTTTTATATTTTTATTATTGTATATTATATTATACTTTTATATTTTTATTATTTTTTTATATTATTATTATTTTTCTTTTCATTTTTATTTTATTTTTTTATTTTATTTTTTTTTTTTTTTAATTGTTTGTACATATATTAATATATAAAAAAAAAAATAAATTCTAATTCAGGATTATAAATTTGATAAAAATCACGTTATTCAATTATATCAAATGGGTTTACATTATGTGTATGAAAAAGATTATCAAAAAGCATTTGATATATTTAAGGAAGCACATGAATATCATTATCCACCTGCTACTTTTCAATTAGCAAGATATTATGAATCAGGGATTTTAGAAACAGTACCTAAAGATAATAAAATAGCTCAAAAATATTATAGACAGGCAGCATTAAATAGTTATTGTAAATCTATGTATCGTTTAAGTATGGCGTATCTTCATGGAGAAATAGGATGTAAAAAATCTAAAAAGGAATCCATTCGTTGGTTACATCGTTGTACTTGGAGTATTGATCCCAAGGAACAAATCGTTGTCGGTGAGGCAATGTATCAACTTTCAAAATTTTATGAAAAGGGAATGACTAATGATAAAGAAAAAGATCAAAAATCAGCAGCTTCTTATCTTAGAATGGCTGCAGAAAAATATTGTGTAGATGCTCAAGATTATTTAGGTTATTGTTATCAACACGGACATTTAACCTATCCTGTCAATTTAAAGAAAGCTCTTTATTGGTTTACTCAAGCAGCCAATGGCCATTGTATTGAATCAAAAATCTCACTTTGTCATTTATATCTTACGGGTTCATTACCAGATATTCCTCAGGATGATTCAGAAGCTTTATATTGGATAAAAAGAGCTGCCAATTCCAATCATGTAAATAATACTACACAAAAATTTTCAAGAGCAAAAGCGCAATATATTTTAGGTTGGTTCTATGAAGAAGGTTTAGAAAATATTTTAGATAAGGATAAGAAAGAAGCAATTAAATGGTATTTAAGAGCAAATTTTGAAGGGGTTCCCGACGCTAAAATTGCCCTTAAACATTTTACACAGGAGGAAATTGAAGAAGTTGAAAAAGAAGAAGAAGAAGAAGAAGAAAGAAATCGTCGATTAAATAGTCATAATTCTTCAGGAGATGAATCGGATCATCGTGGTCATATTATTATTAATAATTCATCAGAGGCATTGATAAATCATGAACATGAAGAAGAATATGATTCCTCCTTTGGTGAATATTCTGATGATAATAGCACAACTAGTGGTAAATCTAGTCGTTCATTAAATGTTAAAATTATGAATATTGCATCCTCTCTCTTTAGTCATTCCCATTTAAAAGGTCATCGTCACAGTAAATCTTTCTCCAATACTCATGATAATAAAAAAAATGGTGAAATCTCTCATCCTACTGACAATAAACCATCCTTATTTTCTGCCACTATTACTACCACTACCACCACCACAACTACAACTACCTCAAAATCTATTCAAAATGATTTAACTGATAATGAAACTTTGATACCATCTGACAGTAACTATAAAAGTAGTAGTGAAAAGTCAACTGATATAGAGAATTCTACCATCGAAAATTCATCCTTCCAAGAAAAGGAAAATAAAATGGAATCAGAAGAGATTATAATTAAAGTATTACCCTCAGAAAATGAATCTGAAGAAATTTTAATGAAAGTGTCTCCCTCAGAAAATGGATCGGATCAACTTGATAGTGAAAAATTAAAGAGTAGAATTGAAGAAGCTACCTATCACAATAACAGAATTCATATGGAACAATTAAATCGTAAAATTAAGAAGGCTAATAGTAAGATTGAAATAGAGGATATCTCCATACCAAATAATGATCGTTCCAACAGTAATAATAATAATGATAATAATAATTATAATAATCATGAATTAGTTAAAAATAATGATTCTAAAAAATTAAATGAAGATGATATTAAATATAAAAAGGAAATGTCAAATGATCATGAACAGCAACATCACTTCTTTGGAGAAGAAGATGTTATTAGTGAGAGGGAAAAACAATATATAGCAAAAATTAATTCTGAATTAGTTAAATCCATGATGATTGTAAAATCAGAATCAGGATCACCTAATATCACCCCATATTCATATATTAGTAGTAATTCTTCACAATATTCTAATGATAAAGAAAAGGATCCTATTCATCCTTCTAAATATTTAGAACAAATGACAGAAAGTATTTGTAGTTCTTGTTCCTATGGTTCCTATTTATCAGATGAATGTAGTGTGACTAGTAGTAGTTATTGTTGTAGTAGTTGTTGCTGTAGTAATTGTAATATATGTAATCAATCTTCAAAAATAAGTCATGTTATGAACTCATCAAATAATACTAATACTAATACTAATACTAATACTAATACTAATACTAATACTAATACTAATATTAGTACTAATACTAATAATACTAATAATTGTAGTAGTTGTAGTAGTAATAATAATAATAAACATGTAAATTGTACTTTAAATGTTAAAGCTCCTGATTCAACCATAAGTGAAGATTATGTAAATAGTAATTATGATACCATAAGTCAAGATTCTTCTATTTCTTCCATAACAAGTTGTGATCAACAAATTTTAAATTCACATCTTCATTTTACTGCTCATATATTTGCTGCGGGATATGATAAAAGTCAAATTACTTCTTCAGATCGTATGAAAGCCTACACACATTATAAAAATGTTGTAAGCAATAGAAATCAAAATAAGAATACGAATAAAAATTTTGAAGATTCTTTATTAATGAAGGATAAATTCATCTCATCCCCATCTACACCACAAAAAAAATTAGTTCGTCGTCATAGTCATAGTGGTATTACAGCTAAAATTAGTCCAATGACACCATTAAATGGTGATACTGCTTCCATTTCTAGTACGCCTTCCGGATTGAAAAAGAGATCTAAATCTAGTCATAATATTCATGATCAACTTCGTGTAAGTATAGATGATGAGGATGCATTAAGACTTCATCATATTAAAGGATTAAGTGATACTGAAAGTGAAATATCTTATGTTTGTCCTCAAACAGCCAATATATTTGATAATTTTGAGAGAAAGGAAGAACATCATGATTATGGCTATAATAATGAACGTCATCAAAATAAACCAAAGAAAGTAGTAAAAAGTTGTCAACATGCCCACCATCAGTGTAAACATTTTAAACCTCAACATCAACATCAACATCAACATCATCGTCATCATAGTCTTACTCATAGTTTTAGTTTATCCTATGGTCATAAACATCATCATCATCATCAACATCATAAACGTAGTCATAGTCATAATCAAAGCCATTCCGGTCATTTAAATAGCAGTATTCTTAAATTCAAGATTCATAATTCATTAACAGCCTTATCATCAAATCAAACAAAATCTACAGATTCATTATATCAAAAGAGTTCTAATCATTCATTCAATACAAATGAAACAAAAATAGAGGATTCCATAAATCAAAATGAAAATCAAAATGAAAATCAAAATGAAAATCAAAATGAAAATCAAAATGAAAATCAAAATGAAAATCAAAATGAAAATCAAAATGAAAATCAAAATAAAACATTATCGAATACATCAGAATTACATTCAGATAATAAAGAACAATCTAATGATATAAGTAATAAAGATCTTGAATTAAAAGAAAATGAAATTGAAAAAGAAAATAAAGTAGAAAAGAATGACAGTAATATTACTCTTATTCAAAATAAATCTATTAATGAAATTAAAGGTAATACTGAAAAAGAAGAAGAAAAAGAAAATAAAAATGAAAATGAAAATAAAGGAAACGATGATAATAGTATCGATGAAGAAGTAAATACTATAAAAAATATTAGTAGTAATAAGGAAGAAAAATTAATTGAAACCAGTAATAAAGATAATTATTCATTTGAAAATAAAGAAAATATTTCACCTGAAATCCATAAATTAAATAATAATAATGATAATGATAATGATACTAATAATGTTGATGATGATCATGTTAATAACAGTAATAATACTATTAATAATAGTAATAATAATGTAAATACCAATGAAAAAAATACTATCAAAGAAAAAACTATGAATCGTAGAAATATCATTCCAAAAAAATTAATAAAAAAACTTAGTAGAGATTTCACTGGTTCCTCATTAAAAAATAAACTTTCTAATGAATTTAATCAATCCCAATTAAAATTAACTCAGCATCATCATCATTTTTCTTTCTTTAATAAATTCCATTCACAAAATGAAGAAAAAGTAACACAAGAAAATAACCAACAACCTCATCATCATCATTTTTGGAATAATTTTCATGTTTTTCATCATCATAGTACTCATGAACAAGATTAATCTTAAAAAAAAAAAAAAAAAAAACCAACCGAACAAACAAACAAACAAACAAACAAAAAAAAAAAAAAAAAAAAAAATTGTATTATTTATAATGGTAAAATAGTATTTAAATAAAATTTTTGAAAAAAAAATATATAAATATATAAATATATATATATTTTTTTCATATTAAATACTTATATTTCCCTATATTTCCCTTTTTAATTTTTTTTTTCTTTTCTTTTTCATATTATATATAATATATATATAATATATATATATATAAAGGGGAAATTAAAAATAATAGTACATACAAAAAATTATTTATTATTATAATTATTATTTTAAATCTTTTTTTTTTTTTATTTTTTTTTTCTTTTTTAATAGAATTCTATTATATATTTATTCATTTTTTAAAATTTTATTAATTTATTTACAATTTTTCTTTTTAAAGTTTCTTTTTATATATAAATAAAATAATAAATTAGAAAAAAAATAATTATATATTTAATAATTAAAAATCAAGTAGTTTTTTTTTATTTTTTATTATTTTTTTAAAAAAGATAACAATTAAAAAAAATTAAAAAAATAAATAAAATATTAAAAATAATATAAAAAATTTATTTATTTATTCATTCATTTATTTTATTTTATTTTATTTTATTAAGAATTTGTTTTTTTCCCAATTATATTAATTATTGTTAATTAATTAAAAATAAATTAAATAATTAATAAATATACATTTTATTAAAACTCAAATAAATTTTATTTATAATAGTTTTATTATTTTATTTGGAAAAAAAATTTTATTTTTTTTTTTCATACTTCATTTAAAGTATTATTTTTAGTAATTTAATAAAAATTAAATATAAAAAAAAAATTATATATGAAATCCTTTTTTTTTTTTATAATTTTATTTTTATTTTTGATATACATTAATAAAAAAAAAAAAAAAAAAAAGAAAAAAAAAATATATATATATATATATAATTAATTGAAATATACCTTATATACCTTTTTATTTTTTTTTTTTTCATAATAATTTTTATTCTATTGCAATTAAAATTTCCAAATTGTAAAAAAAAATTGAAATTTCAAAATTAAAATTTCTATCTATCTATATTTAAAATATCAAATTATATTAAAATTTTGAATATCAAATTAAATTAAAATTTTGAATACATATAATTTTTTTTTATGTTTTTTTTTTTTATAAAATATTTATTTAATTAGTATAAAGTATTGTAATAAATAATATATATATATAAAAATGTCAGAAATAAATGAAATTATTGGTTCCAAAAGAAATCCAAAATTAGTTTTTAGTGAGGAACAAAGACAATTCATGTTAAGAAATAGACGAATGGCGAGAGAAAAATTAAAACTTATATTACAGGAAAAAAAAAGGGAAAAAAATATTAAGGAAGAAGAAATTATAATTATTGATGATGATGACGATGACGACAATGACGACGTCCACAATAACAATACTAAGAGGGTTAAGGAACCAATGGAACCTATTCAGGAACAACACAGAATAGGAAAAATAGATAAAACAAAAAAGAGATCAGGTAACGGAATAGATAGTACAGATAGTACAGGTAGTACAGGCAGAACAGGTAGGACAGGTAGAACAGGTAGAACAGGCAGAACGGATAAAATAGAAAAATCAAGGGAAACTGAAAATACAAGTGATGAAAGGGGTAGGCCAATTAGGCCAAGTCATAGTATAGAAAATTCAGAACGAACAGGAAGAAATGAACGAAGTGGAAGAGTAGGAAACTCACAGCAAGTAAGAAAAATTGAAAGAAATGGAAGAATCAGAAACGCAGAAAAATCAGAAAAACCAGAAAAATTAGAAAGAA
>JACVTC010000191.1:55000-57500 GCA_016946835.1 Neocallimastix lanati (nom. inval.) | reverse complement strand
GATTTATTATTATTTCAAATCGAACATTTAAAAAAAAAAAAAAAAAAAAAGATTAAATAAATATCTATACACATATACATATATATAAATACATATTTATATTTTAATTATAACAATTTTAAAATAATAATTTTTATATAATCTATTAAATATTATTATTATTATTATTATTTTTTTTTTTTTTTTTTTTTTTTTTTTTTTTTTTTTATAGACTAGGAAGAGAATACACTTCTAGTGCTTTATTAAATAGATAATTAATTATTATTATTATTATTCTATTAATTTTTAGTTTCCTTCTCATTCACTTTTTTTTTTTTTATTTTTTTTTTTATTTTTTTTTTTTTATTTTTTTTTTATTTTTATTTTTTTTTATTTATTTATTTATTTAATTTAATTTATTTTACTACTTTATATAATTTTTATAAAACATATATGTCTATTATTAAGAAAAAAAAAAAAAATTCTAAAAATGTGGTATTATTAATTTTTTTTATTTTTATTTTTATTTTTATTTTGTTTTTATTATGTTTATGTTTATTTAATTAAATGTATAATATATATATATATATATATAAAGGAGAGGGGGGAAATATATATAGAAATTAAAATAAAAATGAAATTAAAAAAAAATAAAAAAATGAAAATGAAAATAAAAATAAAAATGAAAAAAAAAAAAAAAATAGAAAAAAAAAACAAGAATTGAGATAAATGGATATTTTTATAAAAAATTTTATATAATATCACTTTATAAAAAAAAAAATTTTTTTTTTTTCTTCTATATTTACATGTTCTTCTATTATTATTTTTTTTTTTTTTTATTTTTTATTAAAAAAAAATTTTTTTTTTTGTTGAAATTTTTTGAAAATTTTTAAAAAATTAACTATTTTAAATGATAATAATTATCTAAATATTATATTGTTGAAATAGTTTATAGAGAGATTACTACTTCGATATTTTTTTTTAAATATATTTTTATTTATGTTTTTTTTTTTTCTATTCATTGTTATATATAATATGAAATGAATAAAATAAAATAAAATATTTTTTTATTATTATTATTTTTTTTTTATTATATTATCTTTTTTTATTATTTTATTTTTATATTATTTTATTTTTTTTATTATTTTATTTTATTTTTTTTTTTTTTAATTTTATTTTTTATTTTTTTTTTAATTTATTTAATATTATTTCATTTTATTATTTTTTTTTTTTACTCATGGGAAATTATAAAAACCAGATTCTACTAAGAATCGATATACCGTATTATCAATCTTTTTACGATCAGAGGATTTATCAAATGAATCGTAAAGCTTAATTCTTTCACTTTCAGGAACCTGTGACATATAAATTAAGTTATATAAATTTTTTTTTTAAAAAAAAAAAAAAAAAAAAAAAAAAAAGAATAAATTTAATATGTATATATATATATTTTAAAGTATATTATAAATATAAATATAAATATAAAATAAATATAAATATAAATATAAATATAAAATATAAATGTAAAAAAAAAAAATATATATATATATATATAATTTAAGTAGACATTACAATTTCTTTTTTGACTACATATTTATAGAGTTTATCTAATATTTCGGTCATCTCCATTGGTTTTTCACCTTCATCACTGCTGATATTATCATTATTGTTGGAAGAGGAAGAAGTTGCCAAGGGAAGAAGTGGAACCGAAGAAGTGGTTGGATTCATTAAATCGTCACGTAAACGTTTCATGTAAGCACGGAAACGATCATGAAAGAGGGGTTGAGCCCATGGTTCATTAAAGAAGGTTTTAAAGTCGGGGATGATTCCTTCATCAAATCTTGAAACTAAACGGTTCAAATACTTTTCATGCATACCGTATAAACTAAGCAGGTTTTCACTGAATAGATCTTCCTTACCAACATAGGTCACCGATTGAATAAATCCTAACGTATCCATATGAATATGGAAGAATTCAATAGGTTTGGTAGTTTCCTTATTATTTCCAATGAATAAATTTCTTCCCTAAAAAAAAAAAAAATGAAAAATATAAAAGAAAAAAAAATGAAAAAAAAAATTAAATATATACATATATATATATATAATTATATAAATATATAAATTGATAAAAATATTTTTGTTAGTCTTTTTTTTTTTTTTTTTTTTTTTTTTTTTGACAAATAATATATTTTTTAATGTATTTTTAAAAAATATAATTACTACGACTATTGTATATTTTTTAAAAAAAAATTACTATGACTGTTAACATAAGTTATTAGTATTATAATTATATATATATATCATTTTAATTTTTTTTTTTTTTTTTTTTTTTTTTTTTTTTGCAACTTACATAATTTTTATCTTTTTCTCGGAATGACTTAGTCTGGTTATACAGATAGGGTCTATCGAAATGGAAGAACATCATATCCCCTGGTAATAAACATCTGGTAGCCACTAAATCATTAAAACTTATTAAGGGTTCATCCTCTCTTTTAATATCCTTCATGGCCTGTTCATCACC
>JACVTC010000191.1:0-52500 GCA_016946835.1 Neocallimastix lanati (nom. inval.) | reverse complement strand
AAATAAAAATAAAAATAAAAATAAAAATAAAAATAAAAATAAAAATAAAAATAAAAATAAAAATAAAAATAAAAATAAAAATAAAAATAAAAATAAAAATAAAAATAAAATAAAATAAAATAAAAATAAAAATAAAAATAAAAATAAAAATTAAAATAAAAATAAAAATAAAAACAAAAACAAAAACAATTAAAAAAAAAAAAAAATTAATAATAATAATAAAAATAATAATAATGATAAAAATAACTTACTCATGAACGGAATAATTCATTTTATCTACAGCATATGGACATTCCTTACTTTTATAGGTATCTTTGCTAGAAACTAAAACTAAATTATTAAATAGATAATGTGATTTCTATAATAATAATAATAATAATAATAATAATAATAATAATAATAATAATAATAATAATAATAATGAATTAAATAAATAAATAAATTTTTATAATATATATTAATAAAATTAATATATATTAATTATTTTTATTAAGAATAATATATAAAATTTTTTATTTATTTATATATATATACATTCATTAATAGATTAACTTACATA
This sequence comes from Neocallimastix lanati (nom. inval.), assembly GCA_016946835.1. NCBI lineage: Eukaryota > Fungi > Neocallimastigomycota > Neocallimastigomycetes > Neocallimastigales > Neocallimastigaceae > Neocallimastix > Neocallimastix lanati (nom. inval.). The sequence continues at coordinate 51,941 of JACVTC010000191.1, read as the reverse complement.
AATCAATGTTTCCAAAAATGAAATTCCTGTATCTGATGCCCCAACCACTATAATTCTTGTATTAATTGTAAACTTTAAATTAAAATTCCAAAAATATATATATATATATATATATATATATATAAAAAACAATAAATAAATTTAAAAAAATAGAATAATATAAAATTATAATATTAAAAATAAAAAAAAAATATTAATAATTCTATCTAATTTATTCTTATATAAATATATATATATGTTATATAAAGATGTATTTTATTTGTTTTTATTCTTATTTTTTTTTTTCTTTTTTTTTTTACTTTTATAATATTATTTTATTTACCTTTGGTTCGTATAAAAGATTAGTAGTAATTAACGATATATTATAATTTAGGTGATTCGCGACAGTATTTATATCTCTTTTATTATCTACATATTGTATTCTTTTTAATATTTAATATGAAAATATTAATATTAATAATAATAATAATAATATATATATACATATATATTATTTTTAATTGTTAATAATAAATGGTTATATATGAGTATTAATATTATAATTAAGTCATTTATTTAATTTTATTATTATTATTTTTAAATAAAAAAATAATAAAAAAAAAAAATAAAAATAAATAAAATAAAATAAAATAAAATAAAATAAATATATATATATTTTACTGTTTTCTTCTTTTAATTGGAACAAATTCTTTTGTAATAATTTTATGAGTTGAAAAATCAAAAGATTCATTAAATGTATGTATTAAACATTCTATATCTGATAGTCTCATTATTTCCTTTTTTTTTTTTTTTATTAATTAAAAGAAAAAAGAATAAAATTATTATGATGATGATAATGCATTGGGAAAAAAAAATAATATTAATAATAATATTAATATTAATAATAATAATATTAATAAAAATAATATAATTAATATATTTTAATAATAAAGTTTTTTTCATAATATATTAGTATGGATAAAGAGTGTATATATATATTTACTTCAAGGAAATATCTCGCTTTATTTTCATATAAAGGATTCATTATAATATAGGATAATATAAATTCATCATTTTTGGAGAAATGATGATTTGCTTTGGAACAGTATTTCTCAATATTAAATTGCTCAATTAATGCATTAGGATCACTATGTCTATTTAAAATGGCAAATCCAACAATCATACCCAAACATTCAGCAACATAAAATACTTTATTGAGAAAAAATAGATTAAAATAAAAATAAAAATAAAAAAAAAAAAGTTAAAAATTAATAAACAAATATATAAAATAAAATATAGAAATAATAATAATAATAATAAATTTATTTTATTATAATTATAAAAGAGTATCTTATGAAATAAAAAAAAAAATAATTAAAATAAAATAAATAATTTCATATATTTCTTTTTTTTTTTTTTTTTTTTACCTGTTTTATAATTTATTTCGGTATCATTACTCATGGAAAGGATGGACATTTTAAGTTGATGAGCTAATTTATTATATTCAGGCATGTCACATATTAACTTATCAATTTCTTTAAGATCTTTCTCCTCTCCACGACGTACCTGAATGATGTTTAGAGTACTTTCACGGTGACAAATATATAATGAATGTCTAATATTAACATTTTCTCGATAATCCACTGCTGACATATTATTAAATAGAGGAATATATAATTCTTTAGTTGGTACACTAATTAAGCAATACTCCTTATCAGGATATAAATTAAATGCCGCCTAGATTTAAATTTAATATTAAAAAGAAGATATATATTTTTTTTTTTTAAAAAAAAATTTTTATTATTATTTCAATCTTCAAAAGTTTAACTAATAAATATTAATTTAACAATTAATAAAAAAAAAATTTTTTTTAATTTTTTTTTTTTTTTCATCATTATTATTTTTAATTTATTTACCTTTAAAAATTCATTGGAATAGAAAGAGTAACATTCATCAATATAAAAAAGATTAATACATATGGCATTACTTAAATAAGCCATCTTTTTAAGATCAATAGTACTTTCAATACTTTCAGTACAGTCATTAGGAAAATCTTCCTCTGTCTTCTTCTCTTCTTCAACCTTAATTTCATCTTGTTTTTCTACTAATTCATCCACTGGATTATTTGAGGGAGTGTCGACCTCGTTACTTTCTTCTTTAATATTCACTTTGGAATTTGATTTATCATGAATTGATTCTACACTTTGATTAGTAGTATCGTTATTATTATCACTATTATTATTAGTATTATCGTTCGTTGAAGTAGTTAATGAATTTATACTATCAGTGGTGTCTTTTTTATCTTTTTCTTTATTTTCAGTTGTTTGAGATTCCTTTTTTAAATGATTATTTATATCATGTAAACTGATATTTTTTAATATTTCTTCATCTATTTCTACTTCATACATATCTTTAGTTTTTTTTTTTGTTTTGTTTTTTTTATTGTGGTAAAATAATCATTCAATGAAAAAAAATATTATATGAATTATTTATTACAATATTTAATTATTATTATTATTATTATTAATATTATTAATTTATTTGTTCCTTTAAAAATTATCCTTACCATTAAATAATGTTTCATACATATCTAAATCAAAATTTTCAAATAAAGAAGAGTATTCAATATTACTTCTCATGGACATAAATCCAACAATCTTATCGTTTACCTTTATTTATTTAGAAAACATAATATATATATATATAAATATAATTATAAAAATGATAATAATTATTAGTTTTAATTAATTTTTATTTACATTTATTCTCTTTTTATCTATTATTATTATTACTATTGATAATTATTATTATTATTACTATCAACTATTATTATTATTATTATTATTATTATTATTATTAATTATTATTAATATTTTTATTAATTATTTTATTAATTATTTTATTAATTATTTTATTAATTATTTTATTAATTATTTTTTAAATATTATAATATAAATCATAATAATTTTTTTATATTTTTATTTTTTTATTTTTTTATTTTTTTATTTTTAAACAAAAAAATAAAATAAAAAAAAATACTAACCACACCAACAATGGTATTCATATTTTCATCATTATTTTCTAATAATTCTGAAAAATAATAAATATTATCTGGATCATCCATGAGCTAATTATTAATTGAAAAAAAAAAAAAATTTTTTTTTATTAAAATAAAAATTTATATATTATATTAATGATATTAATGTTTTAATAAAAAATATTTTAAATATGTTTCTTTTTTTTTTTTTTTTTTTTTTTTTAAGGTCATAATAATAAATAATTTTTAATGTATTTTTTTTTTTTTTTTTTTTACATTTTTCTGTTTAAACATTGGAATTAAATCATCACAATCTTCTACTCTTGCTTTTCTTATCTTTAAGATATATACTAAATCTACACGGAAACACATCCATAATGAATTAGAATAATGTATATCATCTTTTTGCCTAATTCCTTTACATTTATTAAAGAAAAATCGTTGTTTAAGAGTTGTTGTTGTTGTCGTAGTATTTATATTTGTGTGACTTGATTCGTCTGAACTATTATTTTTATTTAAATGACACCCGTTATATGATTTTGGAGGAACAGGACTACAAAGATTTTTATCAATTTCATGAGTTTCTGGAACTAAATAACCGATATATTTTAAATTTGGTAAGAATAAATATATTTGTTTTAAGGAATAAAATAAGAAATCAGTAGAATAATTCTGATCATAAACACAGCATGATAAGAACATCGTATTGTATGGCTTAATAAAGTGGAGAAAATATCGATTGAATTATAAGTATATATATATATATATATATATAATAGAATTGATAATAAAATATTATATATGAAATTAAAAATTATATTTATGATATATTTATATATATAGGTATATAAAAATAATTTTTTTAATATATATTATTTATAAACATATAAATATAAAATTAATACATATATATATATATAATTTAATGTATATGTGTCGTTATTTTTTTTATTTTATTTTAGTTTTGTTTTATTTTGACATTACAATACAGTTCTTGATTTCAAAGTGTTTATAAAGTTCAACCGTCCAATCCTTATTTTTTATGTAATCCTTATAAGGTGATAATGAAACACTAATAAATCCAATAATTTGATTTGTTTTATTATCAATACCAACAATACTAACTACTGCGTTATCACTTAATATATATTATATATCGTACAATTACATAAAATATTTCAATTAATTATTGTTATATTATCATTATTTATCTTTATATCTTTATATTTAAATATTAAATATATATATATATTATATCATTCATTATAATAAAAATTAAAAGTCCAATAAATTTTTTTTTTTTTTTTTTATGTTAATATATATATATATTACATTAAATATGAAATATTGGAAGTTCCATATTTTAATTTTAGTTTATTTAGAGAATAATCATCCTTTCGAATTAATTTATATATATCATCTATATCATTTATTGATGCCCGTCTTAAAGTAATCCGTTCCATATTATAGTCCTTTTTAGATATAAAATTAATATAAAATTAATATATAATAATATTATTATTATTAAATATAATTAATAATAATTTGAAAGGAAAAAATATATATATATATCTACTTTATTTATATATATATATTTTAAATAAATAAAGTAGTAATTCTCAAATGAAATATTTTTCTTTTTAATATATAATTTAAATTAAAAAATCAAATAAAAGAAATATAAGATATAAAAAAAAATTAGTTTATAATATATATAAAATTGAATAATTTAATAATTAATAATTACTATTTAAAAAAAAAAGAATGAAACACTAAAATCATTGAATAAATAAAGTAAAAAACAACAAATATAATAAACATTTTATATATATATATATAAATGATTATAGTGAAAAAAAATGAATAAAAAAAAATTTTTTTTTTTTTATTTTCAAAATTTTAAAAAGTTTAATTTGTAGTAATTATGAAAAATTAATTTGGTAAATATATATATATATATATTTTTTTTTTTTAATTATTTTATTATATTCTGATTTTTATAATTTTAATATTTTAATAATAATTTGTAAAAAAGTTTAATAATTAAAGTTTATTTGAATCATTCTTTTTATTTTAATGTTTATGATTAAAATAATACAAACAGTTCGTAGTTTTTGATTTTTTTTTTTTTTTTTTTTTCTTAATTTTTTATTATTAATAATATATATATATCGAATTAAAACATTAATTATTTATTTTTATAATTGATATATATATATATTATTATTTTTAAATTGTTTTTCATTTTAAATTTAATTAAATTATTCTTTTTCTTATTACTACATAGATATTATAATATTCTTTTTATTTTTTAATTTTAACAATAAATAAAAAAAAAATATTTTCTATTGATATAAAGCAATAACACATTGATATAGAGATATATATTCATATATCTCATAATTTTTTAAAGTTAAAAATATAATATACATTAATTAATAAAAAAAATAAACTATTAAAATAAAAGATTAATAAAAAAGGAATAATAATAAAAATAAAAATAATATTAAATATTTTATTATTATTTATAAATAAAATAAGAAAAGAATATAACGAATACTTAGAAGACAAATTATTAAAAAATTAACAAGATAAAAAAAAAAAAATAAATAAAAAAAGAAAAGAATAGAATTAATAAAAAAAAAAAAAAAAAAAAATGAACTTAGGGAGTAATTACAGTTTCTCCACCACCACTATTTTTGATTCCCTTCCTTCCATAGGTCAATACAAAAGAAATCTCATTAGTAATGGCTCTGGTGAGCCTATTAATTATTCCTATTCCTGTTCCCTTTCCAGTCTCACAGAAAAAGATATAAGTTCTGGAATTTTAACACCAAGACATGCCATTGAATACATCTATGCTTCAGATATTCTTGAGAAAATTGTTAATCATAATCTTATGCCTAATAATTATTCTAATAACCGTAAAGCATCATTAGAGAGTATTTGTACAGGAAGAACGAAAGATAATGTCTATAAGCTCTGTTATAATACCCTTAAATGTAATTAATACAATATATAGATGAATAAAAAAAAATTATTTAATATTTAAATATATATTACTTTATAGATAATTTTTAAAATTATTATTACTAGAAAAAAAAAAAAAAAAAAAGTAGAAAATAAAGATATATGTATAAAAATATATAGTTATTAACATTATATTATTTTTTTTTTCTATTATTATCCTTTATATACTATATATAATAAATATTAATATTTAATTATTTATTAAATTTATTAAAATATTAATTAAAAAATAAAAAATAAAAAAAATAAAATAAAAAAAATAGATATGTCATATATTGATACCATCTTAGTAAAAACTCAGTTTTTAGTATATAACAATCAGGTATGTTTAAATAAATAAATATATATATATAATATATATGTATATATGTATATATATAATTACTAATTTAATTTCTTTTATTTTTAATTCCTTTTTTTTTTTTTTTATTTTGTTTTTTTGATAATTTTCACAATGACTTATAATCAATTAATATACAATACTACAACACACAATTCATTTAATATCTATATTGATTTTTATTAATTGTATTATCTTATTACATTTAAAAAAAAATTTAATATATTTTTCATTTAAAAAATGTTAAATTTTGAAATAACTATAATAACACTAATAATAACAACAACTAACAACGACAATAATAATGATAACAATAATAATAAATTATAATAATATATTATAATAAAATATATATATATATATATATTATAATCAACTAAAAAAAAAAAAAAAAAAAAATTAGTTTTTATCTAATTTATGTTTATTAAAAATTATGGTCTATGATTTAATGAGACGTCATTTTAATTTTACACTATGGCCAGGAATTATTTATGATGATATAGAAAGTAGTAGTAATGAAAGTTTAAACAACAACAATAATTTATTTTCTAATCTGGATCTGGAGGATAAGCAAGCAACATCAGAGAGTACGGAAACTGTCTACTCCACTTCCTCTAAAAAACATAAGAAAGGACATGTCACCAAAAAAGGAAATAAACATGATAAAATGTCTAATTCCAAGAATTATAAAGTAGCGGATATTAATGGATCGATGGAAGAAGATTTAAATGTTAAAAGTTTAAGTGAAGAAAATAAAAATTTATTACAAAAAATGGAAGAAGCATTAAAAGCTCATGAAGTTAAATTAGCAGCAGCATTTGCACGTATTCGTATTGAAAGAAAAGCGAATGGTACTGATCTTACTGAGCAGTTAGAAAACATTCTTCCAATGGAAGTTAGAAATAAAGAAAGTTCAGCATGTAATTAAAAATTAATAATATTTTATTAATAAAAGAAAAAAAAATCATTGACTTAAAATTTATATAAATAAAAATAATTAAAAAAAAAATTAAAATTAAAATATAGAATTATATATATCATTTTTTTTTAAAGAAAAATCATTTACTTTATTTATATAGTCAAAAATAATTAAAATTAAAATTAAAATTAACATTAAAATTAAAATTAAAATATAATATTATATATAAATTTTTTTATATTATTATTATTATAATTTTGTTATCAATACATTATCAAAAATCTATATATAGCGGAAATGCCAAAGTATTTTAGAATTAACACCTTAAAACAAACCAAAGACCAAGTTTTTGAAGAATTAATGCAAATGGGATATCGAATTACCAATGCACCTAATTCTCAAGAAAATGAGGAAGAAAAGTAATAATTTATAGAAAATGATTTAGTAAATAATAAAAATAATTATAAACTAGTATATATGTATATTTAAAAATACCTGAAGATTATCATTAAATATAAAATCTATTTAATATTATTGTTTTGTAAAATTATTTAATTAATCAATATTAATTTTACAACCAAAAAAAAAAAAAAAAAAAAAAAAAAAAAAAAAAATAGTAGCAATTCAGAATTGAATACAGTATACTATGATATTGATTTAAATGATGTTATTGACGTACCAGCATGTAATTATGAAAATTTATTAAATTCCTTCTTAGTAGAAGAAAAAATATTAATTCCTCAGGTATTTTATATAATTTAATTCTATAGAATTTTATTTAAATGATAAAATTAATAATAAAAATAAAAATAAAATAAAATAATTATAATTATATAATATTATAATTATTTAAAATAAAAAAATTACATAATTATTGAATTTAAAAATAAAAATAATAATAATAATAATAATAATGATAATAATAATTCATTAATATTACTTTAATAATTTTTCAATAATTAAATCAAAATTATAGGATAAAGCTAGTTGTTTAGGTCCTCATCATATATTTGATATTATTCCAGAAAATATGGATATTATTGATACCATTGCTGGTAATGGAACAAGAACTTCTCATTTAGCAGCATTATTTAATAATTCAAGAAAAATATTTGTATTTGAAAAATCATTAGCCAAAGCAGAAGAATTGAAAGAAAAATTCATAGCCCAAGGAGTAAAAAGTAAATATAAGCAATGAATAAATAGTTAAATGATAACTAATAATAATAAATAATAAATAATAAATAATAAATAATGGTAAAATGATAGTAATACCTACCAAAATACAATAATATTAATTTTAATAAAAAATAAAAAAAAAAAATATATATATATATATATAAAATAAAAATATATATGTAATAATAATGATAAAAATAACAATAATTAGATGTTGAAATTTTATGTACTGATTTTCTTTTAACTGATCCATATGATGAAAAATTTTCAAATGTAATTAAATATTATCATTCTCTCTATAGAGCATGAAATCTTTTCTTTTATCCTATATATAACCTATAAACCATATATAATTAAATGTTATACAAGTTTACTTTTAAACATATTAAAATAATATTTTAATTTAAATCAAATAATAATAATAATAATAATAATAATAATAATAATAATAATAATAATACAAAAGGTTGGTGCAATTATATGTGAACCAAGATCAATTGGAAATGCCATTATCGATAAGTTGGGTTATATGATGCAAGAATCAGGTAAATTTTATAAAAATAAAAATAAAAAAAAAAAAAAAAAAAAAAAAAAAAAAATTGAAATTTTATTTTTAATTACAATTTAAATAATATATATATATATATTTTCAACTTTATACATTAATATTTTGAAGAATTCCCAAATGAAGAATATTCTAAAAAAGATATAACATTAATGAGGAAAAATGCTGAAAATGTTTTAAATCATGCCTTAAAATGTAAATATATGTTTAAAAAAAAAAAAAAAAAAAAAAAGTTATATATATACATTTTATTATTATACTCTGTAAATATATATACAGTATAATTTTAACACATGTATATTAAATTTTCAACATATATAATTAAATTATCATTTAGTCCCGTCGACAAAGTCAGTAACATTTATTTCAAGAACAGTAAAAAAAGAAGATAATGAAGCTATTATAAGTCATTTATTAGAAATGGAAAATAATATTGATAAGTTTGAACTGAAGTGTGTATTACCAAGATTTTTTAATGAAACAAATTATGATTATGAATTCAGTAAGAAAATTATTTCTATTTTTCTTTTTTTCAAAAAAAAAAAAAAAAAAAAATATGCATATATATAATAATTCAATCAATTATAGGAACAATAATATAAATAAAATATTCATAATGATTAATTAATAAATTTTTTTCTTTTTTTTTTTTTTTTTTTTTTTTTTTTTTTTTTTTTTTTTAATTTTACTTTTTTTTTTACTTTTATTATTATAAAAATATTATAATATATAATATAATGATATATTAATATTAATTCTAATAAAAAAAAAAAAAAAAAAAAAAAAAGGTGAATGTTTAAAGTTAAGACCTAATAAATATAGAAATGGTATATATATTGCCTGTCTTTCTCGTTGTAGGACCATGAGTAAATCTGAAAAAGCCTATTTAGAAAATGGAAATTATGATGAGTTACAAAGTGGAGATCTAACAAAAAGTGAACTAGCACTTGAGCAAGATGTCAACATGAAGAAAAAAAAGAAATTAAAAAAGAAAATTGGTAAGAATATTAAAAAAAGCAAAAGTACTTCCAGTTTGAGTGAAAAGAAAAAAAGAGGTATATTCTTATTAATTTTTATTATTAATTCTAATATTTATTATTATTATTATTATTATTATTATTATTATCAATTTTTAAAATGTAAAATATTATTAAAAATATGATAACAATAATAATAATAATAAATGAATTAATATATATAATAATACCTTAAATAATAAATCAAATATTTATTAATTATTATTTTTTTTTTTTTAATATTTGATTTTTTAAAAAAAAAATTATATATATATATATATATAGCTTCAATTGGTTCCTCATTAAACGAATTAAAATCTAATGAAAGGATTAATCGTAATACCACAGAAAGCTCCACAACTTCATTAAATAAAAAAATAAGTAAAAGTAAGAAAAAATTAACCGAAAGTAAGCAATCCATCAACGAAGCAACTAAAAATGACACTAATGATGAATCTGAGTCTGTTGGTACCTTAGTGGAAATGGCAGGAAATGGAGGTAATTTAAATAAACCTGGAGCTGAAAAAATTAATATGGATAATTTATGGATTTATGGTTATAGTATTGCTAATTTACAAAGATTCTACGCCCCTCAATATGATGCTATGAAGCATCTAAACAAAAAGAATTTATATGGCAATAAATATCCGGTAAGTAAATTTTTCTATTTTTTTTTAAAAAGAATTGATTTAAAAAAAAAAAAAAAAAATAGTTATTAATATTTTTTGTTGCTATTTGTTTTTTTTTTTTTTTTATTTTTTGTTTTTCTATATTTTTAATTTTTAAATTTATGATATTGATGAATGTTAAATATTCACACTATATCTGTTTTTTTTCTTTATATATATATATATATAATATTCTTATTTATTTATTTATTTAATAAATCTTTTTTTTAAAAAAAAAAAAAAAAAAAAAAAAATACAATTATATATATATTATTAGGTTCCAAATCCAAATCCATGGAAATAAAAAATATTTACATCAGTCATTTAAAATTTTAAGATTAATAAAAACATCGTACTTTATTACAAATCAATAAAAATTTTTTCTATTATTACTATTTTATTAATTATTTATATAACATATTAATATATAAATATGAAAAAAAAAATTATATTTCAAAATATAAATATATAACCTTAACTTTTATTTAAAATTATAATAAAAAAAACAATAATAATTACATAAAACAAAAGAAAAATAAATTAATAAATACAATAGTACTTATATAGTATAAATATCACATTTTATTTTAAAAATTTTAATAAACAAAAAAATAAAATAAGACCTTTTTTTTTTTTTTTTTTTTTTTAAATTCTTTTTATTATATTATTAAAAATAAATTCTTTTTCATTTTTAATAAAAAAATTTTATATACAAAAAAAAACTTTAATATATTTTCCATTAATACAGCATATTACATTTTAAATTTTGATTAATAATAACATTCTTATAATTAATTATATATAATTATAACTTGTCTAAATAAATATCTAAAATAAATAATAATAAAAAAAAAAAATAATAAATAAAAATATTTTTATTTTTTATATATTATAAAAAAAATTTTCCACAATTTTTAAAATATTTTTTTTAATGTGCATTTTAAAATATTTTATTGTCTAATTTTTTTTTTTTTTTTAATAAACAGGCATATTTGCTGGTCTTACAAACTTGAAAGCAAGTTTCTCTGGAACAATTTCATTGACTTCTCCTTCTTCATTTATTTGTTGTTCATCAACTAGTTGTTCTTGTTGTTCATCAACTGGTTGTTCTTGTTGTTCTTCAAATGGTTGTTCTTGTTGTTCTTCAACTGGTTGTTCTTGTTGTTCTTCAACTGGTTGTTCTTGTTGTTCTTCAACTGGTTGTTCTTGCTGTGGTTCTTCAGCTGGTTGTTGTTCATCGGTTTGAGGTAATTCAGGTTGTTGTTCTGGAACACCGTTAGTCTCGACTTCAGTCTTAAGACTTTCTTGAATATTAGAAATACCACTAGCAATATCACCAGAAACATTTTGATTTTCTTCCTTTTCATTACGAAGAGTGGAAACAACATCATCATTCATATTGTTAATCTTGTTAATAATGTGAGTAGCTAAGCCATTAATATCCTTTATTATAATACTACCAGATTCATCTTCATTGTTTTTTGCTCTATCAGCACAAAGTAAGTTTTCAACAGAATTAATGATAAGAGTAAGAACATTGTTTGCCATCTTTGAAACACTTTCAGCTTCATTATTAGTGTTAAGTTGAGAACTAATAGCATTAGTAACAGGATATGTTAATTTTTGGAAGACTTCAGATGGAATAGCAGCACAAGCAATAGTAAGACCATTACCATTAGCAGAGTTAACACTGTTCTTAATAATGTCATTTAAGACACCAGCTACACTAACGATAACACTGTTAGAAATGTTGTCACAAACATCACTAGTATCATCACCTAAAGATTCACATAAGGTACTCTTTATAAGGTAACTAACACCATTAGTAATCATTGTTGCAATATCGTTAGCATTAGAGATTGTCATATCTTCAGAAGATTCATTAGTTAAAGTTTGATCAACAACAGCCTTACTTGTTTCAAGATTACTTTGAATGAATTTTTGAATATTTTTAGTAGTACTAGACAAAACATTCTTAGAAATGTTTTCATAATCAAGATTGAAGTTAATGTTTGAAGCAATAGAAGTAATAACATTATGACCTAAAATATCAGCAACCTTTTCAGCAGCATTAGTAGCAATTTGTTCGTAATTATCACCATTATTCATATCATTTTTAAGAATATCTCCAACAGCACCCTTTATATTATCAGAAGTTTTATTGAGAATATCAACAATAACATTATTAATAAGTCCGTTTGTAGCAATATCATTAGATTCAGTACCTAATTCTTCTTCAAGGGCAGATTTAATAGCAAAAGATACACTACCTAAAATATCATTAGTAATATTACCAATGTTTTCACTTACAACATTATTAGTATCTGTACTAATATCTTGTGGTTCTTGATCAGCTTCAGGATCAATAAAGATTTGTTCATCTTGAGCTGGTTCATTTTGTGCTGGTTCATCTTGTACTGGTTCAACTTGTTCTGGTTCATCTTGTACTGGTTCATCTTGTTCTGGTTCATCTTGTACTGGTTCATCTTGTACTGGTTCATCTTGTACTGGTTCTGGGACTTCAGCAAATTCTTGATTTTGTTCATCTTCTGGTTCTTCAAAATGTTCAACTACGAAAGCTGGAGCTGGTTCATCATTTTGATCATATTCTTCATAATTTGGTGCTTCAACTTCAACAACATGTGGAGGATCTTCAACAACTTCATTGTTGGCTGGAGCATTATCTTCTGGTATTTCATTTTTGAATTCTCCACTTTGAATTTCTTCTAAAAATGTTGCTGGGTCAATTGGTGGAACTGGGATAGCCTTAGTTAAGGCAATAATAAAACATAAAACTAAAAATAATTTTGAATATTCCATGATTGACTATTTTTTTCGTTTGATCTGTTTGATTTTTATTAATTTCTTTTTATATTTTTACTTTTATTTTCTTGAAATTAAAATAAATTAAAATTATTTGAAAAAATAATATAGTTGATTTTTTTACTAAATATAATTGAAAAAAAAATATATATATATATTTATGTATATATGATGTATATAATATAATGGAATATATTTTTTTTTTCTAAAAATATATACAAATATAAACTTTTAAAGATTAAAATAATATATATTTAACAAAATGTTTCATAAAAATAATAATATATATAAATTTTTTTTTTTAATTGTTTTTTATTTATACAAGATACTATAATATACAAAATATAAATTACAATTAAAAAATGAACAAGATGACGAAAAATTAAGGAAAATATTTGATATTTATATGATTCTCAACTGAATAATATACCATATACCATGTAGTATATAGTATATAATATATTGTATTATATAGTATATTAATATATATTATATAATATATTTATATAAAAGAAAAAAATTTTTAAAAAATTTCTATATTAATATGTAATAACTATATTAAATGAAGTATAATAATATATTTATATCAAAAAGAATATTAATTAATTTTAATTAATAAAATTTTAATTTATTAAATATTTCTGATGTGATATATTTTTCATTTTATTATATAATAAAGTTTTGTACTTATTCTAATTTAGATATAAATGAACAAAATGAAATAAATAAAAACGGCTATGCATGAATACATTATGATATAAATAATTAGTTAATGTGGTACAAGTATTAAATTATAATGAATAAACTTTTTTTATTTATTAATTAAAAATTAAGAATATATATTTTATAATATTTAGTATCCATAATGAAATATTAAATAAAATTGAAATGAATGATATAAAAATAGATATATAAAATATTATTTACATAATTATTATTTAATCTTAATAATGAATAACTGAATATAATTTAAATATTGAAAAATAATAATAATAATAATAATAATAGTAATAAAAATTAAATAATAAATGTTAATTAATAATATTTATTCATATTCAATATTCCTTCGTTATCATTGGTTAATTTTAATATTATTAATGGAATAAATTAAAAAAGAAATTATTTTTTAAAAAAAAAATTAAATACACAAATAATGAACAAAAAAATATATATTGTAGTATATTGTATTATATATCATAATTAAATAAAACGGCTAAAATTATTAATGATACCCTATTTATTTTTTTTTTTTTCTATTAGAAGAAAAAAAAATTAAAAAAATTAGAAATTTATATATAATTAAAATACAAAAATTATTATTATTTATTATTATTTACTATTTATTTTAATAATATGATTATTATTAAGCTTTTTTAATTTTTCTGCTTTATTGTTTATTTTTTTTTTTTTTTTAATTTTATAAATCATATATTAAAATTTAATTATGGATGTATTTAATTATACACAAAATAAATAAATCAAAATGTTTCTCTTTTTTTTTTTTTTTTTTTAGTTTATTTTATTTTCTTTATTTAACAGTTAGAATTATTTAATAAAATAAATGGATATATTTTTATATAATATGGAAATTTTAAAAAAAAAAAAAAAAAAATTTAGATAGAAAATAAAAAAAAAGTATATGTTTATTCACCTACAAATAATTATATTTATTTAATTAGAATTCTATTTACAATAAAATAAAATAAAAAATATTTTAAAACTTAATGATTTCAATTTTTTAAAATTTAAAAAAAAAAGATTTTTTTTCTTAATATTATATAAGTTATAATTAATAAAACATTGAAAAAAAAATTATGTTTTAATATTTCATTTTTAATTCCATTAATTGATTTTAATTATTTAAATATTTAAAAGTTTATTTAATTATCATTAATCTATAGAATTCTTTAAATGATTATAAAAAAATTAATATAATGTTATTTAAATCATTAATAGATCATTTTAACACTCCTTAAATTAATTATAATGCGGTGATGCTCTTTTTTTTTTTTTTTTTTTTTTTTTTTTTTTTGTCTTATTTGTGTTTTGTTAGTTCTGAGTTAATAATTAATAAGATTAAATATAGTATAGATAAAATAAATTAGTAATAACATTAAATATGACTTTTATAATAACATAAATTAAAATAAAACTATAAATATATACAATAAGTTTAATAAAGTTCATTATTATGACAAAAAAAGTCTTTTTTACTATTTTTAATATTATTATTTATTATTTATTATTTACTATTTATTATTATTATTTATTATTTATTATTTATTATTTATTATTTATTATTTATTATTTATTATTTATTATTTATTATTTATTATTTATTATTTATTATTATTATTATTATTTATTATTTATTATTTATTATTTATTATTTATTATTTATTATTTATTATTTATTATTTATTATTTATTATTTATTATTTATTATTACTTATTAATTATTTATTATTTATTATTTATTATTTATTATTTATTATTTATTATTTTATTAATAAATACTCTTTTTTATTATTTATTATTTACTATTTATTATTTATTATTTATTATTTATTATTTATTAGCAATAATTTTATATTAATTAATAGCTATTAATTCAATATATACAAGCCTAAATTCAATTACAATTTACACTTTATATTTAAATTAACTCTATTAATTAAGAAACAAAAAAAAATACATAAAAAAGAATACATTTTACTTTAATAATCCAAATTGTATTCTTATAATTTGGATTATTTAAGTAAACTTTTTAATATTAATTTATAAAAAAAAAAAAAGGAAAAATGAATTTCAATAATTAATAAATTTATTAATATTAAACGGCCTATATGTCTCATAGGAAAATTTCATTGTGGCTTTTTATATTTTAATTTATAAATTAATAAATAAATAAATTATTTATATACAATTGTATTAAATGATATTAAAAATTTTATGGCGTCAAATTATAATAATATATATATAAAAAAATACATCACATTTAAAATAATTCACCACATTCCATGTCTCATATTCCAAAATGAAAACTCTAAATTTATAATTTTATAATTTATATAGAAGTATTATCTAATTTATTTATCTATTATTTATATTATTTTTCATAAAAATATATTTAAAATTTTTTAATTTTACTATCTTTTTTTTTTATAGATTCTTCATTATTATTATTATTTATTATTTGTTTTTATTATTAAAATAAATAAAATCTTGATTAACTTAAATATATTAAGTAAATATAAATATATTATAAATAAATGTAATAAAACATTAATTAAATATCAAATCTATTATCAAATCTATTATCAAGCCACAAATAATATAAATGTATGAATGAAAAATAATTTCGCTAAACACTTGTTAATTACTATTTTATATAATATTATAAATAATTGAATAATTAAATTTAGAGATTAAGATTCTCATTTTAAACTTTTAAACTTACTGCTGACATATCTCAAAAAGACATCAAAACTTTCAATGGAAAATACTTCCAAGTTTGGGAATTCAGAGTAACTGCAGCAGTAGAAAGATTAGCACTTGAAAACTACTTATAAAAGGATGTTTAATACAGAAAAAATATCCAGAAAATAAGAAAAAGTAAACCAAGGCTAAGAAAAACAATGCTACTGCAAGGGAAGCATTAATCAATGATATTGATGATGAAATTCTGTATGATTTCATAAACATTAAATCTTTTTTCTAAATCATGAAAAAGTTGAGAAAGAAGTATAGATTTAGGATCAGGAAACTAAAAGATTTGAAGGCACTAATATAGGAGAAATAACCTATATATTTGACGAACTATTTAGTACATTTTAAACGTAAAATAGAAAGCAACAAATTATCTCTGATAGAGAAAATTTTAAAATTATGTATGAAATAATGCATTCCATAAAACTTCAGAATCTATTTAGATATTGATGAAAATACAAATCTAACAAACTTGTATAATATGATAGACATATAGTTAAATATAATAGCTTATCTAGAAGAAGAGAAAATTACAATTGTTATTATAAGGATGACCTAATGGAATAAATAGAAAGAGCAAGAAAGAATAATAAATATAATAAAGAATTAAAAGAAAAAAAAATACATAAAAATTATATTAAAAACGATGATGTATAACTATTTAATGGTTAAGAAATATATTAAATGATTTATTAAAATTAAATAAAACTACTACTATTTTCACTAGTAATTAAGCAAATAAAATGAGTATTTAAAACAGAACTTAAATACCAAATTAAAATAAATAATTATAAAGTATCATTTTAATAAGGATTATATAGATAAGTTATAAAATCAGAATATATTGATTTCCAAAATATAAATGCTGATGTATTTACCAAAAATTTAAATAGAAAGAAAATATTAGAATTCTCAAATGAAATTTTTATTTCAGAATTATAATAAAAATTAAAAGTATATGAATATTGTTTCTTTTTTTTTTTTTTTTTTCATTTTTATTTTTATATCTACATATGTAAATATTTAACTTTTATATTTATATATATATATACTATAAACTATCGAATTGCGAATTCAAAAATATATGCTTTAAATTTTAAATTATTGAACTAAATATTATAATATGAAAATGTATTACTACTTTTATTTTTCAATATATAAAATCATTACCAATAATAGTTATAAAATTATTTATTTATTTATTATTCATTTATTATTAAAAATAATTTAATTAGTTTTATTTTTTATTATTTATAATTTATTATTTATTATTTATTATTTATTATTTATGATTATTATTATTATTTATTATTTTATTAATATTTATTTAGCATATTTAATTATTTATTTTTTTGTTTTATAATAATAATAATAATTAATTGTAATAATAACTAATAAAAATTTTACTACAATTATTTTTAGCAAATAAAGATTTTGACATATATTATTTTATAATATAAATAAATTGATACTTCAATTAAAAATATTTATCTTTATGTTTTTCATTATTTTACATTTTTAATTTGAATTCATTGTAACAAATTTCATTATATTTTGACATAAGCTACAATTTGTATACAAACTCAGTTATTTTTCATAAATTTTGTAAATTGTAATTATCATATTTTTACATTAATAAACAAAGATCGTAGAAATAATACAAGAAATTCAAAACATTATCATCGAAAAAGAAGATATACAACAAACAATGAATATGAAGAAAAACTATAAAACAAAAATGTATTTTTTGATGAAATTTTACCCATGTTCGAAAATATCATAGATAATATCAAAGCAATGAGTAACAAGAAACAACTAAAAGAAAATAAAAACAATAATCCACACAAGTATAGAAACACAGTCCAATGATATTGACTAATATCAAGAAGACAATAATAACCCACAAGATTCTCAAAATAATAAAGATACCGTAATCTAAACCTCTGATACTGGAATTTCTGAGCATATTACCAACAAAAAGGAATTACTAACTAATTTCAGAAATGAGAATAGTTAAAATGAGATGATCAAACAACTCTAAATGTTTTTTCGATGGTATTGGTACTTTTTATGGTATTATTAATGGAAGAATACATTAAACTTGATAACATATACTATTCTAGACACAATCAACAAGAACTTGCTTAGTAGAATAAGATAAGCAAAGATCTGGATATGTACGTGAAATTTTCAATCGTAATGGCACAACCTCCTTTCTTTTAAGATATGGTTATAATAAGAAAAATAAAAAGAATACAATTTAGAAAATTTAGTGCAAATGAACTTAATATCAAACGTATTTCCCATTAAACTAATTAATCAAAAAACTGACAAATTATAGTAAACATATTTGACATCAAAGGCTCAAACATTTTTATTTTTATCACAAAGATACAGAAAAATACTTAAAACTACATAATATCAAGGAAATTGAATGCATGAATTGTAAAATTTCAAAGTTAAAAAGAAAACCACACACATTGGAAATCCACAAGAATTCTCGAAACTATTCATTCAGGTTTAATGGGATCTATCGACAAATCAGTCACTAGTAAAAGCTATATTCTTACTTTTTTAGACGAATACAGTAGAAAATCTTGGATCAAAATGGTACTTACAAATTATTGCTTCAATAATACTACAGACAAAGGTAAATACACTAACAATCCTAAAGAAACTTCTCAAGTTTTAATAAGACAAGAACCCACCATCACTGATTGGAAAAGGGTAACAAATATATTCAAATACTTACACTCTACTAAAAACAATAAAATAATTTACAACGGAATAGGCGAAACCATTGCTTTTACAATCTCGACCTAAGAGGAGATATTAAAAGATAAAAAGTCAACTTCAGGACAAATAATTCTTATGGGAAAAAATTCAATATGTTGGAATTCTAAATAAAAAAAAAAAAAACTACTATGACAACTTAGACTCAGGAAGCTAAATATATCAGCTCTTCAGAATGTATGAAAAAGGTACTTTGGATAAGAAGTATTATAATTAAATTATTAAACATTAAAAAACAAATAACTATTTTTACAGACAGTTTATCAAGCATGACAACAATAGTAAACTGTGAATTAAATTCAAAACTCAACCATATTAATATAAAATTCTCTTTTAATAAAGATAACTTAAAAAATAAAATAATAGCACTCAAATATATGTTTGTCAACACTCTAACTAAAAATATTATCGGACCAAAAATGATAAAATTCACAAACATAATTTTTGACAAAACAGAAAAAATTAAGTTTGAGAGGAGAATGTTAGCAAACAAAGATTTTGACATATATATTATTTTATGATTTAAATAAATTGAAACTTAAATTTAAAAAAATGTTTTTCTTTATGTTTTTTGTTGTATTACATCTATAATTTAAACTCGTTGTAATAAATTTCATAGTATTCTCCCGGCTCGACCATTGAAGTAACCATCTCTTCCTTTCGATCCTTAGCAGGTTTTCTGCCCTTTACCCTTGCATTAAAACAGGGTAATATAATCGGCCTATCTAAGGCCCTTACTACTAATAAATCTACTAACCCTGGTGGTCCACTTAAGTCTCAAGAGTTCAAAAGTAATTTCTGAACTCTTAAAAGAAACAGAACCCACCTTTGAGGACACAAATTCAATCATCTCCACATTGCTAAAGTCAACAATGCCCCTACCCACGCTTTCAAGAAGTAATGGATATTTATAGTGACTCTGAAATATCCACTTCTCTTAACTGTGATAGTTCAACTAATAACCCATTAGAGCTTATGGACTATAGCTCTGAAGATATACTTGATTCTTTGAAATTTATCAAAATATAAAAATATTTTTTTCTAACTCGGTTTGACTCTTCAATATAATAAACGCTTCTTATCTTTTTATATTCAAATAATAGTAATGATAATAATTCTAATTTATTAAATTTTTAAACCAGTAGTAATGATATAATTCTAAAAAAAAAAAAAAATTACATACTAATTATAATATTCTAAAAATAATTAATAATTAATAATAATTAATAACTTAATTGTTAAAAAAAACTATATAACTTTATATTTACTACACAATTTAATATTTACTAATTATTAATTATTAATAATTTTAAAATAATTTAAATTACTATCATATTGTACTAGAAATTCTATTTAAAAATCTTTGTTTTAAAATTTCTCATTTAACAGTTCAAAAAATTTTTTTTAATTTACTTAAAATCATGGAGTATTGATTTCATGTAATATTGTATATACATAATTAATATATTAACTATTTGATTAATTTTAATAAAAATTAAAAAGTTAAAAACTAATCCTAATACCTATTTTAAATAAGAGATTTTAAAATTTTATTATAATAATTAATAAAATATTATCAAAAATTAATTTAAAATATATATATATATATATTTTTTTTAGAAAAAAATTACAATTTCATAATTATATTTAATATTATTAAATTTTTAAATTAATATATTCTTTTATTTAAAATAAATAATTTTATACAAAAAAAAATGAAATTAAAAATTTAGATACTGTATTATTAATAATTATAAAAAATATTTTCCATAAACATTATACTATTATTTGTTAATGTATTTTTATAAAAGCCTTTTTTTTTTTTTTTTTTTTTTAAAATATCTCAAATAATAAAAAAAAACATTAGTTTAATTATAATTCCATTTTATTTATATTCATTTCTACAACAATATCTTCTATTTATCAACAACAATTATATTTATTAGAATTAAATCTTTATTTATACAGATGATGAATATCTAAAAATCTAAAAAAATGGAAGAATTTTTACAGGTGAAGCAATATTAACATAAATTTTAGTACCAAGAGCAAAGTGTATCTGAGTAGTAATTTATAGAAATAATTCAATATTCTATTTATTGTGAATATATGAGGGATAGTTCTCGTAGTAATGGATTTGTGAGTATTAGTTCCTTTTTACATTAATAGATGTAAATTAAGTAAAATAAATTATTTTTTTTTAAAAAACATTATTATTAATTTTATAATTATTTAAAATATAAATATAGATACAACCAGATTGTATATAATTTTTTTTTTTTTTTTTTGAAAATAGTGCTGAAATTGAATTTATATTGAAAGCTCATTTGTACTATTAAATATAGAATAAAGTATATATATTTAGTATTAATGTAATACAAATAATATAATACAATATATTAATAAAAAATTTTTTTTATTTATAAAAATTAAATAATCGAAAATTATAATATTTTTTTTTTAAATAAAATAAATATATATATTTTAAAACAAAATTTTTTATTTAAAATTTATTGATAATTATTTAACTTAATTTATTAATGTTGAATTTGACAATCCATTTCTTAAATTAGTTACATAGAAAATATACTAGTAAGATTTAGAGTTAATAATGTTAAGAAAACAAAGACACTAGGTAGCGGAGATAGCAAAAATGAAAATAATGAACCATTTAATAAAAATATTTTATTAAAGTACATTAAGGTCCCTAATTTACTTTAGCCAGAAGTTCAAGTTCAGATATTGCCTTTACAGTTATTAAAGTGTCAAGAAGTGCTGAAAATCCAACAATCTCAGACTGGCATATGGTAATGAATATATTTAAATATTTATAGTATACCAAAGAATATAAAATTATATACAATGGAAAAGAGGAATTTATAATTTATAACAGATGTAGATCGAGGAGGCGATATTAAAAAAAAAAAAAAAAAAAAAAAAAAAAACTACTATCTGAATGTATAATTTTAATGGGATCTAACCCAATTCTTTGGTCCTCAAAAAAAAAAAAAATCTATTATAGCCACATTGATTATGGAAGCCGAATACATTGGGACTTCAGAATGTACGAATAAATGTTTAGTAGTAAGAAATATAGTATATGAACTATTCAAAAAAATTTAATAAACCAAAAAAAAAAAAAAAAAAAAAAAAAAAAAAAATTTATTGGGATAATCTATCTAGTAAAACTACCATCGAAAATGGTGAACTTAGCAGTAAATTAAAACATATAAACTTTAAAATTTTATTTTATCAAAGATAATATTAAAAATCATAAAGTTATCTTCGAATACATTAATACAGAAGATATAATTACAGACGTCTTAATTAAAAATGTTAATGGACTTAAGATGTCAAAGATTTCAAACCTAATTTTTGATAAATTAGAAAATAAGGTTTGACAGGGGATAATGAGTGTAAAAATAATTGAATGAAACCTTATTATAATAAATTAAATATATTCATATTCTATGAATTTAAAATACGTTTATGGCTTTCATTTTAGATGTTTCAAATATTTGAAGCAAGCCACAATTAATAGATAAATACTTGTATTTTTTCTAAATTTGAAATACCTAAAGGTTTACCATTTTTTGAAGTAAATGGTAAGGCTAATTGACATATCCCTGTTATAATGGCAAAAGTATAAGCTACAGTATCTTTATTTAAAGCAAATAAGACTAAAGTACCAAGGAGAGATGTAATACCTAAAAAAGCTTGATAAAGCATTCCATTTCTTGTAGAGCGATAAAGTTCAGAAGAAGAAACACCCTCCATTTTAATATAAATTGTATCTATTATTATATTTATATTTTAAAAAACTTCTTATATATTTTAAATTTATACTATTAATGATAATAATATTATTATTACTATTATTATTATTATTATTACTCTTATTATTATTATTACTAAAAAATTTTCTTAATAGCTAATTTTTATTTTATTATTTATTTTTGATATTTACCTTTTTATTCTATTTTTTTTAACAATATTATTTTATTTACAAGTATTTTTTGTATTTAAAATTATTTTTTTAAGATTTATTTAGTTTCTTAAATACTTTTTTTTTTTTTTTTTTTTTTTTAAAATCTAAGAGATATATTTTATAAAAATATATTATTAAGAAAGAAAGATAGAAAGAAAAAAATTTTTTTTTTTTAAATAAATAATGTTCAATATATTCTTTGTTCTTATTTTTTTAAACAAATAAGTTAATATATATATAAAAGGAAAATTATAAAATTATATCTGTATCTTTATTGGTCGAGTTAATAAATAATTTATATATGGTTGAAATGTTTATTGTTTAATAATTTTAAATATTTTTTACTTATCTTTGATATAATATTTAACACTTTATTTATTATAAACTATTTATTAATTTTTAATAAAAACAACACTACAAAAAAAGTATAGGTAAGAAAGTTTTGTAAAAAAAAAAAAAAAAAAAAAAAAAAAAGGAAAAAAGAAAAAAAAATAAAAGTTCATTTGAATTTTTTATTTATGTATTTAAGTAATGAATAAATGATTCATATCATATGTGATAGAAATTGAAGTTCATGTTTAATAGTACTAATTTTGTTTAATTTTTTATTATTATTCATTTATTTATTTCTCATTTATTTATTTATTTACTTTACATTTATTTATTCATTTATTTATTTCTTATTAAGTTTTTAATAAATTTTAAAAAAAAAAAAAAAAATTTAATTCAACATTAATCATTAATAATTATTAATATTCTTTGTGTAACTTTTATGATAATCTTTTTTTTTTTTTTGTTTTAAAACTTTAATAATTAAAGATAAATGATATTTAATTTTTTTTTTTTTTTTTTTTTTTTTTTTTTTTTTTTTTTTGATTAATATGTTAATAAATAATGTTTTTACGTATCTGAGGGAGAGAAAAACCAAAAAAAAAAAAAAAAGCTTATTTTATAGTGAAAATACAGTTTTTTTTTTTTTTTTTTTTTTTTTTGAATATGTTGCTGCAATTGAAAATATATGTACCTCATTATTGAAAAAATTTTTTTACTTTTTATTAACCTTTAATATCCTATATTTCTTCATATATAATAATATAATGCTATAAGGTTTATTTTTTTAAAAAAAAATAGCAATGAATAAATAAATATATTTCATATACTACAACATTTTGTTGAAAATAATAAAGGAATAACAAGAAAAATATCATTATTTTTTACTGATCATGATTTTAAAAGAATCATAATTTAATAATTTTTTTTTGATAATTTATTATTATAAATAAGAAATTAATAAATTATTTGAAGATTAAATTCATTTATAATAAATAATAATATATAAAAAAATAATATATCAAATATTATTTTTTTATCTTAAATTTTTATTCATCTAATAACTCTATAGAATTAATGATATATATATATATATATATATATTTAAATAATTTAATTTTTATCTAAAGTTAATTAATATGTAATATAAAAATTTTATTTTTATGGCTAATCAATATAAAAGATATTTATCTACTAAACTTTTATATAACAATATTAGATTAGAAGATGAATATATTAATATATAATATTTTTATTTTTATTTTTTTATGGATTGCATTTTTACTGGAGAAAAAAGGGAAATAAAAGGTTTAAGAAATGAATGGTATAATGCTAGTTTAAATAGTTAAGATATAATTTATCATATTCATTTAATATATGTATTTATATCAATTTTTTATTTTTATTTATTCGTATATTTATTAAATATGGTATTTTATATTAATATATATTTTTATTTTTTCACTTATTTAATTTATTATTTGAATAATTTTTATATGTAAATTTTATATATGTTTATTTATTTATAAAATTATATGTTTTTATTAGACGGTCTATTTAATTTTACATTTTTATAAATAATTAATTCCTTCTATTTACCATTTTTATATTTTAAATTTGAAGTTTCATTTTCCAAGCACTCAACTTCTCTAAATGTGACGGATATTTAAATCTTTTCGGTCCATAACTATATATAAGTAGGTTTGATTATCAAAGCCTAAAAATATTCCTTTTTTTTCGCTTTTTAGTGCAAATTTTAGCTTATGTTGAGTAAAAATCTTTATAATAACATACGCAACCAAACGTATTTAAGTGTTTTATGAATACCTTTTTATCTTCAAACTCTTCATCTAGAATTAAATTTTTGTTTCCAGAATGTGGTACTTTATTATATGTATAGCAAGCTTGCTTAATGGTGTATTCCCAGAAATTTTCAGATATACCTGTTCAATTTAGAAGTGTAATAGGCGCATTCACTAAGGTTTGATTGATTCTTTCAGTTTTTCTATTTATGAGATTTTTGTAATCTATACATAATGGACTTTTAGTATTGTGCATGTCAAAATATTTGTTCAGATTATCGAAAGATTTACAATATAATCATTTATATATATATATATAAATAAATATTTATTAAAAATGATATTATTTTTGAAAATTGCATTTTTTTTTTTTTTTTTTGTTTGTTTGTTTGTATTATTGATTTAATACTTCAAGAACCATTAAAATACAACAAAAATTATAGATATATCTATAAAAGTTTAAAAGTATTATTAAATCTAATAATTTATTGGATTAAATAATCAAATTTAATAACTTTAATAAATTTAATAACAGCTATATTACAAATAATTATTTTTATTTTTATTATAATTATAAATTGTAATTTTTAAAATATATGAGAAATCTTAATAATTGTATATCAAATTTTCAATAGAATTATAACTTTTGGTTATATCTTTTTTCCATTAATTTAATTTTAAATGTAATTTAATTAAAAAGTTTATGAAATATTTTTTTGTTTTATTTAATTGTATCTTGGAAATTTTTTTTTATAAAAATTTTTAATATTATTTTTGTGAAATTTTTCTCCATTTGATATTAAATAAATAAATAAATATTATAATAATATAATAAATAATAATAATAATTGATAGTATTATTATTAAATTTCATTATTGCATAATGATAACAGTCAATTTATAATGAAAATTTAATATAATTACTAGCGAATGATAGAATTATTTTCGGACATAATTTCTTAATACAAAATTTAATATTTATTAATAAATAAGATTATATGTATATAACTATTAAAACAGAATTTTTTTTTACTTTTTTTTCATTAGAAATATAAATTACAGTTAAATTATAAATATTTTTTTTTATTGAAATTAAAGAATTCAACAAAATATATATATTAAAAAAAGTTAAACTATAAAAAATACAAAAAGTTTTAAAGATACAATTAAATTAACAAACAAAAAAAAAAAAAAAATCAATAAATAATCAAAAATTGAATTGTAGAAAAAGATTTAACAAAATATAGATATAATTATATGGAAATTTTGTTACACAATTAATATTTCTTAAATATTTTAAAAATTACAATTCATTATAATTATAATAATTATTATTTTAAATTACAGTAAGATTTTTAAAAGTCAAAAAATAATAAAAAAAATATATATATATATATATATATATATATTTAAATAAATATTATATATGAAATAAAATTTATTGTATTTTATTTTTTTATAATATAATATTTTACAAATTTTTTCTATAAAAAAAGTTCAATATATTATATATTTATTGAAAGATTAATTTTTGTTTTGATTAATTAATATTTTTTTTTTCTATACGAAATAAATTAGTAATGAATTTACATACTAATATATATTTACATGTTAATATTTATTTACATGTTAATATTTATTTTTATAGCGTTATTATTTAAAAATTGATATCGTTATATAATAAGAAAAAAGAGTTTTAATATATATTTATCATATTTAATCATAGTTCAGCAACAAAATCCAACAGCAGTTCCATTTATCATTCCTGGAACACCATCAATTGCTACAGTACCTTCATCCATATCAATGATTATAGTTCCAGCAAATACAATAACTTTTTTTTTTTTTTTGCACCAATAATAACTATAGTTTCATAAAACATTTTGAATTTTTTTTTTTTTTTTTTTTTTTTTTTTTGATGCTTTTCAATAAAATATATTGAATATTGAATACTTGATAATATAATATATTTAAATTTAAAATTCAAAATTTTTAAGGATATAAATATATATATATATATATATATATATTTTTTTTTTTTTTTTTTTTTTTTTTTTTTGAAAATTTTTTATCGATATTTATATTTAATAAAATTAAAATAATATTTATTATAACAAATTATAAAGAAAGATATTTAGTATTTTTTATATTTAAACAATAATTCTTTTATTCTTTATTTTAACCATTTATCTATTTTTATTTATTTATTCTATTTTTTTTTTTTTTTTTTTTTTTTTTTTTTTATATATTCTATTTATTTACTTATTTATTTTATTATATTTATTTATTTATTTATTATTTTATTTTTATTTATAAATATTTTTATATTTATTATTTTATTTTATTTTATTTTATTTTATTTTTTATTTTTTATTTTTTTTTTTTTTTTTTTTTGTTTTAAATATGTTGACATGAAACAAAATTTAATATTAATTTATTTTAATTTTATTAATACATTTTTTTTTTAATTATATGAGAATGTAAGAAAAAATTGAAAAATGATAATGTAAAAAAATAAAAACAAATTTAATTTGTCATAGTCATAATGATATCCTTATTATTATTTATTAACTCTTTTATCCAGTTTTGCCATTTCTTTTCCCAAATTTTTAATACATTTTCTTTACTAAATTCTTTGGTAAAACTGCCATACTTTATAGAATTGATGCAGAGTTGTTTTAATGTCCAAATATCAAAATTTTCGTAGCTCATAAAAAGCATATAGAAATCGTAGAATGAACCTTCATATCCGTAAAGAGAAGGGTCATCTGGTGAAATACTGACAGGAATATTATTTTTTAAGAAAACAATAATTGGATGATTAGCGATATCTTTTACTAATCCAAGATATTGGTTAGAAATTGGAGAAATTTCTAAACATATTTCTTTTTCTTTAATTATTGGTCCTAAGGTAGGTAAGTGACGTGATAAAGAATAACCATGACCAATTCTTTTAGTATTTAATATAAGAGCATCAAATAAATTTTCATCAGTACCAGAACCTGAATCGGTTGTTTCTCCTGCATGGAAATAGAATGGAATATCAATACCTAATTTTTTTTGTTTATCTTTAAAATCTAAAAGTGAATCTAAATGAGCTTCTAAGGTCATTAAATGTTCATGACCAACCATATCAAAACCAACAACATATTTTGGATATTTTTTAAATAGATCAATGGTAATTTCCATAATTTCACGCATTTCTTCTTCTTTAGTATTTCTAACAGGTGAAATAATAAATTTAAGTTCGAAGTAATCATCATCAACTAAATTTAATGTTTTTTTGGTTTCTTCAATAGTCTTTACTAATTCACCAAACATTTCTGAAAAAGGTACAATACCGCTATCATCATATGGTTCATAATATGGGATTCTAATTTCTACTTGTTGTAAATCTTTTTTTGAATATCTCTTAATAATTTCTTCAACATAAAGTCTATATATTAAGAAAAAGTTTTTTTTATTATTATTATCATTATTATTATTATTGAAAAGAACAATATAAAAAATATTAGTATGAATAATAAATATGAAAAAAAAAAAAAAAAAAAAAAAATAAAAATAAAAATAAAAATAAAAATAAAAATAACATATATATATATTATATTGAATATTTTAATGAAAAATTTAAAAATAAAATAAGTATAATATTTTTTTTTTTTTTGATATTATTAAATAATATATAAATATTTAATATTTAATATGATAATAACAAACAAACATAAAAAAAAAAATAATAATAGTAATAATAGAAATAATAATAATAAATAATAATAACTATAATAAATGTTATAATATTAAAATATAATGTAATTATTTATTTATTATTAAATTTTAAAATGGATTTATAAATAAAAAAAAAAAAATGATTACTTTGTGAATGGCACATAAGAGAAAATACCACGGATAGATACAAAAGTTCTACTAAAACGACTCCAAAGTTCATTTTCAGTGTAAACAATATCTTTACTATTTGTTGGAACAATTGTGAAACATTCATATAACCATTGATCAAATGCTTCTTTTCCTTTTTTATATTGTTGTCTGACAGTTTCAACTTTTAACCATCCTTCTTCTTTTTGTTGGTCATTGATTCCTTTATTAAAGAATTGAAAGTCCGCTGTATTTAAATTATCAATGCTTGAATCACCAATAAATTTTAAATATAATGTGTCACTATTAATTACCTTTTCTATTAACCAGTTGGCATCAACAAGTGCGTCAATATGACAGTGATGAATAATACCTTTTGGTAAGGTTTTCATAGCATTTAATAAAATAGAATCTTTAGTTTCAATATGTTTTTTCACTTCAGAAAAATGAATAGCAGAAAAAGGTGTACAAGTAAATTTTTTAAACATTTCTAAATCTTTTGCTTTATTTTCTTGAAGAACAGAATTTGCAAATTCCTCTTCTAAGGTGCGATTTTTAAAAACTTTCCAATCAAATGATTCGCTTCTGTCCTTTTCAAGTAAAAGGTTTTTTTGTTTTAAAAATTCTTCTTTCAACATTTTTTTATTTTTTTATTTTTTTAACTTTTTGTTTTTATTTTTTTATTTTTATTTTTTTATTTTTATTTTTTTATTTTTTATTTTTTTATTTTTTATTTTTATTATTATTTATTACTATTTAATTTTGAATTGAATCTTCAATAAATAATATGCTTTTAAATTTACTTTTTATTGTAAAATTACAATGTTTATTGCATTTATATTTAATTTTGAATTTATTTTAAAAAAAAAAAAAAAATAGAGATAAAAGTAACTTTTATATGATTTTTTTTTTTTTTTTTTTTTTTTTTTTTT
This sequence comes from Neocallimastix lanati (nom. inval.), assembly GCA_016946835.1. Classification (NCBI taxonomy): domain Eukaryota; kingdom Fungi; phylum Neocallimastigomycota; class Neocallimastigomycetes; order Neocallimastigales; family Neocallimastigaceae; genus Neocallimastix; species Neocallimastix lanati (nom. inval.). Next base: position 21,178 of record JACVTC010000191.1, on the reverse strand, counting down.
TTTATTAAATACAAAATTAAAGGCCATAAAAAATATTGCTTAATTTAAAAATATATATATTTTTTATTAAATCCTATTGTGGTCATAATCTTTTTTTATTTTATTTAATTTTTATTAAATTTTAATTTTTATTAATTTTTATTAATTTTTATTTTATTTTATTTTATATTTATTTATTTATTTTTTTTTTTTTAAATTAATTTTTTTTTTTTTTTTGTGTATAGAAATTAATAATTAAAAAATGATATAAAACAAATATGTGTAGCAACATATTTGTATATTTGGGGGAGATTGCATTACGCCAATTTTTTACGTGATATATATAAATTTGTGGCTATAGCTATATTATACTACATTATATTATTTTATTGTATTATTTTGTTATTTCAATTTTTAAATTAATTATTAAGTGAATAATTAAATAAATCATATAATGGTTAGATTTTATGATTTTAATTCTTTTATTTAAATGTTATTAATAAAAAAATTATATAAAAATATAAATGTTATTAAAAATATAAATATTATTAATAATAATTCTTTTATTTAAATGTTATTATTAAAAAAAATAATAATTATAATGATAAAATTATTAATTATAGAGACGTATTTGAATATTTATTTAAACTGTGTAAATTTAATAAGCTTTATAAATTAAATTTTTGAATGACAAAATTCTGATTATTTCGTTTGGTTATTCCTCATTTTTTAATTATCTATTATAAAATAATATTTATATTATATTAATTAAATCAGTTAAACAATCAAACCACAAATTAATAGTATTATTTCTATCACATTTAGTATCAATTAACTTGGTTTCAATATTTTTGTAGCGTTCAATTAAGACACTGATTTCATTATTTATTTATTGCTCTTTTTTCTATTTTCTAAATTCCTCTTATTTTTCTTTGATAATCATAATATGGTAAATGTTCAAGTTCATTTAATTTATCTATTAATTCATAATAAGATGGTATTGCTTGAAATAAATTATTTAAATAACTATTGATTCTGCAATTATAATATTATTGTTACATGTATTAGTATTTTTCTTTTAATTTTTTAAATATTTTATATGTTTATTGTTCTTTATTTTGTAATATTGCAAAAGAAGTAGTGTAAAAACTATCTAATTCTTTAGTGTAAGTTCTTGTAATAAATATTTGATAACTAAATTTAAGGGCAATAAAAAATGTACCATCAACAAATATATCATCATTATATTCCCTAAATAATTTTACTTGAAAAGGAGATTGAAAAATTATTAAATTAATATTTTTTGAATATCATAAAATTTTCACCTCACTTTGTTTTATAATATTTAGATTCATTAGGAATTTCAGTAAATGTTGTTACATTGGATGGTAGTTTTTATTTAAATTTCTTGATATTTGGGATTTAATTGAATTATATTCTGGACATATAAATCTCATTTCTTTAGAAATTTTATTATATAGGGGTTTTATTTTTATACCATAAGGAATTGAACTTTTTCAATTATATCTTTAATTTTATGTTTCATTATAGATAGAGATACATCGTTTTTTTTTTCAGGATGATTAAGTGAACTATCATATTTTAAGATTTCTTTCTTATCATTTAAAATAATAAAAGATTTACATTTATTTTTGTACATAAACTTTTGAATTATCTTTTCTTATATATGAAAAATTAAATTTATATTTTTTATTAATAATAATTTATTTTTTTCCTTTGTTAGACTCACTTATATTCAATAATAAGATTTTTTTCCATTTCTATATTTTTATAAATATTTTTAATTATATAATTAAAATTATTATATTAATTATCCAATATTATTCTAAATACTAATTTTGAAAAATTAGTTTTTCAATTATTTGTAAAAAAAAAAAATAAATAAATAAAGAATGCAATAGTAAGTACAAGTATACAAAATAAAATAAAATAAAATAAAATAAAATAATAGAATATGAATATAAAGTACAAATTGAATAAAATAAAATAAAATAAAATAAAATAAAATAAAATAAAATAAAATAAAATAAAATAAAATAAAATAAAATAAAATAAAATAAAATAAAATAATAGAATATGAATATAAAGTACAAATTGAATAAAATAAAATAAAATAAAATAAAATAAAATTAAATAAATATTGAATGTAATAATATAAAAGTACAAGTATATAAAATAAAATGAAGTTAATATTTATCATTATTTTTTATTAAAGAATATTAAAGACAATTTATTTTTAAAAATAAAATGTTTTATTTAATTATATATGTTAGAAAGCAAAAAAATCATTTATATTTAATGAGATTATTAATAATCAATAATATTGTTTTATATATTAAATTACATCATCAATTGAATACAATAAAAGTGTAAAAAATTTTCATTTCTAAAATATTGATCTGTAATATTCTTTAATAAAAAAAATATTAGATATTTATTTTATTTTATTCAATCTGTATTTTATATTCATATTCTACTATTTATTTTGTTTTATTTTATTCAATCTATACTTATATTTATATTCTACTATTTATTTTATTTTATTTTATTCAATCTATACTTATATTTATATTCTACTATTTATTTTATTTTATTTTATTTATTTTATTTTATTTTATTTTATTTTATTTTATTTTATTTTATTTTATTTTATTTTATTTTATTTTATTTTATTTTATTTTATTTTATTTTATTTTATTTTATTTTATTTTATTTTATTTTATTTTATTTTATTTTATTTTATTTTATTTTATTTTATTTTATTTTATTTTATTTTATTTTATTTTATTTTATTTTATTTTATTTTATTTTATTTTATTTTATTTTATTTTATTTTATTTTATTTTATTTTATTTTATTTTATTTTATTTTATTTTATTTTATTTTATTTTATTTTATTTTATTTTATTTTATTTTATTTTATTCAATCTGTACTTTATATTCATATTCTACTATTTATTTTTATTTTATTTACTTATTACATTCTTTATTTATTTATTTATTTGTTTGTTTATTTATTTATACATTTATTTTTTTTACATATAATTTTATTAAAATTTTTTATGGCGTTAACAAAAAATTTTACAAGCCATTAAAAATAAATGGCGTATTGAAAATTTGTATTATAAAAATTGGCGAAATGAACCACATTCGTATATTTGAATATTTGTATATTCAGAAATTAAATTTATATCTTATTATTTATAATAATTTATATTATTATATATTTTATATTATTATTTATATTTTATATTATTTATATTTTGTATATATTATTTATATTTCTTTTATATATTTCTTAAATATTAAATTATACTTCTTATTTTAAATGATTGAAGTATATAATTATTAAAGTTTATATAATTAATATAATAGTTTATATTATTTATATATTATTCATATTAAAATATTATATATATATATATTATATATATATATTTATTTATAATAATTATATATTATTAATACTTTACAGTATAATTAATATTAATTTTTATTCTTGTTTTTGTTTTTCTTTAGTAGAAATAATATTGTAATTATAAAATAATAAAATATTAATAAAAATAATTAATAACTCAAATACACTTATTAAACCAGCTACAACTGTAGTTAAAAATAGGTTTATTAGTGTAAAGTTATTAATTGTAATTAATATTTATTATTTAGTTAGATTTCGGAGAAATTGCGTTTAGCCGGTTTAAATGACAATGTTGCCTTTCGTATTCTTGAAATGTTTCCTGGCCCAAGAACTTTATTTACCATGCAAACAATTGCTTCCAGAATTGATTCTCGTCTATATGTTCAAAAACAATTTTCAAACCAAAGACGTTTCAATAACGAGAATCAAAAATCTAATATAGCTCATCCTCAAAAAAGAAAAATGAGCCAAAATTATAAATTAGAACTTAAATTATTTAAATTTATATTTATTAAATATGAAATTAAATAATTTAGTCACAAAAAATTCGCCAAATCTGTTATTGTTAAATTTTTATTTATTTAAATAGTATAGTTTAATATTATTAATAGTTTTTAGTTTAATTTTAAATTAGTTAAAATATTTAAATAGTTATAATAAAAAATAGTTAATTAGAAAATTATACTATAATTAGTTTTAGTTTAAATATTTTATTATTTTATAAAATTAATTATTATTAATATTTAAATTGAATATATGTAAATTAAATTAATTTAATATATTAGAATATAATTAAGAAAAAATATAAATATTGTAAATTTTCTTTAATTGAAAAAATGTAATTGTTATTTTTTATAATTTGATAGTTCATAACATAATAAGAACTATTTAATAAAAGATTTTTAATAAACCAAATATTTTTAATAAAAAAGAATTTATTTTATAATAGTGTTTTTGTATTATTATAATCTGTTTTAACATAAAACACTTTATATATGGTTATAACCGATGAATCCAATTGTAAATCAAAAAGTATTCCTATCAATTCTAATTCTTTAATTTCGAATTCATTTTCTGTTTTTCATGATACTTCCAAAAATTCTATTTCAAAGCTTAATTCTTCTCTTAATCCTATTTCATATTCTGAATTAAAATCTAAACTTCCTAAAGTATTAATGGAATTTTTAAACGTTTTTAGTGAATCTTCTGTCAACGAACTTCCACCTCATCGTCAATATGATTGTCAAATAAATATTATAGCTAACGGAAAGCTTCATTATGGACCTATCTATCCTTTAACAGATAAGGAAATAAAAGCTTTAGAGAAATATATCAAGGAAAACTTTAAGAAGGGATTTATTTGTAAATCCAAATCCCCTGCCGGTGCTTCAATATTCTTTGTCCTTAAAAAGAATGGTGAGCTCCGATTAGTAGTTGACTACCGCCCTCTCAATGAAATCACCATTCGAGATTCCTATCCTCTTCCACTAATTCAAGATATGCTTGACATTTGGGGAAAGCAAAAATCTTTTCTAAATTAGATCTTCGCTCGGCATATAATCTCATTCGAATTAAGGAAGGCGACGAATACAAGACCGCTTTCACTTGTATTTTTGGACACTTTGAATACACTGTAATGCCATTTGGGCTAAAGAAGGCTCCTGCCGTTTTCCAACATTTCATTAATGATGTTCTTGAAGATGTTATTGGAATATTTGCATATACCTACATCGATAACATCATTATCTTCTCTAAAGATTACAATTCTCATGTTAAGCATGTCAAGGAAATTTTAACTCGCCTTAGGAAAGCTAAACTATATGCTAAACTTGAAAAATGCGAATTTTTCGTTCCTTACATCGATTTCCTTGGGCACCGTATCTCCTCTGAAGGCATTTATATGGATCCCAAAAAGGTTGATACCATTTTAAATTGGCCCGTTCCTACTTGTGTAAAAGACATTCAATTTTTTCTCGGTCTAGCAAATTTTTACAGACGTTTTATTTCAGGTTTTGCTAAACTTGCTCATCCTCTCCATCATCTTTTAAAAAAGAATGTTAAATTTTCTTGGTCTCCTGATGCCCAAGCTGCTTTTGACTCTCTTAAATTAAAATTTACCTCATCACCAGTTCTTATTTATCCTAATAGAGAACTTCCTTTCATAGTTGAAACTGATTCTTGTAACTTTGCTATTGGTGCTGTCCTATCACAATCATTTACACCCAGTCGCTTTCTTTTCTAGTTCACTTACAGGTGCAGAACGCAACTACTCAATTTACGACAAAGAACTTTTGGAATATTTTATACTTTGAGTTTTTATTAATAAAATAAAATTATTATTAAACACTAACTTGTTAAGTTAATTAATGTGTTTTTGATAATAAATTTATAATTAATAAAATAAATATAAATAAAAATATTTTACTTGTTTTACTTGTTTTATTTTAAAGGTTTTTAAGGGTTTATTTTTAAATTTATTGTTAAGAACCATTTCATTACAATAATGAAGATTATGATAATGATAATTTTAACAATTATGATAATAATGATTATAATAATGATTATAATAATATAAATAATAATGAATAATTCTATTTTGAAAATGATAAAAATAATGATTATAATGGCAACAATGTTGTAGTATCTTCTTACGACAATCATAACAAATTGGAAGAAATTATAGCTGCTGCAAAAAGAGAAAGGGATGAAAAATATAATAATATATTAACAAACGCTAATAAGAAGTTACGCAATATAACGAATAATTATGATAAAACTTCCATTAATAATTCACAAACTATTCCTCAAAATAAAATATTTAACAATATAAATAATATTAGTAATCCTATCCAAAATAATAATTCAACTGATAATATTATAAATAACAAACGAATTATTAAACCTATGAGAAGAATAAGTAAAAAAGTCCTTAACAATAATATTAAAATTGATAATAATAATGAAAATAGAAATGAAAAAAATGAAGATCATAATAGCGCACAGCATAGAAAAAGAATTAAGAATAAAATTAATGATAATGATTCAAGTAATAAAATTAATAATATGAAAACAGTTAATAATGTTAAAATTAATATTATGGACACAATGAAGAATGAAAATTTAATAGAAAAAGAAAAGAAACAATTACCTACCATACAGATGATGAGAAACCGTGAACAATATAATATTTGCGAAGATTTATTAAATATTCCAGCAAATATTACAATTGGACAACTCCTTAACATTTCAAAAATTTCTAAAGATGAATTAATTAAAGGTATTAAGAATACAAAGCAAAATAATGAAAATATTATTAATGCTACTAATTCTACTTTAGATAATAACTATAATAATAACGATAATAGTAGTACCAATATTAGTAACAATGAAAATTATAGTGATATTAATTATAATAGTAAAATAGCTAATAATTTAAATAATAATAATAGTATTGTACACGAACCATGATGTTGCAGTTGTACGTGGATATATTAATGGCTATCCTGCTTCAATTTTCATAGACACGTTTAGTAATGCAAATTTAATATCACGTAAATTTTTAAATAAATTTGTTAAAAATTATCAAATTATTGGCCATGATAAAAGTACAATTAGGCAAGCGATGGTTGATGATATAAGTCGTGTTTATGATATTGTTCGCTTAGCTGTTAAACTGGGTTCTGTTGAATTCATTACTGATTTTAAAATTTCCAATAAAGACGATCCTTTTTATGATGCGATTATTTCTCTTAAAACATAATCTGATAACAGGATTCTTTTTGACACAATTCATAAAGTTCTTGCTTATATGAATATGGACGATAAATTAGTACCTATTAGTAATATAGAAGATATAAATACTTTCCGTTCTTAATCTTTATTATGTGTTTCTCCTGAACCTGGAGTTGTTCGTAAAAACTTCTATATTACTAATGTTTGTATTAGTTCTAATTCTCTTTTTAATAGCGATATTCTGTTCACTTCTGTTAGCAATTCTAATAATTCCATTGATTCCTCCGTTGTTAATAATTCACCTATTGATAGCTCCATTCTCACCCAGGAGGAGAACGAAAAATTCATTTCTGAATTTATGTATAAATTTTTAACCGATAGATTTGTAAAAATTGATAATAATTTATATTTTAGGGATAGTGAAAGATTACGAAAAATAATTGAAGGTCCCTATGAAAAAATTAAAATTATTACTAAAGAACATAGAGTTGATCATGTATTCAGAAAACTTATGATAGAATAAAAGAAAAATATTACTAGAAAAATTTAATAATAGATGTAAAAAAATATATTTTGCTATGCAAAATATGCCAACTAAATAACAGAAAAATATGGAACTCCTGTAGAAGCTCCTTTTGTTAGAGTTGGTTTAGATATTATTGGACCCCTAAAAGAAACACAACAAGGTAATAAATATATTATTGTTTTCGTAGATTATTTTACAAAGTGAGTAGAAGCTAAACCGCTTCGTACTACTACTTCACAGGACGTAACAAATTTCTTAGTAGAAGTTTTTAAGAGTCATGGTATACTAGAATTAATTATTACAGATAATGGTGTACAGTTTACTGCTGATTATACAAAATATTTTAAGATCTATATGATGTGTACGTTCATTTTGCTAGTACATATCATCCAGAATCAAATGGATTAGTGGAAAACAGAAATAGAGAAATAGGAAAGCAATTAAGAAATTTCTCGGATGATAACAAGCATTGGGATATTTTGCTACCGCTGGCTTTATGGGCTCTAAGAACCAGTAAATCTGCTGTAACGGGTTATTCAAGTTTTGAACTTTTATATGGACGTAAGGAATTACTACCTATAGATATAAATTTAAGAAATTCAATTTTGGAAGTTAATAGTAGAACTATGGACGAAATATTAATGGAAAGGTTCGTTGAGCATACTAAATGGTTGAAAAAGCAGCAATAAAAATGCTTGTAACAATACATTATTGGAAAACTCGAAGACAAGCTCAACAAAGTATGGAAAATAAAAAAAATTTTAAAATTGGTGATTTAGTAAAAATAAGAAATCACCAACGGACTAAACTTGAACCGTATTTCCTTGGTCCATATATAATTAAGGACATATCTTGGAATACAGTTCAATTACAGGATGCTATGGACGGTACAAAATTGGAAAGAAACGTCCATATTAAAAATATATTACCTTTTAATGTATGAAATTTCAAATTGAAATTTCAAAAATTTTTAATTTATTTTTTTTTTATAAAAAAAAAAATTTTTTATTATTAAAATTTTATTATAAAAATTTTCTTTCATTTCATTTTTTTTTTTTTTTACTATTAAATTTAATATAAATTAATATAAAAATTTTTAATCTAAATTATTATAAATTTAATTTCACTAATTTCTAACGAAATTAAGTTCAATTCTAGCAGGAAAGTTTCTGATATAATACAAATATGTGTAGCAACATATTTGTATATTTGAATATTTGTATATTCAGATATTAAATTTATATCTTATTATTTATAATAATTTATATTATTATATATTTTATATTATTATTTTTATTTTATATTATTTATATTTTGTATATATTATATTTATTTTATATATTTCTTAAATATAATAGTTTATATTATTTATATATTATTCATATTAAAATATTATTATTTATTTATATATATATTTATAATAATTATATATTATTAATACTTTACAGTATAATTAATATTAATTCTTATTCTTGTTTTTGTTTTTCTTTAGTAGATATAATATTGTAATTATATTAATAACTCAAATACACTTATTAAACCAGAATGTGGTGCATTTCGACATAATTTATGTATAATCAGCATAAATATTTGTACAATGCATATATTTTTTTTTTTTTTTTTACTTTATTTTTCATTTTTTTTTTTTTATTTTAAAATATTTTATCATATTCATTTATATTTACAAGCCACATTGTAATACATGAATAAATGATCAAACATAAATTATGTCAAAACGCAAACACTCCCATTAAACCAGCTACAACATAAAGAATATCACATTACATATGATATAAAACAAATATGTGTAGTAACATATTTGTATATTTAATAATAATTATTAAATATTAAATTTATATCTTTTTGATAATAATTATTTTATTTTATTTTATTTCAATATGTATTATTATAATTATAATTATAATACTTTAATTCATATAAAATTAATATAGTTCTATATATTAGAATATATAATTAATATATTACCTATTTCTTATAAATAGATTAAATTATTTATATTAGAAATAGAGAACTCTCTTGTAAGTTTTTAGGAATTAGAATTATTATTTTAATTATACGAATATTATAATTTTATTAATAAAATTTACTAAACTACCATTATTTAAAACCCACTGCTTATAAATTATTGCACATAAAAGTTCCGCATAACATATCATATCATGTGATTTTTAATATAATAAAGTTTAGAGTTTTTTAGATAAAAATATCAAATGTACAAATTTTTTTTTCCCACTGTTAATTAAATAAATAAAAATTTTAATATATATAATAAAAGGTAATTATTTAAAAACGACTTAATGATAATATTAAAATTTTAATTTATAAATAATTACAAGTTTATATCTGTTTTAAATTTTTTTTCTTTTTCTTTTTCTTTTTGATAATTTAATTAAAAATTAGATATGTTAAGTTAAACCATTAAAAATATTAATAAAAAACAAATTACAACATAAAAATAACAATAAAAACAATTAACACCATAAAAATAATAATAAAAACAATTAACAACAATAATAATAATTATAATTATCAAAAATATTAAATAAAACTATAATAAATATAAATAATAGTAAAGAAAAACATAATAATAAAAATCATCTAAATATGATTAATTTTTGTTTTATGGAAAATAAAATATAAATTAAAATTCTTATTAATTTTTAAATCCTTTTTTTTTTTTTTTTTTTAATTTTCCGGTCTTAAAAAAAATTAAATATACAAATAGGTTAATCTTAAATAATTATTTAATATTTATATATATATTTGTTAATTAAAAATTACTATTATTAACTTATTATTATTGCTATTTCTATTATTGAATAAGAACAAATTAATTTTTATAAATTCTATTTTATATCTTTTTTTTTTTTTATTATTTCATTTTTAGTATTTTTATTTGTTATATAAATTATTTATTTATTATAATTAAGATTTCTATAATAAAAAAAAATAAATTAAAAAGGAATAATCATATAATTAAATTTATTAATTTATCTTTATTTTACGGAAAAAAAAAACTTTTTTTTTTTTTTTTGACCTTTAAAATAAAAGTATATAATTAAGAAAGCATAATATATTAACAATATTTAATTCAATTAATAATTATAAAAAAAAATGAAAAGAAGAAGAAAGGTCAAACCAGAAAAGATAAATTCAAGATATTTACTTACTTATTTATTTATTTATTTATTATTTATTTATTATTTATTTATTATTTATTTATATATACAATTTTTATTTATTTATTTATTTATTTATATATTATTTTTTTTTGTTTGTTTGTTCGTTTATTATAATAAAAAATAATATTTAAATTTTGAAACATGACATTATCTGCAATAAAAAATATAATTACATAAAAAAAATAATGAATTATTAAAAAACTATCATTTTTAATATAGAAATAAATTAATTATTTAAAATTATATACTTTATATAGTTTATTCATTGTTCTTTTCTATTTTTAATATACCCATTATTTATTTATTTTAAAATTTCCAAAATAAAAAAATTAAATAAAAAAAATTAAATAAATTAATATATAATTAAAGTTTTAAAATACTTAAAAAAATTGGGTATAAATTTTTTTTTATAATATTTAAAACATGTATATAAAGAAGCAATTTCTACTTTTTTTTTTTTTTTTTTTTTTTTTCCTATTTTATTTTAATTTTATAATTTTAATTTTTTAATACTATATATATATATATTATAGTTTTAAGATATAAAAATAAAATAATAAGAAAAAATGGAGAATCCCACAGCTTATGAACAGTAAAAATTTTTATATTAAAATATATAAAAATAAAAATAAAAATAAAAAAAAACTAATTATAATTTTTTCAATTAATTATTCTTTATAAAATAAAAATAAAAAAAAACTAATTATAATTTTTTCAATTAATTATTCTTTATATTAAAATGTTCAATATCAGAGTGTATTCTACCTATATTGAAAAACAAAAAAAATTTAAAAATTTGGTTAAAGATGTTCAATATCATATAAATTTAAAAGAATATAAAAAGCAAAATTATTCTTTTGACGAATTTGTTAGAATGAAATGGAATATATCAAAGTATGTATTTAAATATTAAAAAAATTATATTATTTACATATAAAACATATATATAATTTTCATATAATTAATATATATTAATTTTTATATATATTTATATATATATATATATTTTTATTAATATTTATTAAAAAAAAAAAAAAATTTAATTCTTATATTTTAAAGAGCTCGTAAATATTTCTTTTCTTTTTTTTTTTTTCATAATAAATTATTTTATATTATATATTATTTATATTATTTAAATTTGAATACTAATAAATTATTTTTTATTATAAATATTATAGAAGCATATCGTTATTTAATTTCAGCTAAAGTTTTGGATCAACTTGAAGAATTTGAAATACAACCTAGTATGTATAATTTATTAAATATCTTCACTTTAATTTATATATTTTATTCCTTTATTATAGATAATTAATAATTATTTATATATATTAAACTTATAAATAATAGGTTATGAACGTTTATGTAGATCTCTTCATTCATGTGCTAAAACGACTCAGCAAATGAAACTTTTATGGAGAACTATTTTAAATATAGTAGGAACTTCTCCAGATAATATTAGTACTCTCTTTGTATCAAAAGTATGGAAAGAATTATGTAATGACAAAAAATACTCTCATATCTGTCATTATGAAGAAGAACTAATTGATAATATTGAAAAAACGTTAAATAAATATTCTAAAACAATAAAACATAAGCGTATTAATTCAAAACAATCCAATAATATCATAGTTAACAATAATAATAATATCATTAACAATACTAATTATTATAATAATTATAACAACAGTCAAAACCCCAGCAATAACAATAATGATAATAATAATAATAATAGTAGTAGTAGTAGTATTAACCAAAGTAACAATAATAAAATTAATACAAATAATAACATATATATTAATACTAATAATAACATATATAAAGTCAATACTAATAATAATAATAATACTAATTATAAGATCATAAATAGTAGTAATGGAAATACATTGAATTATTCATCTATTTGTTATATTTCATCACCTATATCACCTGAACCTTCAAACCAACCATATAGTAATAATCAATATATCATATATAATAACCCTACAATAAATAGTAAAGTGATTGAAAAAAATACTCATAATAATAACTTATTATCCCCAACCGATAGTATTATTTCATTTTCTTATAATACTGATAATAATAATATTATAAAAAATGTTGAAACTCAAAATAACATTCCAATAATAATTACTACTACTGCTGCTACTAATACAAATTCTATATCCCAATATTTACCATCTCCTAATATAGATCAATGTCAAAAACAAGTACAATATGTTCAATCCTATGTTACTATTCCTAATTTGGCACAAAATAGTATAATATACTACTATTAATTTAAAAAAAAAAAAAAAAAAAAAAAAAAAAAAAAAAAAAAAAAAAGTTTTTTACTTATTAAAATGATTTATTATTATTATTTTTTTTTTTTTGATAAATATTTTATTTAACATTAATATTTATGTATTAAAGTTTTTTACTTATCAAAATGATTTATTATTATTATTATTTTTTTTTTTTTGATAAATATTTTATTTAACATTAATATTTATGTATTTAAAATTTAAATATATTAAAAAAATTTTTTGATATCTATTTTTTTCTTTTCTTTTTTTGTTTATTTTATTAAATTTAAACACATATATACTTATGATTAAGTTTATATTTGTTTTATGTTATTTCTTCTTTTATACCTCATCAATATAAATAATTGTTTCAATGATTATTTATATATTTTTTTTTTTTTTGAAAATTTTATAAAATTTTCATAGATCCATAATAATTTATGAAATAATAAATATAAATAAAATAAATTTAACTTTACTTTTTTTTTTTTTCTCTTTTCATTTTTAAGTTATTAAATAATTTTTATTTATATTTATTATTTTAGTCATAATTAGTTATTCTAAATATATAAAAATATATATTTTTTAATATTAAAATAAAGTAAAAACTAATATATTATGCATAAATTAACCAAAATAATGAATATAACTTAATTTTAATTTTATGTTTTATGTATATATTCTATTTATATCATTGAGTTAAAAAAAAAAAAAAAAAAAAAAAAAAAAAATAATAATAATAATAATAATAATAATAATTATAATAATAATAAAATTAATATTAATTTTTTCATCATTATAATTTCAATCTATGGATGGATTTTTATTAAAAATATGATAAACGAACTAATTAATTATAAGGATATATAAAATTATATTTTGTGTAATAAAAAAAAAAAATAAACAAACTAATTAATTATAAGGATATATAAAACTATATTTTGTGTAATTAAAAAAATTTATAAACTTTAAACATTATTATTTATTATTTATTTTTATTTTAAATTAAAGTTTATAATTATGATTTTTATATTTATATAACTATAATTAAATAATTAAAATGATTTTTATTTGATTAATTCTACTTATATCATTTCAACAAGCAAATTTTAAATTATATTATATCATTTCAACAAGCAAATTTTAAATTATATTTTTGAAAATACAGTATAAAATTAACACTTAATAAAAAGTATTACCCCCACCCCTTATGTGTAATATTCTTAAATTCCGGAGTAATATATACTAGATACTGTCCTAACAGTGGGCTTGAGAGGGTTGCGCTAGTAACTGTCATTAATATACTTACGAGGGAATTCCTAGCATATGGGTTCATATGCACGTAGATAAACTACGAATAATCAATCTTCTAACTAAATACTATTACACAAGTGGGACTAGCACGTGATTCATTGGGTTAGGTTACTCTAGCCTCGCTTCTAAGAAGTTAGGCACCGAAAAAGCATTCCGAGAAAAATCGTGCTAAAAAATATCAGCAATAATATGTATGGTTATAGCGCCAATGCTTAATAAATAGTAAGGCTGTCCAGTAGGGACTATATCCACCTGTGCAAAAGCACACCAAAGTGTTGTGACTACCTTAATATTCCCATGTCTTGAGGGAGGGCTACACACCTGAAATAAAAAAAAAAAAAAAAAAAAAAAAAAAAAAAAAAAAACTTAATAAAAAAACTTGAGTTTGATTATTTCCAATAAGTCTTACTAATTTAATATATTTATATATAAAATATATGTTATATTATTTAGATCTAATTTTTTTTTTTTTATTTTATTTTATTTTATTTTATTTTATTTTATTTTATTTTATTTTTATTTTTAATATTATTATTAATAATTAAAGTTCAAATTAATGTATTTTATTATTAATATTAGTATTTTTCTATCCTGGAAATTAACCAAATTAACCTCTCTTTAATAATTACTCGAGGGATGGTTATTATTTAGGATTATTTTACAAACAAAACTATAGTTTTATAATAAACTAAATATAAAATAATAATATATAATATAATAAATAGTAACAACTAATTATAATATAATATAATTAATTATAACTATTTTATTATAATATATAAAATAATTATACATTTTTAATATAAACTTTAAGATAAATAACAATATTTAAGTTATATATAATAATATTATATAATATATTAAGAAGAAATTTTTTATTTAATATGTACTGTAATAGTAATTATAATATAATAGTGAATACCTAATAATAAATTATAAAAATTATTATTGACAGAAAAAATATAAATTTCAATATTTAATTATTATTAAATATACTAATATGTTTCTACACATATTGATTTTATATATCACAAAGTATAATTTAATATGTTTTTTTATATAATTATATATATATATTTTTATAATTTTTAAGATTTTTATTAATAAATAAAATTTTAAAGTTTATTAAAATCTTGAAATATATTTTTGAAGCTAGTAAAAAATAGTTATTAAGCTTTTTAATTTTATAAAAATATACCAATTTAAACAATGTTATACAAAACCAAAAAAAAAAAAGTTTATTTTTTTTTTTTTTTTTGAAATGTTTCATATAAATAATTTAACATTATTCAAAATGCTTACATATAAAATAATTTCATATTCTTTGATTTTATACTAATAAAAAACTTTTTTTAACTTTTAAAAATTTAGAATTATTAATAGTTTTAGTTTTATTAAATACAAATAAATATACATAAGTTGAATTGGAATGTTTATATATATATATTTTTTTAGAGGGGAGGACAATAGATTAGGGTCTCCAGTCTCTCCCTTAAAGGTATCAGACTCACATAGGATTCCTTATCATATTGTATCGACAATAGACGAAGAATCTCTTTCTAATCAAGGCCTAATATGAAAGATAATCCCTATACGCCGTTTTATACAACGGGCTTCTTTTCAGTGAACTCTTGAACCATCATCAAAGCAGAAACAATTACAATAATCCTCTCACAGATCAAGTGTTTTTTGCACTAGCAATTCTATGGTCTAGCAAAAGGAATACTTACTACGGCAAGCAAACATTAACTTCATTCATAGAGAAAAACACCCTGGGAAGATGAAAATTACCCCATATAAATTCAAGAGGTAGTCGCAGGGTCGATCCAGAAAGGAATATATATATTAATAATAAACATTAATGATATAAATTATAAACATTAATGACATTAATTATAAGCATAAATGAGTTTAATCCTATCAAATCTTATTTATAACATTATAATATTTTAAGGAATAGTTACTTTAAATGTCTAATTTTTTTTTCTTTCCAATAAATACGTTTTCCCCAATTAATAAAAAATTCTGATTCTTCCATTTGTATAATACAAAAATTCTTTATTTTATAATAATATAAAACTTTATCATTTATATTTTATAATTTATTTTTTTTATTTTTATTTTTTTTTTTTTTGTAATTTATTAAAAATATTAAAAAGTTGATAATAGAGCATTTATTCGTTCAATTAATCACTTGAATATTTTTAATTACTTAAAAAATGGAGATAAATAATAAAACATACACATATTTTTTTTATTAACAAAATAAAACTTTAAATATTATTTTTATTTTTTTTTAAAAAAAAATATTTACTTATTTTCTTCTTCTTTGATAAATATTCATTTATATTGAAGAAAAATTAAAAATTATTGATAATTTATACTATTAAAAATTATTTCTCTGGTATTTTTAATACGAAATTAGTAATTAAATTGATAAATTAATAATAATAATTATTATAATTACAAAAATACATATATATACTGATTATCATTAATATTTTTATTTATTATGAAACATATATTTTTAATATCAATTTTTCACTATTTTAATAAAATTAATTATTATTGAAGTAATTTATAATTATTGTAAATCTTTACTCCTTAATTATTATTTTAAAAAAAAAAAAAAAAAAACTATATAATAATTATACTAATAATCAGTAAAAATAATAATAATCAATTCATAATAGTATTATATAACAATACCTTATAAAATGATATAGAATTATGTGTATAACATAAATGATAATAATAATATAATTAATTAAAATAAATTTATAATTCATACTAATAATATTATCAGTTATTTAATTATAATATTATTATCATGAATTATAATATTATTAGTAATAATATTATAACTGATAAGTATTTAATATAATAAAAATAATAGTAATAATACAATATATAATAAAAATACATAATTATAATCAATAAATTAATGTATATAATACAAATAATAATATATTAATAAATATAATATTAATAATATGAAATAAGTATATAAATAAATAATAATTATAAAAATAATAATAAAAACATCATTAAAGTATATAATCATATAGTAATAATAATAATACACACATACCAAAATAAATTATTATATTATTATGAAATAAATAATAATAAATAATTATAAATAATAATAACAAATCATAAATAATAATTATAAATAAGAAATATATAATGTGTATATTGCAATATAAATTATATATATTTATAATTTGATAAAATTATGTTTGTATAAAATATTCTATTAAAAATATTATATAAAATTTTATATAAATTATAGTAAATTTTAATTATTTGGTAGTTAACTTTGTTTGAATATATCAACGAACCAGATTCAATCTTGGTTGTTAGTCCATGAACTAGAATACATAAGACTCCTGGTTAGATCCCGCCTTTTGAACGTTTCCGGTTTTCATCACAAGAGGTTTTTGCGGAATATGGTCATTAGGGTAACAAGTAAGTATTTCCTCTATATATATATATAAATATATATTATTCTCAATCTCCTAAGTAATATAAAGACAAGATACTGTTTTAATTGAGGACCTATAGTCCTATAATTTATTTACGAGGGAATATCTACATATGGATACGTATTATGTGTCCATATAGATATATTCCACAAATGTAATGTAAATATATTCCTACTAATGTAATATAAATAAATTCTACTAAAATGAATTTTTCTGACTAATATAATAACGACAAATATAATAACTATAATATTAAAGTGATAATCAAAAAATTAAAATTAATATTAAAAAAAATATATATATAATTACATAATAATTTTTATAATAAGAAACACATACAAAAACATAATATTATTTTACTAAATAATAATAAATAATAGTAATAATAATAAATAATAATAATATTAAAAATATTATTATATAACTTAATATTAATAATAATAATAATAAATAATAATAATATTAATAATAAAAATATTATTATATAACTTAATATTAATTATAATAATAATAATAATAATAATAAAAATTAATGATCATAATCATAATAGTAATAATAATAAAAATTAATAATCATAATCATAATATTAATAATAATAATAATAATTATTGGCAGACTATTGGTAGAAACACACGAATATTAACAAGTAATTATATATCTTATTAAATTATTTATTTATATTAAAAGAAACTCAACACATTTATTAATGTGAAGTTATATTTATAATGAATAAGAATAAATTTAAAATTAAATTATATAGATTTATCTTATGACGTCATGCAATTTACATTGATTTATGTATATACATATATTATTGTATATATTTTATTATATGAAATATTATATATAATTTATTTTATTAAATATTTACCTATGTTGACAATAATTAATAATAAATAATAATAAATAATAATAAATAATAATAATATAATAATTATAATAAATAATAAATAATAATAATAATAAATAATAAATAATAAATAATAATAATATAATAATTATAATAAATAAATAAATAAATAAATAAATAAATAATAATAATAATAATAATAATAATAATAATAATAATAATAATAATAATAATAATAATAATAATAATAATAATAATAATAATAATAATAATAATAATAATAATAATAATAATAATAATAATAATAATAATAATAATAATTTTAAAAAATTATTATTATTATTATTATAAAAATAATTATAAAAATTTTATATATTATAATATGAATAATATATGTATAATAAATATTTTTTTTGTATTAAATTTTATTATATATTTATTTAAAAATTTTATTGTTATTTGATTATCAATTTCTAAGATTGATCTAAAAGTTTTCAAGGGGAAAAAAATATAATTTTTAATTATAAATATTATTAAATTAATAATAGACAAATATTTACTATTCCTTTGTTCTTTTTTTTTTTTATTGCTCAATCAGATAGTTTTAAAAAATATTAATATTTATTATTATGTAGAAAAAAAAAAAAAAGAATAAAGGTTCTAAGGGTTTTTTTTCTTTTAGATTAATATAGATTCCCTCTTTTCTACAAATAGATTTAAATCTTTTAAAGATTATTATTCTAAATAAAATGAAATTTTTTCAAGATAATACTAGAAAATCTAATAATGAAATTTTTTCAAGATAATACTAGAAAATCTAATAATGAAATTTTTTCAAGATAATACTAGAAAATCTAATAATGAAATTTTTCAAGATAATACTAGAAAATCTAATAATGAACTTTTTTTTTTCAAGATAATACTAGAAAATCTAATAATGAAATATATTTACAAATTATCATTATATAAAAAAGAGTTGAATAATATTTAAATATTAAATTGATTATCATTCTAATAATATCAATATTCTAATAAAATATATCATAGAATAGAATAACTTTTTAATTTAAAATGAAAAAGTATCAATTATAGTAATTTAACTAATAACCAATATTATCAGTAATAATATTAATAGCAGTATCAATAGAAATCTAGCTTTATTACTTATCATTGCTATTAATTCAATTGTTAATAAATATATTGTTTATTATTATTATTTAAAATAATAACAGTAATTATAGCAGTAATTATTCATACATTCATACTATAATAATTAATAATATTTTTTTTTCTATTTTGACTATATTTTTTTTTTTTTTTTGGATAATTCTAATTAATATAAAAATTATAAAAGTAATAGAATTTTTAATATTAAAATTTTAATTATACTTTGAGAATAAAAATTAATAATTAAAATTTTTTTTATAAATTAAAAATATATAATTTTTAGTGGCCTGTTCTAAATGTAATAATTTTTTATATATAAAATATATTAAGTATATTATTTATTTATTTTATTAATTATAATTTATATTATTTTAATTATTATTACTCAATTACTTAATAATTATTTATTTGAAATTCAATTATTTATTTTCATTTTATATATTTATTTTCATTTTATTTATTTATTTTCATTTTATTTATTTATTTTCATTTTATATATTTATTTATTTATTGTTAATTTTAAAATTACTGTATTAAGAAAAAACCATTTTGTTATAATTCTGTGTAACATAATTTTATAATAAAAAATAGAATGTTCTTCATTTTTTATATAGAGAAAGTTGTAATTTTTTTCATTTTCATTTAATAAAAAAAAAATTAAAAAAAAAAAAAAAAAAAAAATTGGCAAGAAGTTTCTCAGAATTTTTTTTTTTTTTTTAAAATAGTATAAAAAGATTTGCATTTCTTTTTATTATTTTTTTTTTTATTAAAACGAATTATAAATATTAAACATAAAACGAATAAATAAAATATAATTAAATATTATATTTATAAACAATTAAAAATTAAAAATATAAAAAGCAAATTATATATATAAAAAAAAAAATAAAATAAAGTAAATTATAATTTGAATATTAATTTATAAATAAAATTTACTAAACAAAAAAAAAAAATTTTTAAAAAAAATTCCAAAATCTCTTTCGCTCTCGCTAAAACCGCAAAACTTGATAATGCTGAATAAGTGAAATTAAATAATGACATTCATTCTGATTCTGAAATTCAAGTCAGCAAAACTATATAATAAGCCAAAACATGTAAAAAAATGAAAAAAAAATACTAAAATGAAGTCTAAAATGAATGAAACTATAAAGGAATCTGAAAAAAACCAAAAAAAAAAAAAAAAAAACAAAACAAAAA
>JACVTC010000190.1:0-238272 GCA_016946835.1 Neocallimastix lanati (nom. inval.) | reverse complement strand
AGTACTAACAATTCGATTGTAACCAATTCCACATCCAATGTTATCTTCTATGATAATTTCTATAGAGGTAATGAAATTTTACTCACCGCTTCCAATATTGTTATTGAAGTTGGAGATATAACTACAGAAAATGATACAAAATTAAAAGTTTATAGCTGTGAAATTTCAGGTATTTGTAGTCTAGAAGGAGGTTTTGTTACCAATGGAAGTGGAAACTACTATTCCATAAGTAAAGATAGTCAATCCAATAAAATTGACCAATTAGAAAATTCTTGCAATGGCAATATTGGTGAATTAATCACAGAAGGAAAACTATGTATTAATGATAATGACAATGAAGCTGTCGCATTCTTAACTAATACTAATGAAAAAAAAAATTATATTGTTAAAGGAAAAGAAGGGGAAATAAGTAGTTTAAAATTTATTACTTCAATACAAAATATGTTTTTGATAAGTAGTATTGAAGGTAATTATTTATAGAAATTTTTAATTTTGACGAATATAAAAGAATTAATAATACTTTTTTTACTTAATATTTGAAATTATTGTTAAATTTTATTTTTATTCAATTTTTTTTATATGCAATTTTTTTTATAAATAATATAATATTTAAAAATCCAAGGTCTTACGACAGGAGTAAATTTTAGTGAATAATATGAATTTCAAAGAAAGTGGAACCAACTGATGACAATTTAGATATACCAAATCTTGGACTATACTATTGTATTGAAATTAATAATAGTTCAGATTTATCTTGTAAAAAAAACTACTGGTTATATTAAAATTATTGATAATGGTAATCAAAATTTTTATTCTATTGGCCTGGAATGGTAATAATGATTTTTGTTACTCCAAACAATTTGTGTTCACCTGGTTTAGTTGGACAATTAGGACCTTCAGATAAGCTTTGTCTTGGTAGTTTTGAAGGGGAATTAAGCCAAACAGATCAATCAATAACTTATATAATAAAACCTCCCATCTCTGGTTCTGTATTTCAAACTTATCAGATGAAAATATTTTAATTTACGCTGATACTAATTCTTTTGTTTTTGAAAATATTGTTAATAGTAAGTCCCATTTATTTTTATATTGTTTTTTTCATTTTATAATATTTTTATTTTTATTTCAATTTCTTATAGTTTTAGTATCTTTTTATTCAAAACAATTTAAAAAAAATTAAAATATGAAATAGTTAAAAAATTAAATAAATAAGATTTAAATATTTTTAAAAATAATAATACCTAAAGAAAAAATATAATTATGTTTTTGTTTGATAATACTTTTTATATTAATAATTTTTATATATATATATTTTTAATAGTTTCAGACAATCATGGTGTGAAATTATTTGATTCCAATAAATTAATCGACACTAATGATACTCCTTCTTCTGAAAGTGTCTTATCTCTTTATATCTGTAAATCTGAAGGTGTTTGTACTCTGGCGGAAGGTTATACAAATATTAATAGCAAATATTATAAAATTCAAGCTTCAGAGTCATCAGAAATGATTGAGAGTGATTATATAGATAGTTGTTCATTAAGTAATGCTGGTAAATTAGAAAAAACTGAAAGAAAATTTTGTATTGGTGATATTGATAGCATACCATTCCCAACAAGTTATAAAAATTATATTATTAACGAAGATGGAACATATAAATTTGTCAAAACTATAGAAAATATAATTGCTAAAATATCATTGAAAGGTAAATAATATTTATTTTTACATATATGATATTATAGTACTAATTATAAATATTAAATATACAAATAAAAAAGTATTACTTTAAGCTTAGAAAAAAGAAAAAAAGAAAATAATTATTATTGTTATTTTTTTAAATTATCAAATTTTATTATAATCAAATAATAATAATAATATAAAAAATAATGAAAAATATAATTACTTAGAATTTTGATTTATTTAAATTTTTATTTTTAATTTTATTTTCTAAACTTTTTTAAAATTAATGAACACTGTTAACATTTTAATAATTAACAATTGATATTATAATATATTATAATTTAATAGATAACGATGGCAATAGTATAATAGATGAAAGTCATCTAGAGGATTTAAATTTGATTGATTGTGAAAAAGCAAAAATTATTAACATATCTGATGATAATTTAAAAGCTTCTCTATTAACTCCCAATATTAGTAATTTGGCCCTTTTTAGATGTGAAAATAATGATAAGATATGTAAACAGACTTATGGTTATTTGGTTTCCAGTGATGTTGATGATGAAAAAATATATTATTCTTTTGCTGTTGATGCTACAAATGGAATTACCTTAGACAGTTTTGCTTCAGAACCAACCTGTAGTGATACGGATTTTGCAAAAATACAAAAAAATGGGGGAGAACTTTGTCTTAATAGTAATATTAAACTTTCAATAAATGATAGTAATATTTATTCTATATCAACAGAAAAAGAAAGTATATTTTCCAAAGCAAGTACTACTAAACAAAGTGTAATTGTTAGATCAAATGGTAGAGCCTTTTATTTGGATAATTATTACAAGGAAAAAGGAGTGAATCTTTTTGTTTCCAACACTAAAAGTGAAGCAACCTTGGTGACTGATGAAAACATTAATAATACTTCACTTTGTACGTGTACCAGAGAAGGTATTTGTACTGACATTGAAGGTTATATCAAACATGATAATACATATTATAAAATTGCAGATACTGATCAATCAGCACAAAATGAAAAGGTATCGGATGATAATTTTGGAAAAACATGCTCCTCCAGTGATGATGGTGTAAAATTACTTTCTTATGGAAAACTTTGTCTCGGCATGGAAAGTATAGATTTCTTTTCGGAGGATAAAAAAGGATATTACATCGGTTTTTCAGGTGGTGACGCTAAATTTATACGAGCTATCAAAAATATATTTACAATAGAAGCCTTGACTGGTAATTAAATGAAAAATATATTTTTAAGCTTATACTTATTATTAGAATTTTTACATATTAAAAAAAATGTTTTTAATAACTTCATTTAATGAAAAAAAATTATGAATAAAAATAATTTTTTATTATGATTAAAAATTCATATTTTTATATATATAACAAATAATTAATCAGAATTAATTTATTAAAAAATAAAATATATTATTATAATTTATTTATTGTTTTAAATTAATAAATAATAGATAACGCTCTTTCGGATGGTGCAAATTTAGTAAATGTGGAGACTACATCTATTGTGACTACACCTGCAATTGCTGATATTACCCCAGTATTAAAGAACTTGTTGTATTTTAATTGCTATATGACTAATTCAGTTTGTAAACAAACTGTGGGGTATTTAAAAGCTAATGATGCTACTACTTCTAGTGGTTATTACGCTATCTATAATTCCAGTGATTTTAATGATGAAGTTGTGTCGTTTTGTACATCGAATAATATAGAAGAAAACGGGAAGTTGACTAATGATGGAAAACTCTGTTCAGGAAAGGTTTCGATTGAATTGAATACATCAGCTTCAAATTATATTATATCTAAACCAAATGATTCTACTCCATTTAAAAGTAATAGTGGTGAAATTATTATAGTGAGTGCCACAAATACTAATATTATTCTAAATAATCTTTATGGCGATGCAGGACCAAATCTCATTGACAAAGAAAAAATGATGGTATATAAATTACCATCAAGTATTGATGCTGATATAGTTGAAAAATTATTGCTTTTCAATTGTGGAAGAAATGGTATATGCCTTTCTAATACTGGCTACATTACCGATGGTAATAACTATTTTGAAATAAAAAATAAAATTGAAGATACCTCTTCTACTCTTAATAAAAATAAGGAATGCACATTCAGTGAGAATATTGGGGAAATTAATAAAGGACATGAACTTGTCATCAACACTAATGAAAGTATACCATTTCTTTCAGATAATGAAAAAGCTGACTATATTATTAAAGAAGGAACATTATTAGTTCGTGCAATTCCTGGTATTTTTTCTATTGGTAGTATTATCAATCCTTTAAATGAAAATGGATTGTATGGGGTTATACGTGATAGTGGGACCGCTTTCAAATTACCAACACTTTCAGATGAAATTGAAGAAGGATTAAGTAGTCTGGGATTGTATGATTGTGATGAAAACAAGATTTGTAAACAAACCTATGGTTATTTAAAATCAACCAATAATGACCCTGGTTATTATTCTTTAAGTATTGATGGTACAATTACAAGAATTGTACCAGATAGTATTTGTAATGAATTTGGTCTTATCAAAGATTGGAAACTTTGCTTAAAAAGTAATGATTCAATTGAAGTAACTAATGGTAATATATATATAATTGATGCCACTAAGGGTAGTGTATTCAGTGAAAGTACACCAAATTCATATGTCATGTTGAAAGCAAAGTCAAATTCATTGACATTAAAAATTATGGATAATAGTTACCATGTTAGTAAAAATGATGGAAATGTTATCACAGCAGCCAGTGGAAGTGATCTTGAAAAATATAACGGAAGTGTTGGTATTTATGGATGTGAAAGAAAGTCAAGTACTTGTACATTGATATCTGGATATGCTATATATAACTCAAAATATTATATTTTTAAAGAAAATACATTAGGAGCCACTGAGTATACGACTATAAGTGAGATTGATTCTACAAAGCCTAACTACTGCCAAAACAATATAGGACTTATTGTCACAGAATCAAGCAAATATTATCTTTGTTTAGGAGATGAAATTAGTGTTGAACTTTCTCAGGGTAATGATGGAAATTATATTGCTTTTGAGGCTGTGGCAACTGGAAGTCCATTAGAAGCTAAAAAAATGATTAAATATTCAAATGAAAGTTCTGTTAGTTATATTGTTAATGACGAATATTTTGAAGGAAAGGATAGAAATTATGTAATTAAAGTTCCAAATTCTAATCTTAGTCCTCAAGAAAATTACTATCTCTACCTTTCAGATAATGGTAGCTACTCTCTTAATGATGAAAGAAGTATTGGAGCATATAAACAATTGAATGAAGGAAATATCTATGAAGATATTTCTTCAGAACTTTCATGTGAAGATAGCGTTTATCTCTTCTTTTGTGAATCAGGAGAATGTATTGAAACTATTGGTTATATGAATATTGATAGCATAATGTATACAAATGATAATACATCTGGAAAATGGGAAGAAAGAGAAAAAACAAATAACTGTTCACCATTAGAATATAATTATGTTAGTTATGATGGCTCACAACTGAAGGTATGCATGAGAAATGATAATGGCAACGCATATTCGGTAGTTGAACAAAGTAAGGATTATATGATAGCTATAGGATCAACGAATAGTTATCAAAAATTTATTGGTAATTCCGGATCATCAATCATTGGAAAGCCAGATGAAAAGGATGGTTATTATCTTATAAAAGATAATATTATAATTACTAATACAAGCGAAGAAAGTAATATTATTGTCATGTGTCAAAATACAGAATGTACTATCATAAAAGCTGAAGATGGTTATTATCCAGATGCTAATGGAAACGCTTTTATCCATTGTACAAGCGAAGGCGAAAATATTACCTGTAAATTGGAAATAGTAAATAAATCATCTACATTTATTGATGCAGGAGATACAAGTCATTTAATTTATTGTGAAGTGGATACTGATAATAAAGTTTATTGTTCTTCATTTGAAAGTAATGCAGGTGAAGAAAAACAGGAACATTATGTAAGCGGTGATGAAAAACTTATTACCTGTACTTTCAATGGAGAAAAACCGGAATGTGTCATTGAAGGTGGTACCTTTAATGGATACTTTATTGATTCTGCACCACAACAAAGTACAGATAAAAAAATTATTAGATGTGCTAATTCTATTTGTGAAGAAATAAAAATAAGTGACTTAAATCTAACTGGACCTGGAAGTTTTAATAATGATGTTGATGGTATTTCAATAGAAATCAATGAAAGTACTTTTATCAAAGTAGAAATTGGATGCGAAACAAGCTATCAATCCATTGACGTTGAAGCTAATGTATTCCCAGGAGTTCATGAAGAAAGAATAATTTCGGTTAAAATTGATAAAGACGGTAGTATTATTTATCTTGAAGATACTTCATTGGAAACTTGCGAAAGCAGTTGCATAAATGAAGTTTATTGTTGGGATTCTCAAAATAATAAAATTCAAACCGAAGTTAATCAAGTTTGTGAAAATATCAATGGAAAAAATCATGTAGAACTTACTGAAGCTGGAAAAGCCATTCTATTTTATGATAATAATGGAAAAAATATTGAAGAGCCTACTATGGATACACCAAATATTATGGCTTATCAGTGCACTTTTGTGGAAGGTGAGAATTTACCCCAAGAAAAATGTATCCTTGTTAAGGGATATCTTATTTCTAAAGATAATAAAATTCTTCAATGTAATGGATGGAAGCGTGAAGGATGTACCATTGTAGAAAATTCAGGTCCTTGTGTTGATGGAGATGAAGGAAGATTAGGAGAAGGAGATAATGGTAAAGAAGTTTGTTTCGGTAAAAATTTAGGAGTTCCTCTTCCAACAAAAGAAGATGAAGTAAGATATGCAGCATTTCGAGTTAATAATGTTAAAAATAATTATGTTAATGAAATTTTCGGTAAGAATAAAGGAGAAATTGTTTTCCTTGCTTTAACTAAAAATTCAGTATTAGTAGCAGAAGACTCTGAAGCAATTAATGAAGGTATATATTTGAATTGGAGTGCTGAAAGCTTAGATGATGGTTTAATTGATTGTACTGTAAAAGGTAGTATTGAAGAATGTAATATAAAAGCTGGGTTAGGGTATTATCTTGATGCTAGTTCTTTAATTAAAAAAGAGGAAAAACAAAGAAAAAGAAGTAATGAAAACGATTCCTATAATTGGTTAATTAAATGTGAAAAGGGAACTAAATGTCAATTAATCTCACCAAATAAAGGTTATTATATAAATGCTGATGTTTCAAATGAGCTTCTTAAAGCATTAATTAGATGTCCTGATGAAACCTATTGTATTGCTTATGATGGAAATTCAAACGATATATATATAAATAATGATGATAGTAAACTTATTCAATGTAACTCAGATAAATGCTTAAGTGTTACTGAAAATACAAATATGTTAGGTAATACTAATATTCCTACTTATTTTAAAAATGCTGACGAAGCAGCTGATGATTCATCTGTTTTGATAAAATGTTCTGGTACTTGTATAACAATATCGGCCGAAAGTAATAGTGTTTTTCTTAATGGTAACCTAAAGGTAGATATCACAAATGATAATGGAGAAAGTGGAAAACCTTTAATTATTTGTAATAATAAAAGTTACAGCGGAACAGATGCTTCCTCAATAGAATGTAAAACTTCAGAAGCAGAAGGAGCTGAGAGTTATTATATTAACGCTGGAGATTATATAACTAATAATAATAAAAAATTACCTCTTATTAAATGTGAATCAAATAGTGAATGTGAAAGTAAAGAAGCAATCATTGCTAAAGAAGCTTCTGAAGTCTTTTATATAAATAGTAATTATGGTGAAGAAAAAGATAATGAAAATTATTTGATTAAATGTACATCCGATACAGAATGCGAATATTATAATAATGACAAAACCGATGACAATACTGAGCATTATGTTCATGGTGAAGCTGAAGGAATTAAAAATGCTATAATTGAATGTAATATGGAAGAAATAACGGTTAATGAGGAAGAAGAAAAGAAATATAAAGCTTCTTGTAGATTAATTGAAGATCCATTATCAAAAAATGTATATATAAGTACTTATAATCAAAAACAAATCATTGTTTGCTCTACCACTGAATGTACTGCTCAAGATAATGGTTCAACTCCAAAGAAAACTGAATATTATATTAACACCGATCCAGAAAATAAAATAAATTCGCTTATTAAGTGTTCATATAATGATAATTGCATAACAGTTGAAGAATATGATGAATTTGAAAACGAAAATCAAGTTTTTTTAAATTCAAACTTTGGTAAAGCTGATGATGAAAATCAACTTATTAAATGTGAAGATGGTAGTTGTGAATTAGCTAAGAGTGGAGCTACACCAGATAAACCAGAATATTATTTTAATTCAGGAGATTCAGATACTTCTGGTGATTATCGAGGTGATGTCATTGAATGTATTACAAATGAAGATAACAAAGTAACTTGTGACTCAATAACTTCGAGTGAAGGTAGTGTTTACATTAATGCCAATTATGATAATGATAAAAATGAAAATCAACTTATCATCTGTGAAAATAAAGTATGTAAAGAAAAATTAATTGAATATACCGACGAAAAAACTGAATATACTTTTGTTAATGCTGGAAAAGAAAATGAAGGTGGCATAATCAAATGTTATAAAACAATTAATAAAGGAAAATGTACAGTTAGTGAACTAGGTAAAGAAGAAACTTTTATTGATGATAATACTGGTCAGTTGATTGTTTGCGATGAGAATGGTTGTAAACCAAAATCTACAGGTGCTTCAACAGATAGTAATGAATATTATTTGAGTGGAGAGGAAATAATTAAGTGTGAAATTATTGATGGCGAAAAAATTTGTAAAAAAGTAGTACCTATTCCTACTATTGATGATGGGGTATTTATCGATTCATCTAATCCAAATCAAATCATTTATTGTGATGGTAATAAATGTTATTCTAAGCCATCCACTGCTGATGATGATAAACCTCAATACTTTATTAATGGTGATCCTGACAGTGATTTGATAGAATGTAGAAAGAATGGAGAAAAAATAACCTGCAAAGCCATTAATGGTAATGATGGTGATGTCTTTTTAAATGGAAGTTATCCAGAACCCGATCAAAATAATCAAATTATTAAATGTAATTCTGAAACATGTATAGCCACTACCATATCCGGAGGTTCTGTGGATTCTGATGAAAATCCTCAATATTTCGTAAATACTGGAAATAAAAACAGTAATAAGATGAAAGATGCCTTAATTGTATGTGTGAAGTCAATTTGTGAATTAAAGGATGGTAGTATAAATGATGTGTATGTTAATAGTGATGAGGAAACAAAGAATGACAAGCCTTTAATTAAATGTGAAAAACTTGGATGCAGTATAAGTAGTAGTGGTGCCACCAAAGGTAATAATGAAATTTACATAAATGCTGGAAAGGATGAAGGAACTTCATCTGATAATACCTCATCAAAAAAAGGTATTATTGAATGCTCTATTGATTCAAGTAATAAAAAGGTGACATGCATTGTAATGAAATCAGATGATGTTCAAGAAGGTCTCTATCTCAATTCAAATTACTCTGAGAACGGTGATACCAATCAAATGATTAAATGTACTAAAAAAGATGGATGTATAGGAATGACAATAACAGAGGGAATAGATACAGAATATTATGTAAATGGAGAAAGTACTGGTCTAGAGAATGCCATTATAGCCTGCATGAATACAAAATGTGAGAAGCAAACACCAACAGGTGTTCCATCCTATTATGTAGGAAAAGATGAAAATGGCAATCAAGGGTTAATTGAATGTGTAGAGACCACAATTTCCAATCGAAGAAGATCCACAAGAAATACTATTCAAAAATGTACTTGGAGGCCGGCTTTTACTTCTGAAGGTTATTATTTAAATAATGGGTATAATAAATTATCCTATCCACTGATTCAATGTGATTCCTCGGAAGGATGTAATACAGTAGAAGCCGAAATTGGATATTATATTAATGCTGGTAATTCACAGAAACCTGTAATTGTTTGCGAAAGAGAAAATAACGAATGTTACGAAAGAACGTCTCCTATCTGTCCAGAACTAGCAATGGCTATTCCAGGAAATTATTGTTACGAAAATGGACAATTGAAATTCTATAAATCTAAAGATTCTGATGTTGTCCATGCCTCCAAAAATAAAGATATTTTCGTATCTGCTACCATTCCAAAGAACGGATTCCCAGGAATTCGAAGTTCAACATTTGCTTTATTTAAAGTCTCATATTACTCCATAAATCGCTATTATAAAAGTGGCTCCATTATTGTTGATAGGAACGGTAATGTGGTCGATTCCATGGATGGGGATCAATCGGATTACACAATTTATACGTGTGATGAAATTACGAAAGTGTGTACAGAAAGTAAAGGTTGTTACCCCAACACCTATCTCTATGATGCCATCAATAAAAAGGCCATTCGTTGTAATGAGGAAGGAAAAATGGAATACACTGATGAGGATGGGTATGTGATTGATAGTTCAGGTGGATCGAAGAAATCTATTATTATTTATTGTAATAAGGATGGTGAAAACTGCTATATTATTAATCCTAACCAAATTAATGGTAATGGTCACGGTGGCCGTGATAACAATAGTAGCAATAAAATACCAAAAACGGTGTATTATACAAATGGTAATAACTTAATAAAATGTACCAATGGTATTTGTGTAAAAGTAAGTGTTAAGCCAGGGAATTATTTAGGTTACGGAGAAAATGGAATACTTGGTATTATTCATTGTAACGCCAATAATGAATGTATCTTCATTTATCCTGATAGTGGTGTCAAATATTTAAATTCTGGTTCTGATCGAAACCTTTATCCCCTTATTGAATGTACCCTCAATGAGGGATGTTATGTAACAGAAGGTAATCCCGGATATTATCTCACTTCCTCCAGTAAGACTTTAATATTTTGTAAAAGTTTCATAACTTGTTACGAAATAAATCCCATCGAACACTATTATTTCAATGCTGACTGTACGGAAGAAAATAACACCATCATAAAATGTGTGGAAGCTGGTAATGTGATTTCCTGTTTCCTTGAAGATGCCCTCAGTGGTTATTATTTGACGAGTGAACCAGATATATTAGTTCATTGTCGTAATGGTTATAGATGTAAAGAAATTCGTGTTCATAATGGTATCTTCCGAGGAGCCCTAAAAGGAGAAGTTTCTATTAAAAAACGTTCTGAATTTGAAAAAGATCTTCAATTCGAGATCAGGAATTCTTTGAATAAGAAACTTTCTAAAAGAAAGAATGAATCACTAGAGGTTAATGATAATTCAGAAAATATAATTGACACTTTTAAAAATAAAGAATTGAAAGAAGATAGTACAATCTTTAGTATTAGAGACACCAATGATGTCTATGATATTATTCGTTGTGTGGAAGGTAAATGTGCTGCTTTAACCATTAGTGAATTGGCTGCTGTTCCCATCTGTGAATTCAGTAATAATAAATGCTATATCACACTCGAGTATTCCATGACGAAAAAAGCGACAAGCTCGATAGAGGCTGGTGATTTCTGTACAAATAGTGACCATTCCATTCTCTATTTTGCCACTGATACTATTGTGGTGAAACCGAATGTTATTTCTGGAAAAACAGCCACCTACGTCTATACGACCTCTACCACTAATTGTCTTGAAGCTAACGATTCCTATCGTGATAGGTACTACGCGGAGAAATCGAGTATCTATACCATCGATGTAGATTGTATTATTCAAATCTACGAAACCGCCTATATCTTTTTGAATAATAAAGAAAACAGAATTGTAAGAAGCCGTGATATTGATGAATACAATGATAACAATGTTGAATTGTATCGTTGTAAAGGAAGTCATTGTCGTCCTGTTGATGTTCTTAATACTATTACCTATATTGCTGACATTAATAAGAGAATCCTGAAATATGATGTAAATAATAAATTGTATTCGTTTGTCTATGACAAGGATATCATTTGTATCTTCAAAGATAATAAATGCACCCCCAATGCTGATATGAAGAAGAATGAATTCTGTATCACTTATAAGGGAGAACTTGTTCTAGTCCAATCCTCTATTAAAAATCGTGAAACTGGAGAATGTTACCTCTCCGAAGGTATTAATTCTTACATCTATGGCTATGGCTTCTCTCAACACCTCTACCATATGAATCAATTTACAGCTCAAATGGTAGATCAAACCGGATACTACATCATTAATATGTTTACAAATACCACAATCGAAAGAAGTACGTATCTTTCCAAAAATATTAATCTTGTAATGTATGCTTGCACGCATTCTTCCTGTCATATCTATGAACCTCATGAAGATACATATTATTATGATTCCCAGGCTAAAACCATTTATAGATATAAAGATAGGGATTATAGCTTACCAAGTACTTCAGGTTATGCCTATATCTCCATTGATCCTACTCAAACTTACATTTATAAGTTTGTGAAAGCAGAATCAGATGAAATAAAGATACAAGCCATGGCCAACGACGGTTATTACTATACAATAGATAAAGAAATGTATTATTGTAATCTAGGTGAGGACCATGACTGTAGTCCTATTGATGAAACAGGCTACTACATAACGAATACAGGTGCTATTTACTACTGTATTCATGATTCTGAAGAGTTGGAAGTGACCGAATGTACGAAGCAATTCTGTATCAATGGTCAATATTATTATATTGAGGAGACTTATTATCGCTGTGATAGTCATTCCAATTTCGTTCCAATGAAATCACGGTACTGTTCCTACGATGAAAATGTCGTCATTAATTTCCCGTTAGCCTTAACAGAAGAATTACCAGGAAATGTTAAACAGGCTGTTAAGGATATTAGTAGGCATAACAACTCTACAGCAGTATCTTATCATCGTGGAAAGAATTATTTAAAATCAATTAGTGGTATCTTTACTAATTGTACATACAACGAGGAAGAAAGTACCTCCATGTTTGATCTGGTCTGTATCAATAACTATGTTAATATTGATAAAGAAACGGATGAAGTTAGAATTTGTTCTATTGAGCAACTTGGCTATGTGGAATGTATAGAAAACGAAGAAAATCCAGAAAAATGTAATATCAGTAGTGATTCTAATTTAATAAAATCCTCTATATTTACGATCATATTCTTTATTTTAATATCTGAAATTTTCATATTCAACTTCTTAATAGAAATTTAATGAAAATATATATATTAAAAATATATATATATATATATATTTATATATTATGTATAATATATATATATATCAAATACTTTTTATCGAAATTTTATATTAGATAAATATAAAAAAACGAAAATTTACATTGAATTAATTTCCTATTTAAAAAGTAAATAGAATAAAATTCATACAGGTTTAAAAGAAAAAATAATTCTTTTTTTTTTTTTTTTATTTTTATTTTTTTCAATTAGATACTAGTAAGATTAATTTAATAATCAAATTTCAATACAATTAAGATAATTAATTTATTATTTCTTATAATTTCATTTATAGTATTATAACAAATATCTTTATATATATATATATTTCTATATTAATAAAAGAAAATATATATTTAATATAATTCTATAGATTTAAATTATTTTATTCATAATTTTTTTTTTATTTTTATTTTTTATTTTTTATTTTTTATTTTTTTATTTTCATAAATATAAAATTAATATATTTTAATCATCAAATTAAAAATTTTAAAAAATATATATATATATAATAAAAAAATAAATAATAATAAAGGCAAATAATAAACATATTAAAATATATAAAATTTTTAAAAAATAATGCATTTTATTATATTTTTTAATTATTACTGCATAAAGAAATTTTTATTTAATAAACTAAAAATTTATATTTATAAAATGAAATAATTAATTATCTAATATTTATTTTTTTAATATTAAAACTATTGAATGTTTAATAAAATATATTATTTATTATTGAATTAATATTATGTATTATTAATTATTATTAATAAATATACTTTTTGTTATTTATTGATTATTTATTATTATGTATTATTTATTATTTTTATTTATTATTATTTATTATTTATTATTTATTATTTATTTAATTATTAAATAATTAAATAATTATAAACTAAAGAATAAAAAATAATTAAATATTAAATATTGAATATTGAATAATAAATATAATATTATTAATAAATAATATAAATAATATAAAAGACATAATTGTAGAATATCTGAAATATGAGTTTAAATGTATTAAAATGTAATGCATTTAATGTAATGTATAAGCCATAATGTATTTGTATAAATTGAATGTAAAATTAACTAATTGCAACTCTTTATAATAAATAAAGTTGACTCGTATCTTTAAGGATAATAAATACACCCCAAAGTTGATATGACGAAAAATGAATTCTGTGTCACTTATAAGGGAGAACTTGTTCTAGCCCAATCCTCAATTAAAAATTGTGAAACTGGAGATTGTTACCTTTCAGAAAGTTTTAATTCTTACATTTATGGCTATGGCTCTTCTCAATAACACCTATACCACATGAATCAATTTGCAGCTCAAATGGTGGATCTAGTCTGTATTAATAATTATGTTGTAGTTGATAATGAAACTGATAAATTAAAATTTGCTCCATTAAACAACTCGGTTATGTTGAATGTACAAAAAATTAAGAAAATCCAAAAAAATGTAATATAGGTAGTAATTTAAATCTAATAAAACCCCATTTCCTTATGTTAATATGTTCTATTTTAATATCTATAATTTTTATATACATATTTTATTATTATTATTATTATTATTATTATTATTTAAAATTTTTAAAATTAAATATATTTTTACTTTGATAACATATTTTATTCTTCATGTATGAACTGTAGGTCATTTATTAATTGTATTTTAGTTATTTATAATTTTTATTAATATTTTATTATTTTATAATTACAATATTATATAATATTATTTTTTTTTTGAAAAAAATCAAGGATAAGAATAATAAAATTATATAGTAAAGTATTAATTATTTTTAATTATTATAAATAAATATAATAATATATATTTTAATATGAATAATATATAAATAATATAAACTATTATATCAATTATATAAACTTTAATACTTTAAAATAAAAAGTATAATTGAATATTTAAGAAATATATATATAATATAATAAATACAAAATATAAATAATATAAAATATATATAATATATAAAATATTTAATAATATAAATTTAATATTTGAATATATATATTCAATATAAATATTCAAATATACAAATATACAAATGATATAGAATATAAATAAAAACTTTAATTAATATAAAAATTAATTTATTATAAACACATAAATATATTAAAAATTATGTTAATTGCAAATTGGTAAATTATTATAATTGTGGCTAGTGAAAATATCATTAGAATTTAGGAAATTAATGATAACATAAAAATATGAAATTCATTGTGTATTATTAATAATTTATTATATTAAATAACTTTTATTTTATTTCTAATATTTATTATATTTTATAACATTTAATTATGTATATATATTTTATTAAACTTTATATTTTATTATATGAAAACTTTATTATAAATTAGTATAAATGTAAATTATTTTATATTATGTAATTGTTAAGTTGTTAATTAACTAATTATTATTACTAAATAAATAAAAATAAATATTAAAAAGAATATAATCGCTTCTCCCAAAAAGTGGAAATTAGAATCGAGTTATATCACAAATTACTACACATATTTGTTTTATATCAAATTAATGGTCTAAAAATACTTATTTGTTTACATAAATTTATTTTTATTTTTATTATTTATTATTAATTATTTAATTATTTATTATAGTTTTTAGAATTACAGTATTCAATTGATTATATTTTTTATTTATATTATAATATATAGTAATATATTGCTTTATTTTATTCATTATATTTAGAGTATATTCTTAATATAAAATAATTAAAGTATAATGGATGATCCATTCAATATCAATAAAAACATTTCTATTCATTTTAATATATAAATAATATATATAAATATACATAATAAATATACTCAATAGTCTATATTAACAATTAATTGTTATATTCTTATTTATATTTAAAATTTTAATTCCACTTCAATTATTTTATAAATCATAAATAAGTAATATATATTTATTCTGTATTTAATTTATATATTTAAAAAAACTATTTAACATTTTTTATTATAAAAAAAAAAAAAAAAAAAAAAAAAAAAAGACTTCAAGCATAATTTATTTATTCATTTCTTTCTTTTTTTCCTTTTAAAAAATAATTAATTATTTATTTTTTTTATTAATAATAATTTATTAATAATAATAATTTAAAAAAAAAAAAAAAAACTAAATTTCACTTTTTTTTCTTGTCTTTCTTAATTTATAATTTTTTACTACTAATAATAATATTTAGTAGAAATAAAAAATATAGAACAAAACGAAAAGTTTTATTTATTATTTGTGTCATTTTAATTATTTATTATGTGATATGAAATGAAATAAAAACCTTAATTATTAATTAATTATTTTATTAATAATTACATAAAAATAAATGGGGGAGGTGCATTTCGGAAAATTTACATAAAAAGTTTCATTTCGCAAAATTTCATTTCAGAAAAGTTTCATTTCACAAAAATTTTTTATAAAGTTAATAAATAAATAAATTAATAATAAAACAAATAAATAATATATATAATTTAAATAAAAATAAATAAATAAAAATAAAACTATAATAAATAAATAAATTTAAAATTAAATTTTTTAAAAAAAAAAGAAATATTTATAAATAATTCAGTAAAAAAAAAAAAAAAAAAAAAAAAAAAAAAAAAAAGATGAGGACATCATAAAAAAGGGAGTTAAAAGTAGCACAAAGTTAGGATGATTTTAGGTGGTATTTATTTTTTTTATTTTATATTTTTTTTTATTTTTTTTTTTTTTTTTTTTTTTTTTATTTTTTATTTTATATTTTATATTTTTATATTTTTTATTTTTTTTTATTTTTTTTATTTTATATTTTATATTTTATAATTTTTTTTTTATTTTTTTATTATTTATTTATTTATCTATTTATTAAAACTTTTGCGAAATGAAACTTTTCCGAAATGAAACTTTTCCGAAATGAACTTTTGCGAAATGACACACAATCAGTTAAATATACAAAAAGTATAATATAAATAATAAAATATTTATAATATTTATAATATATAAAAATATAATAAAAATATAATAAAAATATAGTAAAATAAAATAATTAAAATGAAATAAAATAAAACTGAATTTATAAATTATTTACATATTTTCATATCATAAAATTTATGTTAAAAATCTTATGTTTACATTAATTTTATGTATTTTATAGAATTTATGATGTTACATAAATTTATATTATATCACGTTATTTTTAGATCATTTTATTAATCATATGATAATTAATCAAGTGATTAATTATCATATGATTAATACACGAATGTGATGCATTTCGACATAATTTATGTATAATCAGCTTAAATATTTGTACAATGAGTATAAATTATATAATACGCCACAACTTTCAACGTATATTTTTTAGCATTAAAAAAATAAAATAAAAACTAAAAAAATAAAAAAAGAATAAGTTTTCTATTAAGAATTTTATTTTATTTTTATTTATTTTCAATTATTTAATTAATTTTCATATTTTTATTATATTTTATTATTATTTATTTAATAATAAAACCTTTCCATTTTATTTTATTTAAATAAAATAAATAAAATTTTATATTTTATTATTAAATTAATTAAATAATAAAATAAAATTTATTTTAATATTAAATATTTATTATTAATAAAATTTAAATATTGATATTGATATTAATAAAATATAATGATATTGATATTAATAAAATATAATGATATTGATATTAATAAAATATAATGATATTGATATTAATAAAATATATTGATATTGATATTAATATAATTTAAACTATATATATTCTAGTTAATTATTATTTATAAATTTAGAGCGTGTTTAATTCTAATAAACATTTATACCATAAATCAATGATATCATTTTTTGTATTTTTTAATTAAATCATTGATTTCATCAGTTTTTGTTAATATTCTTCTTTTTTTTTTTTTTCCAAACTCCTTCAATTTTCCTTTTGAAATTATTGTAAGATAAAGATTCTTCTCTTTTTAAATGATAAATCAATTCAAAGAAAGAAGGTTTTTTGTAAAATAATTTTTTAAGTAATTGTTAAAAGATTCTGAAGCATTATTTGTTATGTGGTTTATATCATTATAATAATTCCAATATTGAATATCATATTTATATAAATAAGTCTTATTAAAATATTCCAAAAAATTTAAAAAATGGAATATATATTTGACATATAATTTTAATATAATTATAAATATAAAATATATATTCAGGATTTATAAAAGGAAAATTTGTAATAGCTTTATAAAACAAATAAATTTTATGATTACTTTCAACTTCATTATAACATAATTTGTTTTTTTGAACTTCTAACGATCTTTTATTATGCCATACACAATATTTAATAGTAATATTAGGAAATATTTTAATGGCACCATTGGAGATACCTTTTTCAAAATCACAATGCAAAATTTTTGGTGTAACTATAATATTATTATTATATTAACTTGCATTCTTTTTTAATTCTTCAAATAACAATTCATAGGTTGCTTGTTCTTTATTATTTAATATAGATAGTGATGCAATTTAAAAACTATTTATTTCTGGAGCATATATTCTTGTTATAAACACTTGATAACCAAATATTGGTGCAATATAAAATGTACCATCAGCAAACATATTTTCGTTGTATTTAATAAACAATTCTGTTTGGAATGGTAATTGAAAAATTATAATATTAGAATTTTTGAATATCATAAAATTTTCATCTCTTTCGTTTATATAATATTCAGATTCATCTGGAATTTCATTAAATTTTGATATATCAGGAGGTAGTTGTTTTTTTATATATCTTGATATTTGGGATTTAATTAAATTATATATAATTCAGAGCATATCAATCAAATTTCTTCAGATATTTCAATATATATATATGATATGGATTTATATCAAATGTGATTGAGGTTTTTCTAATATCATTTTTCATTTTATGTTTTACTATTGATACAGATGTATCATATTCTTTTCCTGGATGAGTATTTTTGTTTTCATATTTTATTACTTTATTATTATCATTTAGAATAATGTATGATTTACATTTTTTAATGGTTTTATGTTCATTACATTTGAATACTTTTGTATGATTCGTTATATACCATAAATCAAATTTATAATTTTTGTTTACAATGATTTGGTTTTTTTTTTTTTTTTTTTTTTTTTTAGTTTCACTTATTTCTAATTGATCATCCATTTATTATAAATATTTTAAATTAAAAGTTTTATTTTTTAATTTTTTTTGTTTTAATCTATTTTTTTTATCTTATATTTTTATTCTTTTTTTTTTTATTTTTTATTTTAAATTAAAAGTTTTATTTTTTAATTTTTTTGTTTTATTCTTTTATTTTTTAATTTTTTAATTTTTTTTGTTTTATTCAATTATTTTTTTATTTTATTTTTTTTTTTTTATTTTAAATTAAAAGTTTTATTTTTTAATTTTTTTGTTTTATTTTTTTATTTTTTTATTTTTTAATTTTTTTTGTTTTATTCAATTATTTTTTTATTATTTTTTTTTATTTTAAATTAAAAGTTTTATTTTTTAATTTTTTTGTTTTATTCTTTTATTTTTTTATTTTTTTTGTTTTAATCTATTTTTTTTATCTTAAATTTTTATACTTTTTTTTATTTTTTATTTTACTTTATTATTTATTTTTTTTTGTTTACTATAAATGTTAATAAAATTAAATTATGAAAAAAAAAATAAAAAAAAAAAAAAAAAAAATTAATCCTTTCCTATTCATTTATTTTATAAGCCACATTGTAATACATTAATAAATGATTATACATAAATTATGTCGAAATGCAATACTCCCTTAATAATATAAATTTGTTAAAATATAAATATTGAAGTTTTGTATATATATAATATTAAGGAGTTTTGTGATATATTTTAATATATATATTTTCAAGTATAAGACCAATAATATATTTGTGTAACCTAAATAAAATAACTATAAATATTTTATAATATAAAATTCTTCAATAACAACTCCTTTTAATAAAACAGATGAAATTAGATTTACATTTTCTATAAACATAAATAAAACAAATCTTTTATTTTTTAACAAAATTTATATTTCTATCTATAATAAATTTACATAGATTCATATGATTTATATCATTTAAAGTTATACGCCACAATATAAATATATTTTTTATAATAAAATTTAATTATACTTATTTATATTTATTTATATTAATTTTTATTTAAAAAAATTACAATATTTATTTATTTTTACATGCCACGTTGTAATACAATTATGTCGAAATGCAACACTCCCAGTGAAATCATTATGTAGTTATTTTATTAATCACAATTTATTTATTAAATTTAAAGAATTCTCATACATAATATTATTAATTATATAAATTTATATTTCTATCTATAATAAATTTATATTAATTCATATGATTTATATTATTTAGAGTTATACGCCACAATATAAATAAATTTATTTTAATAATAAAATTTAATTATACTTATTTTTATATTTATTTAATTTATACTAATTTTATATTTATTTTTATTTATTATATTAATTTTTTTTTATTTCCGGTGTGTACCGCCCTATGCCCCCCTCAACACATGGGAATATTAAGGTAGTCACAACACTTTGTGGATATAGTCCCTACTGGACAGCCTTACTGTTTATTCAGCATTGGCGCTCTAACTATACATATTATTGCTGAGATTTTCTAGCACGATTTTTCTCGGAATGCTTTTTTGGTGCCTAATTCCCTAGAAGTGAGGCTAGAGTAACCTAACCCAATGAGTCAGTCATGTATTTAGTCAGCAGATTGGTTATTCGTAGTTTAGCTATGTGAATATGAACCCATATGCTAGAAATTCCCTCGTAAGTATATTAATGACAGTTACTAGCGCAATCCTCTCAGGCCCACTGTTAGGACAGTATCTAGTCTATATTACTCCAGAATTTAAGAATATTATATATAAGGGCAGGGGATATACTTACCTGTAAACGGAAACCCTAACCACCATCTAACGTAAAACCTTTTGTTCAGGAAAAACCGGAAAATGGTCAATGGGCGTATTATATTAAATTTATATCTGACATTCCCCTGAATTTTTAATAAACTAATTTTATGAAATCTCAATTCTGTATATCTTGATGTTTGATAAATACTTTAATTTTTACCATTATATATGACTGCTTTATTATCCACATTAATGTTAATATATTTAATGTTTATACTTAACTCATTTAAAAAGTTTATTAGTCATAAACATTTTAGAGCGCATTTGTTCAGACTATAAATACTCACTCTCGGCGGTAGATATAGCAATACATTGTTGCAACTTTGAGTACCAAGTTACCAGAGTGCTTCCCATCATTATTAAAAACTCTGAAGTAGAATTTTTTTTTGTTTCTTCATCATTTCTAAAATCAGTATCCACATAAGTTGTAACATTTTTATTATTAGTTATTTTTAGTCCACAATATTTTGTATAATTTAAATATTTAAAAATCTTTAAAGCATTAATCCAATCATCATATGTTGGATTTTGATTTCTTTTTGATACTTTATTAGTAGCTAATATGATATCAAGTCTAGTGCCCATTACAAGATATAACAAGCTTCCCAGAGCCTACATGTATAATTTAAAAATGAATTCTTTAATTTTTAATTTTTCATCCTTTATTTTCATTATGTATGAATATTTTTCATTTTCGTTAATTTTAAATAATTCTAATGTTTTTTTCAAGTACCTAAGTTGATGTAATATGTAACCATCTTTACATTTTATAAATTTATATTCCTATAATAATGTTTATATCTCCAATATTACGTTATTTAAAATTTTTGTTTATTTTTAATTTTACTTTGATTAATAGATCTATTATTACCAGCTATTAATACATCGTCTACATAAATCGTAATAATACAAGATATTTTTTATACTTATCTTTTAATATATGTATAGATGGTTCACTCTTCAGTCTTTCAAAATTAAATTCCAGAAGTGTTTTATTTATTTTTTCATTCCAGAAACAACCAGCCTGTTTTAATTTATCGATAGTTTTCTTAAATTTAATATATCCTTCGTCATTCATACCTATAGAAATTTCCATATATAATTTTTCATTTATTTCTGCATTTAGATATGCAGTTTAACATCTAACTGATATATTATTGAAATTATTATTAAAACTATTGAAGTAATTATTCTTAGAAAGTCTTGTTAAGTGTAGGTGAGAAAGTATTATCATAATGCTGCACCATATGCTTAATAAAAATATATTGCTATTTACCTTTCTTTATATTTTGTTATCTTACCATTGTCATTTCATTTATAACTAAAAACTCATTTACAACTAATTGGTTTTTTTTCTTTTGGGATTTCCTGAACCTTTTCAAAAACCTTTTTTTTTTATATTTTTAAGTTCATTGTTTATTATTTATAGAGATAGCCTCTAGGATAACAGAGCCTTAGTTGCGGCTTTACTGGGAATTTAAAGATCTGAATTTTTTTAAATGAAAAGCAAAAAGAAGAAAAAGGTAGAAAAGAAAACGGAAAAAAAAAAAAACAAACAATTTTCTCCCTATAAGGAGAGGTAAGGAAGAATACAAGGTAAAAGGAAAGGTTCACCTGAATGACAACCCTACGTCGGACTAAGCAAACTTCAGGAGACCAAGAATTTCTTCAAT
Organism: Neocallimastix lanati (nom. inval.); assembly: GCA_016946835.1. Classification (NCBI taxonomy): domain Eukaryota; kingdom Fungi; phylum Neocallimastigomycota; class Neocallimastigomycetes; order Neocallimastigales; family Neocallimastigaceae; genus Neocallimastix; species Neocallimastix lanati (nom. inval.). The sequence continues at coordinate 215,656 of JACVTC010000190.1, read as the reverse complement.
CATTAATAACCCTCTACCAACTACAATGTGAAGTTCCTAATTAGTACCAGAAAGTTTAGTTCTTAATGGAACTATCAACAACCTTACGGATCCAACAAGATACAAAGAAGACTTGATTTGCTTAGATCCATGTTTTAGTATTAATATTAACCCTCCAAATTTGGTAAAGGAACTAAAGATTAATGTTAAAAAAAAAGGTTACTTTATTCAAGGTATTAAGGAATGAGCCAACCCTACGTACCATAACTGACTAGGAAGAAATCGCCTGGACTACCCTATAGAAGAAACCTACTTAAACCAAAAATAATACTGTTGTGACAAGATGCACACAACCCTCCGGAAATAAGATAGGAGAAAATCCTGCCAGTGTTGATTATTCCGAACCATTACTACCACGATGACCCTCCGGAAATCAGACAGAAGAACGTTTAGTCAAAAAAAAATATTTTCAATCAGAGCTACATGGACTACCCTCCGGAAAACCTATAGGTGAAGCCTTGGCCAGGTAAAATTTTCCTGAGCTAGAAGCAAAACAACAACCCTACGGAAAAATCCTAGGTTCCACTTTAGCCTGTACCTATTTCAAAGGAAGAAAGATGAGGAGCTACGCCTATGTTGACTACCGGAAATTAAATTAGCAAACCCTACGGAAATCCTACTCCTTTTTTAATTACCGTTGTTTTCGAAAATTTTTAGTAAGCTTGAACTAAAAAGCGCATATAATCTTATAAGATTACATGAAGGAGATGAATTTAAAACCGCCTTCCGTACCAAATATGACCACTTTGAATATACAATGATGCCTTTTAGGCTCACCAATACCCCTGCTGTTTTACAAGGTTTCATAAACACTGTCCTACACGATTTTATTAATAAATATGTCCAGGTTTATCAAGTTGATACTATGATTTATTCAAAAAAGTTTCGAAGAACATGCTAAGCAGGTAAAAACTGTTCTACAACTACTCATCGATAACCAGCTCGTGGCCAAAATTTCCAAATACGAAACTCACAAGCAAGAAGTGTAATTCCTTAGCCATATTGTTAGCAGTGAAGGTGTCAAGACTGATCCTCATAAGCTCGAAGCTATTACTTCCTGACCAACTCCTACCAACATTAAAAGAAGTCCAATCTTTTATCGGATTTTGTAACTATTATTGTCGTATTATCAAGGATTTTTTCTAAAATAGCTAGGCCTCTACATTACCTTACCAAAAAAGATGTTGAATTCGTATGGAATGACGACTGCCAGGCTACCTTCCTAAAGTTAAAGGAACTTCTAATAAGATTTTGGAATGTAATAAAAAATTTGACATCAGAAGAAACATATGTTTGAGTAATCCATTTTGTTAATAGTAAGTAGTTCATAGGGAATTTTACTTTTTATCCCTTTATGAGGGATTCGGTTATGAATGTAGTTGGAAGTGGCTACGGAGTCTTTGCCAAAAATGTAAACTCTATGGTGCACCATTTAACATTGATTTAACAGAATTAATTATAGTACCGTTGAATCGTTCAATCCTACCATTTTGTTGTGGATGATAGGGAACAGTGAATTGATGTTGTATTCCAAAGTTAATACATAATTGTTTAAAATTTTTGTTGTTAAATTCAATACTATTATCTGTACGAATATATTTAATTCTTTTATTAAATTGATTTTTTATTTTGTTAAGCCAATTATAGAAGTGATAAAATGTTTCGGATTTACTCTTTCTAAAGAGAGTCCATCCAAATCTTGAATGGTCATCCAACATGGTTAAAATATATTTATTGTCATTGATAGAGTTTTGGATTGGACTTATAAGGTCCATATGTATGAGTTGAAATATGCTTTTTTCTCTGTTAAGATGATGAATTGAAAGGTTTACTTTTGAATTTTGAATGACTACAAACAGGACATTTTGAATTTATATTGAGTTTTAAAATTTTGTTTTCGATACTGTTGATATTGAAATGTGTAAAATGACGATGCCATAAATTTGGTTTATCAATTGGTTTCAAATATATATAACTAAATTATTATTTTGTTTGTCTTTTTGAAAATTTAATGGTTGAGTCGAAATCCAAAATTTAAAATGTATTAGATTGGTTTGATTTAATTGATATTAATCTTTGATTGTATTGATTATAAATTAATGCATATGATTTATTATTAGTATTATTAAAAATTATTTTTGTATCCTTGTTGTGTAAGATTTCCAACTGAAAATAAATTTTTATTTATTTTTGGTGAGTAGTAAACATTCTTAATGACAATTTTATGATTACCAATGTATCCTATGAGGTCTCCTTTAAATTGTATTGATATAATTTGATTATTAGCTAAATAAACTTTTTTATTACATTCTTGAATATTATTTAATTTATTTAAATGATTTACAATATTTATTGAGGCACCGGAGTCTTTTCTTTTTGATTATTGTAGTTATATTTATTTATTGTGACTAAATTAATGCTAAGATTATCTTGAGAATTGTAATCCTCGATGAAATCATCTGCATAGCTAGTGTCAAACTTATGTTTTTCTATTAAATTAGCATAATTTTTATGTTTATTATGTTTTCTTTTAAAATTATTTCTTCTGGGTTGAACTTTAAATTATCAAACTTATTTTTAAGTTCTAATTTACGTGTATTAACGTTTTTAGTAGAATATCTTTTTAAAATTCTCCACAATTGGAAAGCTGTTTTGTTTGATCTTTGCACTATGTCTTGGGTTTTTTCTCCGATGCTGTTTAGGACGATCCATTTTGTTGTAATATCATTATTGATGTCAACCACATTGGTGTTTTTGTCATACGCCAATGTGTTATCAAATTTATCTTCTATATACTTGGATAGATCATCTTGTATATCTCATTTCCTTAACTTTTTAACCTTTTCTTTGGTGATATAACCACATAGGTTGTTAATTGATAATATATGAAGGATTTTGATTCTCCATCTATTATAGTTTTCAGTATTTAATTTAACTACTCTGTTGAAGTTTTCAGAATAGTTAAATTTAATTGTTGTCCTGATGTCGATGGGTTCTTCAATGGTAATTACTTGATTTCTATTAGTTCTTCTTGTATTAGCCATTACTGAAAACTTTAAAAAAGCAATTTATTTCATTAGTAATTTATTAAAATTTATATTATGAAAATATTTTAAAATATAATTGAAGAAGGATACCTTTATTTTTTATTAATAAGTATTCAATATATTAATAAGAATTTTGTTTAATTTTCATTTAATAAGTACAGATTAAAATATATATTGTTTAATACTTCCATAAGAATTTATAATAAATTTTAATAATAAATATTTTTGATAATTAATTACGTTATATTTATTGCTTAATATAAAGGGTTTATAAAAATTAAATATTTTAGTAATATGATTGGATTCTATTTTATTTATAATATTTTTCATTATTTCATTTGATATTTAATTATTGAATATTTACTTTTTATATTCTAATAGTATAAAAAAAAAAATAAAATAAAATAAAATAAAAGAACATATTAATAAATAATATTAAATAGTTTTAATCACTTTAAATAAATATATTATTAAGAAGTGATTATTTTTTATTTCATTTTTCTTTTTATTCATATTTTTATTATTTTTTATTTTTTTTAGTTTTCAATAAATAAATAAAAAAAAAGTACCAATAAAAATAAAAGTATTATATAATTAAATATTAATATTGATATTTATTTTCTTTTCTTTATTTTTTATTATTTAATTAAAATAGCTTTATAAGATTATTTTTAATTTAATTCATTCAAAGTTGGTACAGAAAAGGCCATCACTACCGATAAGAAAAATCTCTATATAATTAGAGTATATATATATATAAAAGAAGGGGTCAATCCATTAAGTAATAAAATAGTTAAAAAAATGGAAATATAAATAGATTAAAATAATAAAAAAAGAGAATAACTATATAGAAATTTAATGATAATAAAATAAATGAATAGAAAATATAGATAATATATTATCGTAATTGAAATTAATAACAAATATCAATATATATAGATAATTTTATAATGTAAATGTATAATTAATATGAACATATATTTTTTACATATTAAAATTTGTACTATCTAGAATATTTGTATAAAAAAATAATACATATTAAAAATAAAATTTTATATATAAAATATTACATATAAATATTATTTATAAACTTAGATAATTTTAAAGTTTATATATAGAATACTATTTATAAACTTAATATATTATAAATAAATATAAATTTATATATTTAAAATTAATATGATATATATTTGAATAATATATAAAAATATATTTTTAAATATATTATACAAAAATATATAATAAATATATTCTATATAAATAAATGAATAATTTATTTTTAATATATTAAATATAAACTTTAAAATATTATGTAATATTTATTAAAATATATATAATATTAAACATAATATTTTTTATTCAATACTATTTACAATACATCTTATTTAAATATATATTATATAATACTAATAATCTAACAATATTTTTTATATTCTTGTACTTTTAAAATTGGTACAATAATTGAAGATTTTATTAATAAAATAATATATAGTAATAATTTTGTTCGTTTTATCTCTTTTAGGGATAATTTTTTATAAATTATTAATGATTATTAATATAATTTTATTTATTCATTTATTTATAATGTATATTTATTTAAATATTTTTTATATTGTTAATAATAATAAACTACTTTTATATAATAAAAATAAATATATATTGATTATGGCAATTTCTATTCAAAGAATAAAGAAAAAGTATTCTTTATATAATACTCTTTAATTCAAAACTATTTTATAATATATATTAATTATTTAGTTTAATATTATAAATAGTTTAATATAAATAATAAAAGATTTATAATAAAAATAATTATAAATTATAACATATAAAAATATATAATAATATTATTAATAATTAAAATAAATATTAATAATTAAAATAAAATAAAATTTATATATTATTTACATATTTACCAAACATAAAATTGGTGGAAGTTCATTTCAAAAAATTTCATTTTGATAAGGTGCATTTCGGAAAATTCATATAAATTTTTTTTTTTTGAAGAATTTCATTTCGATAAGGCGCATTTCGCAAATTTATAAAATAGATAGATAAATAATAAAATAAATAAATATTATATTTATTATAATATTTAAGAAAATAAAATAAATTATAAATAATAAATGTATAATAATATATTATTAAATTAAAAATTATAATTAATAAGTAATTAAATGGGTATTTTTTATTTTATTATGTTTTTATTTATTTAATAACTTTAGAATTATTTATCTTTTCATAGATTATTGATTAAATTAAAATAATAATTATAATTAATAAAGAATTTACAAAAATATTATGAAATATTTCAAAAAAGTAAATATAAAATGTATACAAAATTATTTGTGTATACAATATATAAAATTAAACTAAAATTATACGTTAAAAGAATATAATTATTTAAATTATAAAGTTATATATAAATTATATATTATCATTATATTAAAATATATTAACAATGTATTAATAATTAAGATAATTATATAAATATAATAATATTTATATATTAAATTTATATTATTAAATTTTTTATATATTATAAATTTTTTTTTTTAAATTAAATTATTTTTAAATAAAAGAAAAATATAAATAGAAAATTAAAAAAAAAAAAGGAAAAAATTAATTAAAAAAAAGAAAACTTCTTTGAAAAAAAGGAAAAGAAGTTAAGAGAGAATTTTTGAATAAATGAAGTCTATTTTAATATAAAATATATTATTGTGTTATTTAGTGTTTTTTTGTTGTATATTAACAATATAAAATAATTAGTACGAAAATAATTATTTTTATATTTTATTATATTTTATCTTGTATTTTATTTATAAATAACAAAATACATTATTTACAATTTATCATAAAAATTGTAAAATAATTTTTTTATGAAGAGTTAAAAGACAACTTAGCATAACATTTTATTAATATAATAATTATATTAATACTCTTTTATCAATAATAATAATAAAATTTAATAATAATAATAAATTTTAATTATTTATTAATTAAAAAAATTTTTTTAAATATTTAAATATTAAAAAAATGAAATGATTTTACAAAGGTTTTTTATATAATTATATATTAAAATAATTTTCTTTTTTTTTACTAGATAAATATCACTTTTAAATATTAAAATAATTTTATTAAAGTTTGAGATTTTATAAAACACTAAGCAAGAATTTAAAAGGTGTAAAATGATAAATTAATTATTTAAATATTATTTTTTTTTTTTAATTTTAATAATTATATTTTAAATTATTATTCTTTATACATCTGTTTAAATTATTAATATTTATTTTTTTTATATATATAATAAATAATATTTATTATATATATATTTTGAAAAATTATAAAACGTTTATAACTGTGATAAAATATTTTATTCTAATGTATATTTAAAATTATTTATTTATATTATATAAATATTTATTTTTTTTTAAAAAAAATTTAATTTTAAATTTATTTATTTATTATAGTTTTATTTATTTATTATAGTTTTATTTATTTATTATAGTTTTATTTATTTATTTATTTTTTTATTTATTTATTTAAATTACATATATAATTTATCAATTTAATTTTTCGAAATTCTCACATTCCATAAAATTTATGTTTACATAAATTTTTATGTGTTTGTATAGTATTTATGATATTACATAAATTTATTTTATATCATGTTACAATAAGTTCCACTATAAAGCAGTAATAATTACTCAAATGATTAATTAACTATTTATTATTTTATTTTTATATATTTATTAACAATATTATTAATAATTAAACTTTTTATTTTCATTTTATATCATATTATTTTATATTAAATTACTTATAAAATTATTCTAATTTAATCAAAACAATTTTAATCTAAATAAAAGGAAAACTAAAATAAATATCTTAACTTAGTCTAAATAATTTAACTAACAACGCATTAACTATAAAATACATGTTATTAAACACTAAATAATAAAAATGAATCACTAAGTTCTTTAAAAACACAATTAAATTATTTAAGTATTAATTTATTTAAATTTATTTAATCAAACTATTTTAAACTTATTATTTAAACTTTAGAGAATAATAAATAAATAATATAATAATAAAGTTGTAAGAAAAAGATAGGAAGAACTAAAATATAAGTTTAATTCTTTCTTTTTCATTGGAGATAACTTTTTTTAATTTTCCATTTTCTTTATTCTTTATAAAATTTTTCATTAACAATAATTACAAAATTCTCTTTAAAGCTTGATTAAAGATTATTTTCATTCATTTCAGAAATTATTGTTGCAACGAACTAATCATTTTTTTTTTTTAATCATGACATCGCATCCACAATAACATTTTTCTTCCCTGGTTGATATAAAACCTTAATGTTAAGCACTAATTAAAATAAAACACATCTATTTTGTTTGGTTTATCTTTTTCTTTATTCTTAAATAGTCCTTCTAAAAATTTATGATCTAAATATGTAACTGTTTTCCATTATAATTTCAATTGTAATGTTGATTATGACTTTGATTATAAATCTGATTAAAATTTGGAGAATTGAATTGTTTAAAAGGATGAATAATATTTCAATAAATAGTTGTGAATTAAATACGGTATTCATGACGATTTCATTAATAATAGTTCTTTCAATTCAGCTTCTTCAAAAAGCATCTTCCAAGTTTATACATCATTGAATTATTACTTGAAATCAAGAGTATGGACGATAATTTATTGAATCGGAATAATTTTCAATTGTAATAAATGACTAATATATTTTAGATAATTGATTGAAAATATTATTAATAAAATAATATATTTTAATAATTTAAAATAGTTAATAATAATTAATCTTTAATTACGAGAAAATTATAATATTAAAAATTATAATCTTTTACTTTGAACTAATTCTTATAATTTGTAAATCATTCCTCACCGTAATCAATTCACTTTTCTACGATAGATAACTCTTAATTCTAACTAAATTTAAAGAACTTTTAAGATAAATATTTCTATTAATAATTTAAAATCTCTAATTAAAATAAGAACATTTCCCCGGCCTATTCAAATCAATAACTATAACTATTATTTTAATAATTCTTTATAAATTCTTTTAATAATCTTTTAAAAACCCCTCTTTTGGAATATTGACCTTTTGGAAAACTTACTTTTTTTGAAAAATCTATTTATTTAATCGTTATGAAGGATAACAACGCTACTTACCAGGATGGATTTGCTGGAGACCGCCGCTACTTCAAGGAATTTCTCGCTCAAATTGAACTTATTTTCATGCACTTCCCAGACCGACTTGAAGACGATCCTACCAAAGATGTTTATATCATTTCTATACTCTATGGAAAAGTTATGAATTGGGCAGAATCTCTAATAGAAAGTAGAGATCCTTGCCTTAACAACTACAAAGAATTCATTTCAAGACTTAAAGCCACTTTCGGTAACAGTGCTGATACCTTTGTCGCTAATCAAAAGTTCAGAATAATCAGGCAAAAACGTCTTGGGAATGTAGGAAACTATATTCTCGAGTTCAACAGATATGCTGACGAGTCATATTGGAATGAATCTTTGTCGAGTATCCTTCATCTTGGCACACAAATCTCACAAGATTGTTTATAATCTGCCACATCATTTTTTCAAGTTTGGTCAGGTATACCAGCGGGAGTATTAATTCGTAGGTTTTATTTTTGATACTAAGGTGACCAGCCGTTTCATCATTATGGTTCAGTTTTATGATGGTTTTCCTTAAATTAGGTGGGACATATATCTTCCCTTCCCTCTTTAAAATTACCCCATCTTCGAGGAACTAGTTGCCTATAATAGTTTTGTCCTTGGTGACAAGTTTGGCTAAAAAATCCTTTTATCTCACAAGTAACCCTGCTTTATATCGTCCACAAAGAAGGACTCTTGGTACATGATCAGGAAAGTATCACCCAAAAGGTTGTCAAATGTCAAATCCTTGAATCTTTTAAGGCAGAATGATAGGAGACTATTCTAAGTTCTTGCTAGCGAGTAACTCATGGTCAGTCCTACGCAAGAGTTGGTAAGCTTTACAATTAGATTTAACTGGTTTGTAGATGATGGTAAAATCAAATTCAGAGAAATTCTTGCCAACATCTTGAAGTTGGGTAAGTAATTGTGGTTTACTGGCAAAAAAGTATATTCCAATGGTCAGAATATGCCTGGGTTTGAAATTAGATGCCTGAAAGTAGGTGTCTCCACTCAACAAAGGCAATTTTAATAGCTAAAAGTTCTTTGCACGTAATAGATTAATTAATTTCAGCGTTGAAAAGACTTTTAGAGCAAAAATAAACAGGGTGAAGTAAGTCATCATCACCATATTAGGAAAGGACACAACCTATAGCAAAGTTGCTGGCATCACACTCTAAAATGAAAGGTTTGTTCAGGTAAGGATAGCGCAGAATATGAGCTGATTCCAGAAGTTCCTTTAACATAAGGAAGGCAGCCTGGCAGTCGTTGTTCTATACAAATTCAACATCTATTTTTGGTAAGATGATGAATAGGCCTAGTTATTTTAGAGAAATCCATAATAAAATGATGGTAGTAGTTATAGAAACCGATGAAAGATTGTGTATCCTTTATGTTGGTAGCAGTAGGGTTAGGATTAATCCTAACCCTAGGCCAGGATGTAATCGCTTCAAACTTGTGAGGATCAGTCTACTTTCACTGCTAATAATGTTGCCAAGGAATTCTATTTCTTGCTTATGAAATTCACATTTGGAAATATTGGACACAAGCTGGTTATCGATGAAGTAGCTTTAAGATTGTTTGTACTTGTTTCTTCGAAATTTTTTGAATAAATGATAATATAATCTTTGTAAACTTGAACGTATTTTTTTTTTATAACATTGAGTAAAATAGTGTTAATGAATCCTTGAAAAACATCAGGGGCATTGGGAGCCCAAAAAGTGTCACCATATATTCAAAGTGTCCATATTTGGTACGAAAAGCGGTTTTAAATTTGTCGTCTTCACATATTCTTATAAGATTGTAAGCCCTTTTTAAGTCAAGCTTACTAAAAATTTTCGAGCCTGTCATAGCCCCGAAAAATAACTGTGATTAGAACGAGTATGAAGGAATTCAGTAAGGATTGCTGATTTAATTTTCTGTGGTCAATATATATGCTTAGTTCTCTATTTTACATCCTTTAAAATAGGACTGGATTCGCAGCTGGTGAGATAGATCTTCTAATAATTTAAGCCGAGTAATACTTTTTTACTAATTCTTTAGTATTAATTTTAAGTTTTCTGGTGGTATTGGTCCTTTAGTAATACTAAGAACGCAGAAATGTCTCGAACTTCTTCTGTAGGGTTGTCTTGCCCGTTGTGGCTGAGGGAGATTACTTCTGGCTAAAGTGGTGTCTAGAGAATTTCTGTAGGGTAGTCGTGGTGACTCTAGCTGAGGTTAATTTCAACTGGCTGAATTTTGTTCAAGAGAATTTCCTGAGGGTTGAGAGCATCCTAATACAATGGAAATATTATTTTTTGGTTTAGTAAGTAGTTCTTGTTATCCTTTATTATGTGATTTCTTTAAATGTGAATTAAGGGGGTGAGTGATGGCTTCAAATCCTGAAATGAATATTCTGTAATAATTTGCTAAGTAAGAAGGATTGGTGTTGTTTAAAATTTGGGAGTAGGCCATTTTAAGATCGAAGATACTTTTTTATTATCCATAAAAAATGCCATCAGAGGAGATTCTATGGTCAATAAAGTTGAAGAAAAGTACACAGAATTAGCATTTTTCTAGTTTTGCAAATAAATCAGGTTTTCTGAGTCTTAGAAGTGCTTCGAAAAGGTACTTGACGTAAGTGTATAAGTCAGAAGAGAATATAATAATATCAATGATATAGCAATAAGCGAATTTTCCAAGGATATCTTCTAAAACATCGTTGATGAAGTGTTAAAAAACGGCTGGAGCATTCTTTAAACCGAAAGGCATTACAAAATATTCAAAATGTCCATATTTGTACGTGAATGCTGTTTTATACACGTCATCTTCTTTAATTCTGACTAGGCTATAGGGGGAGCGAAGATCAAATTTAGAGAATATTTTCCCTTCAATTAAGTGTTCTAACATTTCGTTAATCAAAGGAAATGTATAAGAATCGTTGATTGTGATGTCTTTTAGATGACGATAGTTAACGGCTATTCGGAGTTCACCATTCTTTTTTAAACGAAAAAAAAAAGAATACCACCAGGAGACTTTGATTTTCTAATGAATGCTTTTGCTAAGTTTTCATCAATGTATTTTTTGAAAATTATAGATTCTTTCTCTGTCAAGTGGTAGATTGATCCGTAAAGAAGTTGAGTAGAGGGAGTAGATTGATTTCGTAGTCATAAAGTCTACGTTGTGGTAATTCATAAGGATATACTTCATTGAAGATGTCTTTGAAAGGAATGAGTTTGACAAGTTGAAAATTTTGAATATTAATATTAGTTTCTTTATTAGGTTTTGTTTGTCTAGTAGAATAAAGGAACTAGGTAAAATTAAGCAGTTAGATATTCAAAGATTTGATTGAAAGATGAGATCTTTTGTAGAATAATTAATGGTTGGGTTATGAATGGATAGCAAGTCTATGCCTAATATAGTGCAGTAGGATGGAAGGTCGAGTATATAAAATTTAGTTATGATTTTTGTATGTGATTGAGGTTGGGTAGGTTTCACCTAAAAATAGATTAATTACCTCTGATTTCAGATATATTTGCATGGATTATAGAAAACTGAACTTAATGACTGTTCCTGATTCCTACTTTCTTCATTAGATTTCTCCACCCTGGGTTTATTTTCATGATATTATCAAATACATATTTCTAAAGATAGTACTGATCTTACTAATTTTACAACAAAATTTGAAAATTTTGTTTTCAGAGTTATGATTAATAAATCGAAAAGAATACAATTAATTTTTCTCTGGTATGTGGCTGGATGTATCATTTTTGTGGTTAATATTATTAAAGGAATTAATTATTAATAATATTAAACAGAAAACCTTTGTTGACCCAATAAATCGACACTATAAATATAAAAGTAATATAAATGAAGAAAATTTGTTTTATAAAATATATGTTTTATTAATAAGAATTTTATTAAAATATTAATTAACTATAACTAAGGCATTACTTATATGTTGATCTTTTAAAAATAAAAACACAAAGAAAAAATATTTTGTTGGGGAAATCATTCATATTTTTACTTTTTCCGGAAAAATAGTTTCTTGAATGAAAAAGTATAAAAAGTTCTTAGAATAAGATTTTAATTGATAAAAAATGAATCATATGATAAAAGTAATAATAGAATTTATAAAATTAGAATTTCTAATGATTTCTGATTAAATAAATTAATCAAGAAAAATCATGAAATTCTATAATTTTTACAGAAAGAAGGTTATAGAAAATATTATTAATAAATATTTAAAATAATAATTTCGTAAAATGGGTTGAAGTCAGAGTCTAACCCATGCAGTATTGGTCATGGTCAATGTAACTAACAACTAGACCATTATTATGATTTCTGAAATTCTTAGATTCGTTACACTGGAGCACCAGTTAGACCAAATTTTAATAAGTATTTTATTATTAGAATGGAAGTCTGTAAGGAAGAAATTGATGGTATTCTATTACATAAAGATGAAAATGACAGAATAGAATACCTAATATATTTCATCAGAAGAACCTTAAATAAAGTATAATTAAATTATAATATTACAGATCTCGAAGGGACAGCGGATTATTATTGCGGAAATGAATTTAAGTATTACATTTCAGGTAATAAATATGAAACATTGTTATATATCAATCATAAGCTATTAATAGGATTATTAAGTAGCAAAGACCTAATAATATGCGTCATTGAATGTGGCGCATATCAATTAGTACGCTCATAATTAAAATATTGTTTGAATCCGGAAAAAGATATATTTTTGCACACGCCTTATCAAGAATTAAAATTAATGATAATAAATTTAATATTAAATATAATAATAATAAAGTAAAAAGTGAATTTATTGTTCCTGATTTGACACAAAAAATAATGAAAAATATAACAATGACAAAATTAGTAAGAATTTAGAATATCGAAATGATATTGAAATTCAAAGTAATGAATAAAAGTAATAGTAATTTCAAAAATAACGACGTTTATAAAAATATAAATAATAAAATACAAATAAATAATAATAACGAAATTAATATTAATGAATATAATTATATTGGAATTGATAATGATAATAAAAATAATTATGAAATTAATAAATTTAAAAGTAACAATAAAAATAATAATATTAAAAATAACAATGAATTTAATATTAATGACATTAATAAAAATAATAAAATAATTAAAATTAACAATTAACAATAATCAAAATTTAGAAAATAATAATGATAAAAATCATAATTTGAAAAATAATAAAATTAATATTAATGAAAATAATATTACCTATATTAAAATTACTAAATTTAACAACTTAAGTAATAATTTAAAAATAACATTGGTAATAAAAATTTTTAGATATAGATATAGAAGAAAAATATTATTGTTATTAACAGAAAAAAATTTTTTTTATATTAAGTAAATAATAATTTTAAATATATTCAAATTTAAATATTAAACTCCGTTTGAAAAAATCAATAAACCTTAAAAATATAATAAAATTAAACTATAAAACTATACCATAGTAGTAATTTAAGGTGGAATGAATGATATAAAAATGATCTAAAAATGAAAAGATCTCTTTCTAAATTTGGAATGTCTTCCAAGACCCATTTATCAAAAGTAAAGAAAGAAGAAAATTTGAAATCCAAAGCAAAATCGAAACAATGAAGTTTGACACCAAGAATGATATCAATATATTCAATGCCAACTTGCCATATTCAATAGATGAGCTTGAGAAAATAAACAACGACCTTAGTACAAGTACAAAATTCGTCATTCTAAATAGACGTTAACCTGAAAATTTAAGATGGATAAATTTATTCCAACATAAAAGTTGAGAATCATGCTTCTCAAATGTCAAGGAATCATTCCTAATATTATTTTATCTAATTTAAAAGAAAAAACTTCATTCAGGTAAACAATAATAATATTCTTTTCAACGTTGAAACAAAAAATAATAAGAACAATCAAAAAAAATAGATCAAAAGGTAAAAGAAAAAGCTAACAACTAATTTGTATGAATTCAAAACTAAAAAACAAAAGAAGATTATGTCATTTTGATTTGAGTATATATAACTAAGCAATAAATTAATCAAAACATATAATTGAATTACTTTAGGTGGACTTGATCTATCCTCTTCCTGAATCACTTTATGGTAATAAATATCTATTTACAATCCTTGGTGACTATTCACGCAAGGATAGACTTTGCTTTTAAATTCCAAAAGTTATACATATAATTCATAGTATAGTTGGTTCATAAGTATTGAAAATAAGTATAATACTAGAATTAAATATATTCAAACCGATAAAGATACTGAATTTTGTAATAATATTTTTAATTTATTCTTCAAATCGTACAGTATTAAGCATCATCTAACTGTACCATATAACCCACAACAAAATGGAAGGGTGGAACGTTTCAATGGCGCTTTGATAAGCTCAGCCAAAGTTATTCTGAATGATTCTAAATTTAGTTACCAATTTTGGGAAGATGATACATCTACGACTAATTATATCAATAATCGTATTTAACACAAAAGTATAAATCTGAAAATTCCAAATGAAATAATAAATAAAATAAAGGTCAACTACTCAAATATTAAAGTACTTAGATGCAAAGCTTATTTTTTTCATTTCTAAAATCTCTAGATCTAAATTCGATAACAATAATAAACAAGGGATATTCTTAGGAAATTCTGTTACTCATCAGCTTATAAAATTTTAGATATTACTACTAATAAATTAATCCTATCTAGATCAGTTGACTTTTTCGAATCCAATCCTGGAAACTGTTATCTTAAAGAATGCTCACCTGAAATCTCCAATTTTATTCCGGATCACGAAATCAGGGGAGATAATACATATAATACATATTATAATAAAAATACATATGATACTAATACATATAACATTAATCATAATATTCAACAAAGATAAAATAAAATTAATTATACAACTTTCTTCAATAATATTTACCGATTTAATATTATTAGTATTTATAGAATAACTGCCATTTCTATCTCTAAAACCTTATTTATTAATGATTGGAATTGGTTTGATATCTATGTCAAAATCATAAGATTTTAAGATTTCATTAATCTTGAACCTAATATTTAATGCTACTTCTGAATCATTATATTTTTATTGTATATCATCTTCATCTTTAATTTCCACTACTAATGGTTGTTCATCCTTTATTACATCTTTAATTTTCTTTTTGTTAATATCTTCAAATTTTTTTTCTTCTATTAATAAAACATCATAAGATTAATATTTAAAATTTTGAAAAAAATTGCTTTCAATTTTAACTTTTTTTTTATTAATACTTTCTACTGTATCATTATCTGGAATTATAGAAAATTCAGTGTTACTATTAATTTTATATATTTGATGATCTTCATTAATCACTGGTATCCATTGAATTTGAATAATTTTTTCTTTTTCTGTTCTTAAAGATTTAGTATTAATAGTTAATGAAGTTCACTTTTATTAATGAGGAATATCCGTATAATAAGAGGATTATTTATCATCATCGGTGCTGGTGACAATGCAAGAGATAGATGCTGTTAATTATTTGGTATTGATGTTTTCATAAAAGATTTTGAATTAATTTATTACAAATTAACTGTGTTAATTACTTGTTCTTTCTCTTCCTCGTCCGATGGTGATATTTAAGAAAGTACACTTGAAACACTTGCATTAATATTGTTTGTATTATTGTCTTCATTTAATATATTATTATAGCCTTTGGTAGTACTACTACTAGGACTGTTACTAGCATTGTTATTGCTATTATTGTTATTTTTAACATCATTACTTTAGCTAATTATATTTTAGCTTGTATAGCACTAAATAATTAATTTTCTCTTTCTTTATTTCCAGATCCATAATCAGAATTATTTGGGGATTTTATAGTTACATAAAATGATTTACATTTCTTCTAAATTTTCTCTCTTGTCTTCTTCATTTTATATATATATTTTTCTATTTGATTTTATGGTTTTTGTGAATTATTAACTTATAGATGACCATTTGGATAATTTTGATCTTATAATTGTTGTGATCGTAATGGCTTTGATGCATTTGATTATTATATATTTGATTTGTTTAGTTAATGAATTTAAATAGATATTATTAATTAAAGTTTAGTAATATAATATAATTATAAAATTTAATGATTAAACTTTATTGGTTTTATTTTATCTGTAAAATTTTAATTAATATTAATATTATTGATAAATTGATTTAGGATAAAAAAGAAGATGTATATTATTAATTTTAATTGGTAAATCAAATACTATTTATTAAAGTTTGATAATATAATGAAATAGACATTATTATGAATTAAAGTTTGAAAATGTGATGAAATAATTGGGGTCAAAACTATTTATTACAATTAAGTACTGTAATACGAAAAGTTTTATTTAATAACTTATTGAAATTATTTAATTTATTAATAATTTTGATTTAATAAAAATTTTATTATTATTGTAATTTAATTTATTAATTTTTTTTCTTTATTCATTGATTTATTTCATAGTTTTATTTTAATGTATTTAATAAAGTATGTAATAATATATTAATTATAATTTTATTTGATATATATTATTAATTATTTTTAATTTTTTACTTTTATTATTACTATTATTTTTTTTAATTAAATTTTATATTATTAGTATTTAATTTCAAATTTGTGTTAATATCATTATTAATGTTGTTTCCATTAGTATTTTTAGCATTTACTAATTTGTTGTCAAATTGGTCTTCAATGTAGTATTGTCTGAGGTTTCAACGTTAATTACTTGGTTGTTCTTCTTGTTATCATTTTATTTTATATTAAAAATTGAAGTAATTCATAATATATCTATATTAAATTTTTATATTGTTATAAATTGTATGACGTCAGAACAGATTTTGTGTGAATGTTTTATACTTATTAATTTTTATTATTTTATTAATTTATATTTCATTAAATTAAAAATAAATTTTGTTTATATTGTAAATGTTCTTTGATTCGTGTATCAAATTAAACAATAATAGATATTTAAATTTATTGGGTACTATTATTAGTAACAAGTTTTATTTTGTGTATATATATTATTGTGTATGTTAAAATAACTTTGTACCTATGAATTTACCTGATTGTTTCTATTAAATATTAATTTAATTTAGTTATGATTTATTTTTCATAAATTTAATTATTCTTATTGGTTTTCTATTAGTAAATTTTATATTATTGCTAATATTAATGTTAATTTTTATAATGAATTTTTATTTGTCTCTGTTTAGAGTAGATGTTATTTTTTTTTATTCATACGTATCATCAATATTTAGTTAAATATAGTTATTATTAATTAACTTGAATAAACTGGTTGTTTTTCATTGATTATTCTTAATCTTGATGACTTAAATGATTATTATTTTATTGTTGATTATTTTCAACTTAAGCTAGTTGACAATTATTTTTATTTTTATTTTTATTTTCAATTATTTTCAAATTAGTTAATTTAGTTGATTATTATTTTATATTTTATTATTTATAACTTAGATAAACTAGTAGACTATTGTTTTTATTTTTATTTTCAATTATTCTCAACTTAGGTAATTTAATTGATTAATATTTTATTTTAATGATTTTTAAAATTTATTTTATATATATATATATTTATAAATATTTATATTTATTTTTAAAAATTAATAACTATGAACTATTACAATATATATTTTATTTAATATCTTATATCCTCAACACACTAACTATTGTACCGTAATATTTACTTATTAATAATGTTAATAATGATTATTATATTTTGTTTCTATAATGAATATTATAAGAGTAATAAAAATATATTGTTATTAGTTTGAATATGAATGATTTAAAAAAAATGTTATGTTTTATGTCAACTCAACTTAGCTTTATTTGATAGCTCAACTGCAGAGTTGAGACTCTTAATCTTTTAGAAATAAGAATATATTTATTATGTGAAATATTAGAATGGTATATATATTTATAAAACTATACATTTTTGTGGTATTTATAGTTGACATAATATACGGATTATTGTTATTACTGGTCAAATATTTTACACAGATATATTAAAAATATAAAATTACTCTTTAAATTAATGTAATTATAGAACTTTATATTTATATTTCTAACAATTAATATTATTTGTTATGTTGATTAAAGATTCTGATTCAAAAATCTAATGTATAAAATTTTTTTGATTTACGTTAATGATATTATTGTTTGAATTGATGTATTGGATTTCATCCGCTATTTAAAAAAGGAAATTCATCCATTATTATCAGAACTACAGAAAACTGTAATTAGTACAACTGATATTAGCTATTCCTTTTTCTTCATTACTAAATGAACATGGAAATACAGTATATATCATTAGGTGTGGCTGAAACAATTTTTTTTTTAGTAACAATTTTTGAGAACTATAAATTTTATTTATTTATTAAAATATTTATATAATATTTATAATATTTGTTTTTCAAAAAAAAAAAAAAAAAAAAAAAAAAAAAAAACACGGAATTATTTAAAAATAAATTCTATATATCTAATTTGAACATAATAAAATTTAAAATAGTTGTATGAAATAAATCTAATATTAAAAATAAAGTCTATGGATAAATTAAGAGAAAAGTTCATATGCAAAAAAACCTCACCTTCATATTATAAGAATTACGTTTAAAAGGAATTTTTATTCCGGATTAATATTTGAATTGGCTCTTTGAAAGAAATTATAGTCTTCTCCTTCAGAAGTATTGATCCTTCTAGCCTATCCTACTGCCTTTTCAGGGTTGATGCTCCTTATTAGTTTGGGTTTATATTGTTGGAATAGCAATCCTTTTCAAGAATTCGCTTTAGGCATAATTTCTATAAAGAGAAAGGCAGAATTCACCAAGAATGGTTTTTTAATAATCACCATAAATGATTTGGTTATTAAACAAAAAATCCTATTTCTTTCAATAATTTAAATCAATAATATCTGCATCTCTTCCACCTAGAAGGAAATTATATAATTGTTACTACGTTATATATATATATATAAATTCATTATTCGGAAAATTACTAATATTAACACTATTTTCACCAATTGATTTATTCTCTGTATTACTACTATTGTTTCTAATACTATTAATATTAAATACTTCATTACTACTGTCAGATGCTGAATTTAATTCTACATTATTCATATCTATGACAACTGTATTTATATTATTATTTGATATTGGATAATATTTGGAAATTCTAAAAGATTTTTTGTAAAGAATTTTAATATCCAGAAAATTTTTCATTCGAAATTTACTGAAAATATAGTATTTAAAAAATCAATATTGCAATTGAGGATTACATTTTTCTCTATAACAACAAGGACACCTTTATGAACAATTGTCTTCAATTATATATATATCATAAGAGAGATATTTTATTCTTAGTTTATTTTTTTAAATGTATTTATTTAAATTCAATAATATAATCATATATATTATTAAATACTGAATTTAAAAGATTTAAAAAGTATAAATATATAACTTAATACTATTAAATAATTATTTGAACATTCACAATATAAATAAGTTTCTCTGGAGTTAATTTTTTTTTAATGTATTTATTAGTTAAAAATCATTCTAAATTAATATTAGATTAATATAGTATATTAATTAATAGTTAAAAATTCAATAATAGATAAATTATTTTTATTTTATGAAATTTTTAATTATATAAATTTTATATCTATATATATTTATATATATAATTTTATAAATTGTAAAATTATATCGTTATGAATATATATAGATAATGAATATTAATTAAGAAAAATTTTTTAATAATATAAAAATAATAATAAAATATAATATTGTAAATTAATTACTAATTATTTTACCATTATTTAAGAATAAAAATTTATGATAATTAAATTTACTTTTTGTATTAGTTGATTATAATACATTAGGAATACAATTCAAATATTTAAAAGTCTTTTATAATTCATAAAAGGATTGTTTATTAAATAAATTATGTAGTAATTTATCCGTTTGATAATCATTTAAATCCTTAGTATCTTTAATACTAAAAAATAATATTTTAAGTTGAATGATTTTTTTAATTAACGTATTATTGGTAACAAAATCATTTGTTAAAATAACGTCTACTGTCATTGTTTTTTCCGATACTATAGGTGTTGTAATATCATAACCATAAATTGAGATTGTTCGGTTTTTATTGAGAATTGGTAAGGGGGAATTTTTAATTTTTGGATATCCTATAACATAATTAGGATAAAATAGATGTTCTGTTCCATAAATATTATAACTGATTACCATATAGAGAGAAAGGAATTCATGTCTTTTTTCTTTTTCTTTGTTCATATGATTCATATTGTCTTCAATATATTCTTGATAAAGTTGACGTGCTGGTTCAAAGAGATCGCGGTATAGTGGACATGGTGCATTTTTTAATATGCGATATTTTCGATAACTCAATCGTCCGAAGTATTCCAAAATAATATCATAGCTATAGAAAAAGGAAGAATATTTAGAATTGGATTTCATTTCCATTTTTTCTTCGTTACTGAGAGGACCTTCGAAATTATATTTCGGATAAAATTGTTGATTGAAAAAGAATCTTGGATGGACTGGATTAATGAAGAAGTGATTTGGCCTAAGATAAATAAATCGTTCAGATAGCTCAGGAATTTTATCTAAAAAAGTTTCAATAATATTTCGATTAAGCGTTTGACCGACAGTCTCAGGTAGTAAATCATGAGTATGAATCCAATGAATTTTTTTATTTTGAGGATTTAACCATGGAAGTACCTCTTCTTGTTCCCCCTCTCCAATGATATAAATATCTCCTTCAAACCATGGTAAATAGAGATCAATAGATCTCAAGGAATATTTTAATTCTTCTATTTCTCTTAATCTTGATTTTTTCATTTCTGTATAATTTTCAAAAGAAGTTTTATTTGAATCTTTTATATAATTTTTATTTAAATAATTTTTCAATTTATTTAATAATAAAAGATCATTAGGTGGTTTCGAATTCTTAGGGAAATTTAATGTACTTTCTAACAAATACACAATAGAAACATATTTTGCCCATTGCCATTCCGAAGTCAGATTTTCACCATGATAATTTTGAAGAAGGTGAATTTCTTCCATTTCTTTTTCACTTACTTTTTTCAGAGGACCAGAGAGTTCGCTTTTTAATTGAATATAGTTAGGTATCAAATCTTTCATTTTGTATGTGTGAAGAACATTATTAAAAATTTTTATTTTAGATTTACTATAGATACTTTTTTTACTACTAGAAATATCTGAGGAAATATCATTAATAGCAGCTAATTTTGAATATAATTTATTTTCTAATGAAATATAATTAATTTTTTCAAAGGAGGAAGCCTCCTTATGTTGTGTTAACAAGAACTCGGTAAATTCATAGAGGATTTGACTACTGGAATATTCGTCATTGAAATTATAAACAAGAATTTCAGAATGAGATTTAATATGTTCGAAATTTTTTCTATTTGCCTTTGAATCATTTTTAATTTTACTAAATTTTATATATTTATTCGTGATTTCTCCCTGAATAACACGAATAGAATAGTGTTGAATTGTTCGATTGGCCGGTAGTTCAATAGTTCCATTATATTTTCTAGCAATTCCTTCTCCTCCCATTTGTGAAGGAAATTTTTCATTGGAAGTGGCATATTCTACAAAAGCATAATAGAGATAAAGTGTTTGGATCGAATAATGATTTCTAAATCGATCAGAAAGATTGCTTTGTAATTCCTTTTCAAATAATAAACGAAAAGGTTTAAAGAGATCCCGATAGAGAACATAGATACTATGATGTATATAAAAATATTTGAATTCAGGATCAAAATATTTTTTGATGAGTTGATCCGTAAAATAACAATTCGTCAGAAACATTTTCTTTCCTTTTGAAATGAAATTTAAAATGGAATTCTGAGAAACATTTAGGGTATTGTTATTTTTGTAGATAATTGGAGAAAAGTTTCCATCATTAGAAAATAAGAAACTTGGATGTATATAATGATTTAAAAAATAGTCATCATTTAAATAGATAAATTTTTCTGTAATTCCAGGAATTCTATCAAGAAATAATTCAATTGTATTTGAATTGAAAGTTGGATAGATACCTTTTGGAAGTATGATTTCATGGTCAATAACTTTTATTCTTGGATTGTGAAGATTTAACCATTCAGGAATTTGATGACATGTGACAATGTAGATCATTCCCTGATGCCATGGCATATATTTTTCTAATGAACGAATTGAGTATTTTAACTCATCTGCTGAACGATCTCGATTACTGACATTGTAGATACCTCCATTGTATTTTGATTTCAAATTTTGAAAATTAATATCAGAGCCATCCACCCATGTATAAACTATTGATATATTTTTTACCCATTCCCATTCAGGTTCTATATTACCACCATTATAGCGAAGTAAATTTTCAAAATGATCATTATCTGTTAAATCTTTATTTTTAAATAATGAAGAGTTATTTATAATAGAATCTTTTGAATTAATATCAGAATTAACTTTATTTTTATTCCAATAATGATCATCTTTACTTTGATTAATATTATTTTTTAATGAATTATCATTATCATTTATATTATTATTATAATTATATCCTTGCTTTATAAGAATATTATTATTGACAGAAGTTTCAGTAAGAACTAAACCCTGAATAAATCTTATATTAAACCATAACATATAAAATATGATAACAAATTTAATTGAAATTGATTGGAATTTATATTGACTAATAATTTTAAAAAACAAAATTTAATATAAATTAATATTATGAATTAAATATATAAAAAATAGATATAATATAAAATAAAGAGATTTAATTAGAAATATACATTAAAAATAAAATAGTATAAACAAAATTTAATATAAAATATACAAATATAAAATATTTAAAATATTTAAAAAATTATTTTATTTAATATTTAAAATGTTCTAAATAAATCTATAAAATAATTAATAAAATTTATTTAATTGAATTATTACTTTAATATTTTTGAAATCATTGCGTATATAAATAAAAAAAATTATTTTTAGGAATCATTAAATTTATTAATTAAAAAATTTTAATATTTTAATAAAAAAATAACATTCTTTTCTAAGAAAGGGGAAAACAAAAAAAAATAAAATTATTTGAAAAATATATTTTTTATATATTTTATATTAATTTAAATAATAAATTTTATAAAAGATTAGATTAAAATATAATAAAATTGTATAAAAAATAATCTATTAAAAAAATATATGAAAAATGAATCAATAATTTGTGAATTTTTTTATTAAAAAAATAAAAATTTTGAAATTTTAATTATATTTGAAAAATAATAAATTCAAATAAAAATTTTTAAATTGTTATTTAGTTTTTATAATATTTTTTTTTATTTGATTATAAAGTATTTGAGTTTATTTAAATTTCTTAGAATAATGGATACCATAAATAATGAATTTTTTATAATTAAATTTAAACTTAATAATTTTATAAAAAAATTTTTTTTAATTTTATTAAAAAGATATAATAGCAAATCAAAGTATTATTCCTGAATTATTATTTATATAATAAAATATATTAAAATTTATTAAATATCTTTAAGGATATTTAACATTCAAAATCTCTTTCATTAATAAATAATCTTTTCATAAAATATTTAATTAATATATACTGTTTTATTTTTCAGTTAAATAAACAAAAAGTTTAATTCATTGAGAAGAATTATTTTAATAATTTAAATAAATGTCTAATATTAATTTTTTTTTGTTTAGTTTTAATAAATATATACTAAATAGAATTTAAATTATAATTTATTTAAGGTTATACTTAAAAATTCTATTGTAATAAATATAACTTTGTAAAATTATTACTATTATAAATAAAATTAAAATTTAAAATAAAAAATTTAATGTTAATATTATTAATAAATCATGATATAATATTTTATCATAAAATAATATTAATTAATATTAATTTTTCTACTTTCATAAATTGTATTTTACATATAAATTTTTTAATTCAATTTTTCAATGATTATATATATAAAATAAAAATAATTACGATTACTTTCATAAAAATTCATAAAAAGTATAATTTAATTATTTCATATTATTTTTATTTTAAAAGATAAAAAATCTTAAATTGCCAGTTGATTTACATTTCAATTTTAAGTTAGCATATTTATTAATATAATAAAAACATGTATAAATACCTAATGAAAAAATATAAAATAATAAATTTTAATTTTTATATTATTTAAATTAATAATAATAAATTAATATTAAGAATCTATTCTATTATGTAAAAATACAATGAAAATATATAATTTAATAAAATACATTAATATGATATTTATAGTTAATTTAAAATATTGCTAAATTATTATTATTGTACTAATATTACACAATAATATTTGTTATTTCTTCACTTGATTGATTGGAATCCATTTAACTGAAATATGTAATACCATAAGTAATGTCAGCAATATCTTTTTTTTTTTTTACTTCATAAATTAACGAATTATTAAAATAATATTCAAATGAATTTTTTATTTCTTTCCTAATGTTTTTTTTTTTTTTTTTTTTTTTTTTTTTTTTGATTTCTTTACTATAGGTTTTCAGATAAACTTAGCCTTTTATTTATTGTTAATAAGAATATAATTTTTCTCCATACAATTAAGGTTAATTTTCTTATATTGTTATCATTAGTAAAATTATTAAATGGGCTTTTCGTTCTTATCTTTTCATTCATTTTAAATTTTTTTTTTTTTTTTTTTTAAATTTGATATAATTTAATTTTAGGTTTAGTTGCAATTGTTATTTTTGATTAATTTAAATATTAACAAAAAAAAATTTTTGAGATTTAATAATTTTTATTATTTAATTATATATAATTTTTTTTGAAATGTTTAGATTAATTTTATATTAAATAATTTATTTTTAGTAATTTTTTATATTATTATTTATGTAATTAATTTAGATAAACTATATTATTAAATAAATTGTATGGAAAGTAGGAATCTATCTTTTATTATGTAAAAATAAAGAATAGTGTATATATAATTTTGTACATTTTTATGGTATTTATAGTTAATATAATATATGGCTTATTATTATTGGTCACATATCTTACATCAATATATTAATATATAAAATATTACTCCTTTAATTAATATAATTATTAAGCTTTATATTTTTGTTTCTAACATTCACCCTCAAATCTAACTTTGGGTAAAAGTTAGAGTTGAATAGAAAAATGGAAACCGTATTCAATATAAAATAATATTTTTATTTTTAATGATAATACAAATAACGTATTATAAAGTATATGAAAAAGAGTTATTTTATTTTTTAATTGTAAATAAATTATTTATATATATTTTAAATTCTAAACGGTGTATGGATTATTCATATATCTGATCCTACTTTTTTTTTTTTTTTTGCTTTCTCATTTTCTAAATCAAAAATATTTTTTAATTAATTAAGTTCATAGTAATAACATAATAATTTGTCTTTATTTTCATTTGATAAAATGCTGTATTTGTCATTATAAATGATTAAAATAATATTAAACCAATTGTTATATTTATGAAATAAATATAATAGTTTCAAAATTTACAACGTATTTGTCATTTACTATTGTATATGAACAATTTTTATAATTTTTTAATTTAAATTTTTATTCAATTTTTTTAAAATCAGGAATTTCATTAATGAAATTTTTTTTTTTTTTTAATTCAAAATTAAATTGTAAAATTTTTTATCAACTACTACATTATATAATATAGTACCTTGTAAATCTATAATAGTATCTTTTGAATAATCATAAATTATGGAGGATTGACATGTCTTATTTTCAATAATATTAAAACGCAATTCCCAAGATTCATCGGGTGAAGGAGATAATTTCATAAATAAATCTTCGTCAAAAAATCATTTATCGGTAAACGTATTTATTGAATATAAAATATCTTCATCTCAATTCATAGATTTTCCGGTATTAATAATTATATTTTTATCAAATATTTTATGAATATTTGGAGAATATAAGGTTTCCTTAATTTTCATAGCAAATAATTCAAATATTATAATTTAAATTATTTTATATAGATTATCTGAATATTATCTTTTTCATTATTTTATTGATATATATATATATATATAAGATTTGATATGTGTAAATACATCATTAAAAAAATTTATTTAAAATAATAGGTTTCAAGATTTATAAATGATGGCTTAAATCTTTATATATTATATATATTATTAATAATATAATTTTTTAAAAAAAAATTTTAAATTATTATTAATATTGATGGATTGTAATAAATATTATTGGTTAAAGTTTTGTCAAAATAATGATAAATTTAATTAATCTATCTTTAATATAAATAATGTCTAATCACTTGTAT
Source organism: Neocallimastix lanati (nom. inval.) (assembly GCA_016946835.1). Lineage (NCBI taxonomy): Eukaryota > Fungi > Neocallimastigomycota > Neocallimastigomycetes > Neocallimastigales > Neocallimastigaceae > Neocallimastix > Neocallimastix lanati (nom. inval.). The sequence goes on along the minus strand of JACVTC010000190.1, from coordinate 188,928 downwards.
TAATAAAAAGTATAAAAATCATGGAATTATTATTTTAAAATAAAAATACATCTTATACCAAAAAGAGAATAAAAAATACTTTATACTGTTATAAATATATTATAATAAAATATTTTCTAAAAACTATTAACCCATATATAATTACTACGTGTTTATTTTAGTTTATTTGAGTATTTCTTAACATGATATTTTTTTGACAGATTAAGAGTCTCAGTCTCAACCGATTAATCCATATGAAAGCTAAGTATTTTTTTTTTAAAAATAAAAATTTAACATTAAATAATTTTGAAATTTCTATATTTATTATTAAATATTAATTTTTTTTTTTTTTTTTTATTATTTATATAAATATATAAATATTTATAAATTATAAAACTAAAATAAAAGTAGAATCTTTAATATTTAAAATAATTATATAAAGAAGTACAATATCGATAAAATTGAAATTGAAAATAAACAAAAAGTCAGCTATTAGAAATAAGTTGAGGATGAAATAAAAGGTCAGCTATATTATATAAGCTGAAAATAAAGAACATAACATATCAGCTATGATATATAAGCTGAGAAAAATATAATAAAAAATTCAATTATATAATAAATAATTAAAATAAAGATTTTAATTAAAATGATATTACAATAATATATTAAATATGAACAATTAATGTTATAGTCATTTTCACAAAAATAGCAAAAATTTTTAAATACGCTTAATATAAATAAATTAATCCCTTTATATTATTATTCGTAATATAAAAATATACAATACTTTGTAATAAACATTAATAAAAATAATTTATTCTTAATTAAAAAGGAATAGTAACATAATCACATTCACATTATTTAATAAAAGAATCAAACTGATAGGTTTCAGTAATAATAAAATTATACTAATTCCTCCCTCAATATTAAAAAATGTATATTAATATCTTTAAATTAAATTTTATTAAATTTTTATAAGCATTATTCATTAAAAAATCTATATAAATATATTAACAATTAATTGTCACTAAAAATAGAACCAATAAAAATTAATTATAATTTACATTATTTAATTTAATAAAATTAAATCTAACTAAAGAAATAAAAAAAATATATAAAAAACAAATTAAAGAAAAGCAATAAAAAATAAATTTAGAAAATAATAAAACATAAATACTTTTAATTAAAACAAGAAGGTAAAAATAAAAAGTAGAAAATGAGCGGAAACAATTCAAGAAGTAATTCCAGAAATCAAATCATCGAAATCCCCGGATCAGAAAGTAATTTCTTCGCTAAAGGAATCTCTTTTAATTACTCCGAGAATTTCAATCATATTACTGAATTAACCGTTGAAAACTTCCAAGATTGGAAAACTAACGTATTGGATCTCTTAATCATCAATAATCTAAAAGAATACATTAGTTTACCAAAAGTAAAAAAATTGAGAAAGAAAGATATTAAAGAAGATTTAGATAAGTACAATAAAGATAAATTTAATAATTCTCTTGTTTACGATATTAGGACAACCCAAACAGATATCAAGAATGACATCATGGTTAAATGGATAATTAATAATAGCTTGGGAAAGAAAACCAAAGAAATAATAAAAAGGCCATAGTAAGACCGCCTTCGAAATGTGGAACTTCCTCCAAGATTCCTTTACTTTAGGAGAAGAGCATCAAAAAATGATATTACGAAATAAATTGAACAGATTAAAATTTACCACAGATGATGATATACATATCTTTCTTGCAACACTTCAAAATATGATCGATGAATCGGAAATTATCGATACAGACATGAGTGATAGTGTAAAGGTAGGAATTCTGAATAGGGCTTTACCTGAAAATCTAAGGTGCATAAATGTTTTCCAATTCAATAATGAATGGATAAAATGTTGCAATTACGTAAAAAGAATAATACCATATATTCTTTTCTCAAACATCAAGGAAAGAAAACTTCAAGAAGAAAATGCAAAAAATATTTATAATTTACAAACTGAAAACAAAAATAAACAAAATAATAAGTACCTAAAAATAAGAGGAAGAAAAAATGGAAATGTTTCCTATGTGGAAAATACGGCCACTACAAAAGGAATGTTATAAATATAAAAGAAATAAGCTCCTGAATCAAAACAATGAAAACAAATCAATGAAAATTCGAAGAAAATTTAACAAAAAATATAATAAAAGTAAAATTAATAACAAGCATTTATATTCGATAAGTAATTACAACAACTATAAAGACGATTACTTAGAAGATTTTTCTAAAGATTATAACTCTGACAATGCAATCGAAATTAATTGCTTAAAAACAATAAATAATAAAAATAACTAAAATAGTAATATACATAATAATAACTTCATAGTTTGGATTTTAGATTCAGGTGCATCAATCAGCACTATTAATGACATAAAATTTCCTACTAACATTAAAAAATGTAAAAAAAAAATTTTACTAGCGAATGGTAAAGAAGTATTATCTGAGTTTTGCGGCGATTTTGTAAGATTCATTAACAATAACAAATTTATTTTAAAAAATGTTTATTATTCAAGATATACTAATAATTTCCAATTCACTGATGTTTGTATGATCATATTAGTCTTAAATCATGATGAAATTAATAGTGATAATGAAACGTATTCAGAAAAAGAGACAAAAGAAATTTTGCTATAAAAATTAAATAATAGGAGTATTAAAACGTAATATTAATATAAAAGAAAAATATTAAAATAATAATAATTTAATTTATACTCTTCTAAAATATTATGACTTTAATTTATAATTTTTTGTATAATCATATTAAAACAAAAGTGTTATTTTATATTATAATTAAGCACTATATTTCTATTCAATTCTTACTTTTATCCAAAGTTAGATTTGAGGAGGAATGTTAAAAAATATAAATTTAAAATTTTATAATTATATTAATTTAAGGAGAAATAATATATATTTTAATATATTCATGTAAAATATGTGACCAATAATAATAATAGACCTCATATTATGTTAACTATAAATAACACAAAAATGTACATTATTATTTCATATATCAATTCTAATATTTTCATATAATAAAAGAGATTCTTATTTCTAAAATATATATTATTAATTAAAGTTTGGAATATAATTAATTATACAATTTATAGTTCAAATTTTATTTGTTTTATTTTAATTATAAAACTTTAATAAGTATTATTCTTATTGATAAATTAATTTATAAAAATATTTATTCCTGATTTTAATTGGTAAGACAAATATTATTTATTAAAGTTTGATAATATTTAATTCTATTAGCTCTTAATTTATCAATTAATGTAATTTGTTATATTAGAAATTCACATTTGATTTTTTATTTATATTTGACTTTATAAAATTGTAATTTTTATTACATTAAGTTTAATAATACGAAACTTTATTTAATAAAATATTGATATTATATAATTTATTAATAATTTTAATTTAATAAATTTTGATTATTATTTTTCCTAATTTATTAATTTTTAATTATTGGTTTATTCCATAATTTCGTTTTAATGTATTTAATAAAATATGTATAAAATAATTTATTTATAATTTTAATTAATAAAAACTAATTAATAATTTTTATTATTATTTTTAATTAAATTTTACTATTATATTAATATTATTTTTGATTTCAAATTTATTTTAATATCATCAGTTGACTATTAATTTTTCATCTTGATGATATTAATTTTATTTAATTTTTATTTTAGTTTATTTTTATTTTATTTTTTTATAATATCGGCTGACTATATGTTTTCAGCTCGATATATATATTATTACTTAAATACTTCCATAATATGAATTATACTTAATCTTTTCAAGCATATGTAAATCATAATTTGTAATTTTATTTAAAATATAAAATAATTTAAAATTAGAAAATGATTAATAAGAAAAAAATTTTTTTTAACCAATTAAATTTGTATTCTAAACTATAAAAAAAAACAAATATAAAAGAAATAATTTCAATTACCCTCTTAAAAATTTTAGTAGAAATAAAACAATAACAATTAAAGTAAGTTTTAAGAAGTTTTGGTTTAGATTTTGTTTGTGTTATTTGTTGTTCTTAATTCATTTTTAAGAGTTATCAATATTAATTGTTATTAATATACATTTCAAAAATTATTAAATAATATTTTAAAATCCTGTACCATATGAGTTTCGTTACAGGTAAATGAATAATGTGTTATATAAAAAATGACATGAATAAAAATATTTTTTATATTGTTATCATTTATGTAGGTGACATTCTAATAGTTGGAAAGGAAAACGAAATTAAATATAAAAAGGGATTTTTCAAAGAAAAATATTAGATAAAAGAATTGGCAATGTGGATTTTGTTATCGGAATAAAATTTATTAAACATAAAAATGGATATTTCATACATAAAACAAGATACATTAAGGAGATATTAGAAAAATTTAAAATGAACAAAGAAAAACCATCAAGAATACAAAACCAATAATAGACGATAAACTTAGAAATATAAAATTTAATTAAACTACTTATCGAAGCGCAATTGGAAATTTACTCTACATTGCTATATGCACCAGACCTGATATTTTATTTTCGTAAGTAAAGCGCCGCGAAAATCAAATAATCCCAATATGGAAGACTGGAACAATGTAGTAAAAATACTTAGATATCTAAAAGGCACAATAAATTACAGGATAAACAATACAAGAAAATTAGGTTTAGAAGCTTTTGTTGATTCCGACTTTGCAGGAGATACAGAAACCAGAAAATCAATGGTTTTTTAGTAACAATGGGCAATGCACCCACTAGCTGGTGTTCCAAGTTACAACACTGTATGTCAACATCTACTGAAAAACCGGAGTATTATAGTCTAAGTTTTTGTATAAAACTTTAATTATTAATATTTCTATTATTATATTTTTTGTGAATTATCTGTAGTTTCATCATTAATTACTTGGTTAGTTCTTCTTGGTGGCATTTTTTTATTAAAAATTGAAGTAATTCATAATATATTTATATTAATTTTTTTATAATGTTCTAAATTGTAGGACGTAAGAACAGATTTAATGTATGAGGATGAATTATTTTATATATATTGTTTTTTAGTATTTTATTAATTTTATATTAGTTTATATTTTAAAAAATTAGTTATGTTTGTGTTAAAAATAATGATTCATCATACTGTAAAAAAATTAAAATAAAATATAAATTAATATAAACAATGAAATAAATTTCATTGTTTAAAAAAATAGTGTAAATACAAAGGGATATATCACGTTTTTTAAAAAAAAATATAATAATAATAATATATATAAAATGAAATACAATAATTAAAACATACTGAATAAAAAAAGCATATATTTAACAAAACTCTTAAATATCTTTTAATGAAATTTGATATCATTTAATTTTTTTTTTTTGTATTGTATTGTATATGTTTTGATTCGTGTATCGAATTAAAAGTATAGAACATTTATATTTATTGGGTACTATTGAGAGTAACAAATTTTATTTTGTGTATATATTATTGTGTATATTAAAATTATTTTGTTTGTATCTATGAATGTATTTGATTGCATTTGTTATGTATTAATTTAATTTAATTATTATTTATTTTTCAAAAATATAATTATTCCTATTGGTTTACTGTTAGTAAATTTTATATTAATATTAATGTTAAATTTAATTATGATTTTTTATTTGTCTCTATTTAGATTAGTTGTTAATTTTTTATTTTAGGTGTGTTAACAATATATAGAAACGAAAATTTAATATTCATTACAAATCATAAATATTTAGTTGAAAATATTTAAATATTGAATAAAGTTATTAATTAAAAAAGAAGAGTATAAATAAATAATGATGTAGTATTTAAAATAAAAATATGTTAAATAAGGAAAATGTTAATGGAATGTTAAATTTAGCATATAAAATATAATAAATCATTTCCATTTTATAATGAATTTCCTGATCAAAATATTATATAAGTATATTTCATTGAAAATAATATAAAAGTAACTTTAATATCTAATATTTATAAAACTGAGAAATTAATATTTTATTATTATGTGAAGGATTCCCATTAAGTAATATAATAATTATTTTCTGAAACAAATTAAAATAATTCTTATAATTTTTTTTGTTATGTTATCTATTAAAATTATATATTTTGAATTTTTTTATTTTAAAATTTTTTTTTCTAATTAGTTATCTACTTTCTTATAGCAGTTACACATTTCATTCTTTCTTTTTTTTATATTTTTATTTAACTTCTTCGGTTTATTAAATGATTTTTTTGAATTAATATTATTACTATTGTTAAAAGGGAATACCTTCTTAATATTAATAATATTTATAGTATTATTTTAAATATTTTTCGAGGATATAATTTAAGGTATATGTCCTTAATATATGTAGAGCGTTTTTCTAATTCATTTTTAAACTGAAAGACTTTTAATATACTTTAATATTCTTGAAAAGTTCTGTAAAGTATTCATCATTTAATCGAGATATTTAAGTCATTGTCTATTTTTTTAATTCCTCTATAATATATTACAATTTAGTCATAATAATATTCATATCTTTCTTTTCATCAAATTTGACCTTTTCCAGCTTCGCTTTTAAATCATTTTTTCTAAATTGTTCTTTTTCATTAAAAGATGCTTTGAGCAACTGCCATACCTAAGTGCTGTATATCATTCAATCTCAATAATTTATGAGAATTTTCTAATCAATCTCTTAGTATTAATATCATTATTTATATCAACTTTATTTGTACTTAGAATACATAATAAGAAATCATCAAATTGATCTTGAATATATTCTTCTAAATTTCTCTTGATATCCCTTTTTTTACAATATTTTCACCTTTTCTATAGATAAATAAATTGTTAAATTATTAATATTAAAGATACAAAACATATTTACTTTCAACTTTATACAGGTTTCATTGTTTAATTCAATTATTAATTTTCAGAAATTCTCAGAATAAAGTATTTTGTCTTGGTAGTTTGTGCTTGGAATTGAAATTAGCATAGATAATAAAACACAATATTCATTAATAAAACCGAAAACTTAGTATGTAGAAATCAGTGTATTTCATATAGGAGAAATATTAAAGAACAAAACAAAAAATTGAGATTTGTAAATTCAGAATGAAATTTAACAGACTAATTTATGAAGTATTTAAAACGTTAACAGTTAATTCAGAAATTTATTACTAACAAAAATAAATAAGAGAAATTATTATTCAATTCAAAAATATAAAATACAAGTATAAATTTAAAAAAGTTAAACTTAGATAATAAATGTTAGAAATTAAATCATATCTAAAAAAAATTATTATCAATTTTTATATTAATTTAATATTAATCAAGAGAAATATATTAAATAAATTGATATTGCTTATATGCTTTTTAAAGATATAAGATTTAAATAAAATTGAAATTTTTTGTTAACTTTCATTTTTTAAATATCATAATTCGTAATAAAATATATAATAAAACATATTTCAGTTTTTTATAATTTGGCGTTTTGTTTTATTTCTAAAATTATAAATATAATATTACTTCTTATATTAATATAATTATAAATCTTTAATTTTTATATTTCTTAAAATTTCAATTAAGACAAAACAAAAGCAAAAACAAAACAAAACAAAAAAAAAAAAAAAAAAAAAAAAAACTATGAAAATTAAAATTTAATTTCTATTTAATTTTTTTTAGAATGAAAGTAAAATCTAATCTTCAATGAATGATTTTCTTATATCAAAATTTTATTATTAAAGGAAGTAAATTATTTTCAAGAAATATATAAATATTTAAGAATAGTTTTTTATTTATATAAAATTTATCCTAAAAAATTAAGAATAAAATAGTATTGGCTTATTTCTTATTTTTATTTAATAAAAAATAAGATATACCCTTTAATTTATTGTTTTTTTTTTTTTTAAAAAAAAAAACTATAATTAAATATTTTTTAGTAAAAAGATTCGTTTTTTTTATTTTTAAAATAAGCAAAAAAAATATATATATATTTTTTAACTATATTGTTCTTAATTTTTATTATTATTATTATAAACCTAGTATATAAAATTAAAGTCAATTTTATTATAATTTTTTTATTTTACATTTTTTATTTTCTTTTTCAAACATTTCCATCCAGTGCTTGATAACATGTTGGGTTGGAAATATTTGAGGTAACTATCTGTTATTTATTAAATTTTATATGTAGAATATTTTTTTTTTACTTAATTTTTATTATATATTTATATTTTCTAACTTCTATATTTTATTTACTTTAAAATATTGTAATTAATAGTCTTCTAGGACTACTCATAATCCTAAATATATTTACAATTAAGGTTAAGGCAGAAGATGAAGAAATAGCAGAAGATGAAGAAATAACAAGTAAATTAAATAAAATAAAATATTTTAATTTATATTAATAGAAATTGAAAGAAAATTCTTTAGAAGTAAAACAATACTACAAATTATAAAATAGTAAAATAGATTTATTATATATTTTTTTCAGTATTATGACAATAATCTTTCCATAGATAAAGAAAGATGAATAAAAATTACTACTATATTTAAATTTAATATTTTAATTATATGTTTTTGAATATAAAAATAAAAATAATTTGTTTAATTTATTACAATTGATTTATATTAAATTAATATAAAAAGTGTTAATAATTTTATTATATTTATATTTTATTTTATGTTAAAATTTATATTCTATTTTATAATTATTTAATTTTTTATATTAAATTGTTTTTTTTTCAAAAGCTCTTCCAGATTGTGTTGATAGTGATGATATTGAAGAGAGTTCCGGTATTAGTTCTAATTCTAGTTCTGGTTCTAGTTCTGATGAAGGAATAGATTTACTCTGTCTTAAAGGTTCAATGATATACAATATGACTAATATGGAACCAGTTAATTTAAATGAAAATGAATATATTGTTATAAATTGTGTAGATGAAGAAGAGTGTACTAGGGTTACAAATTACGAAGAAGATGATATAGATGAAATAGATGATTTATTAATTTATCAATATAGTAATGGTAAAGTAACTAAAAAAAAGAGCTTTACATATTTAGATATTAATGAAAAAAAATTAATTACATGTAATAGTAACGGGGCATGTTCATTAGAAGTAAATGAAGGTTACTACGTTAATGATGTAAGTAAATCCACTGTCATTGATACTCCCCTAATTAATATTGATGATAATGGTGATGCTACTACAGTGGCTAATGTTCAAGCCGGAAATACATATGCTGGAGCTGATTATGAAGTTATTGAATGTAAAACAGTATCTTCAATGGTGAAATGTACAGCCAGATTAGGTAGATTTGGTGAGATCTTTGTAAATTCTGCAGGAACTGGTTTAGAAGATGCTTTAATTGAATGTAGTGATGAACTACCAGATGATGGAGGTTCTAATTCTGGTAGTGGGCCAAGCAATGAAAAACGTGATGATATGGAAATTGTTTGTTATCCGAAAGAAGCAAATGCAAAGGAGTATTATTTAAATTCTGGACTTAATAGAACTACCAAACCATTAATTGAATGTAACGATTCAAAATGTGAAGAAAAAGTCGGAGAATCTGGTGCTAATTATTTGAATGCAGCAAGAGATAGTTTGACAGATGCCATCATTTTCTGTTCCAATAATAAGTGTGAGAAGCAAACCCCATCTGGTGTTAATAAATACTATGTAGGTAAGGATGGAGATGATGTTGATGGTTTAATTGAATGTTTAGCTGGTGAAGGATCAGACGAAGATCAGTGCAGCTTGAAGTCAGCATTTACTTCAGAAGGTTATTATTTGAACAGTGGTTACAATAAGTCTGTCAATCAAACGATTATTTGTGATTCTACTGAAGGTTGTAACGCTTTGAAAGTAGATCTTGGTTACTATGTCAACGCTGGAAATACCGAAAAGCCAATCATAAAATGTGAAAAGGAAGGTAATGAATGTATTGAGGAGGCTTCCTCAACCTGTCCGGAAATCTCTAAAGCAGTTCCAGGAAATTATTGTTATGATAATGGTCAATTGAAATTCTTTACAGTCAATAATTCTACAGCTATTACTGCTACTAGATCTGATAATATCTATGCTTATGCTATTATTCCAAGTTATGGATTCCCAGGAATTAAGACAGAAACAGGTTCTTTATTCAAGATCTCTCGTTTCTTTATTACCCGTTACTACAAAAGTGGTATCATTATGCTTGATAAGAATGGTAAATTAGTAGATAGTTTAGATGGCGATACGTCAGACATTACCCTCTTTGACTGTAATGAAACCACAAAGAAATGTAACGAACGTGAAGGATGTACTTCTAATACCTACATGTTTGATTCAGAAAATGCAAAGGTTGTTTTCTGTAATGATGGCAAATTAGAATATGCTAAATTCACTGGTTATGTCGTTGATGCTAATCGTTTTGGTAGTGGTACTAAACATCCATATATCATTCAATGTAAAGGAGGTGAAAATTGTATTAGCATAAAACCTAAAGTTTCTACTTATTATGAAAACAATGGATACGATTCCAATGTAAATGGTTTAATTCAATGTAATGGTAATAATTGTATGACGGTTGCTGCCAAAGTTGGATACTATGTTGCCCATGGTGAAAATGAAAACGCAGGTATTATCAAGTGTACCTCTATTACTAGCTGTTCTTATATTCAAGTCAAGAATAAGGTGAAGTATGTCAATGCTGGATATGACAAGAAAAATAATGCTATCATTGATTGTTATCGTGGTAAATGTGGTGTTGCTAAAGCCAAATCAGGATACTATCTCACTCATACCAGTACTCTTTTAATTCAATGTACTAGTCCAACTTCTTGTACTGAATTTACTCCAACTGTCAATTACTATGATAACGCTGACTCCTCAGAAAGTAGTAACACTATTATAAACTGTGTCCAAAACAGTAATATAGTAACTTGTTCCTCTGAAGCCACGAACAATGGTTTCTATTTGTCTAGTATATCGAATGTTTTAATTCGTTGTAAGAATGGTCAAAAATGTAAAACTATTGTTGTTAAGAATGGTATATTTAGAGGTGCTTTCAAGGGACTCACTACTAATAAACGTTCTGAAAATGTTAAAAATGTTCATGAACGTACTGATGATGATTTAGAGGAAGATGGAAAGATGGTCAACTTGAGAGACAATAATGATGATGCTTATGGTATTATTCGTTGTGTTGCAGGTAAATGTGCCGCTCTTTCTGCAAGTGAATTAGCAGCCATTCCAATGTGTGAATTTAATAACAACAAATGTTACATTACTCTTGAATATGCTATGACTAAGACTGCAACAACTTCTATTGCAGCTGGTAACATTTGTACTAATAATGATCGTTCCGTCTTCTATTTCGCTACAGATACTGTTGTTGTTAAACCAAATGTCATTTCTGGTGTTACCTCTACTTATGTCTACACAACCACAAATACAAATTGTCTTGAAGTCAATGATTCCTACAATGATATGTTCTTTACAGTCGGTTCAAATATTTACACTCTTGACCAAGGTAGTGTCTTCCAATACTATGAAACCGGTTATTACTTCATCAATGTAGCAAAGAATACTCTTGTCGGAGGTAATGAAATTGATGCCTACAATGATGAAAATGTTAAGCTTTATCGCTGTAACGGAAATAGTTGTAGTATCATTGATAAACCTGATGCAAACACTTATTATGCTGATGTAAATAAACGTATCTTGAAGTATAATGTCAATAATAATGTCTTTACTTTTGCCTATGAAAAGGATATTCTCTGTATCTTCTCCAACAATAAATGTACACCAAATGCAGATATGAAGGACCAAGAATTCTGTATCACATACAAGGGAGAAATTGCTCTCACTACCACTGATATAAAGAATCGTGAAACTGGAGAATGTTATCGTGCCAATAACATTAATAATTACATTTACGGTTACTCTCAACATCTCTACCATATGAACCAATTTGCTGCTGAAACAGTTGATCAAACTGGTTTCTATATTATCAGTCTCTCGACAAATACTACCGTGGTCAGTAAGAATTACAAAAATAAGAATAATAGTATTGTGATTTACGGTTGTACCCTCTCCTCTTGTAAAGTTTATGAACCTCGTGAAGATACATATTACTACGATGCCCAAGCTAAGAACATCTTAAGATATAGAAATGGTGTATGGAATTCTCCAAGCACTTCTGGTTTTGCCTATATTGCCTTAGATCCATTGAACACATATATATACAAATTCGAAAAAGAAGGTGATGAAATCACCATACAAGGTAAAGCCAATTACGGTTACTACTACACAATTGATAATGAGATGTATAAATGTGACGAAGAAGACGGAGAATGCAAACTTATTGATAGAACTGGATACTACTTTACTAATTCAGGTGAAGTTTACAGCTGTATCTATGATTCTGAAGGACTAGAAGCAACTGAATGTGTTAGAAAGAATTGTGTCAGTGGACAATACTACTACATTGATGAGGCCTACTACCGCTGTGAAGTCAGCTCACTTCTGGTTCCTGTTGTTTCTCGTTACTGCTCCTATGATGAAAATGTTGTTATGAACTTCCCACTTGCTTTAACTGAAGAATTGCCAGATAAAATTAAACAAGGTATTAATGATATTCAGAAGAATAACAACTCCACAGCTGTTGTCAAACGTCGTGGTAAGAATTACCTTGAATCAATCAGTGGTATCTTTACCAATTGTACTTACAATGTTGAAGAAACGAAGTCCACCTTTGATCTTGTCTGTCTCAATAACTATGTTACTGTCGATGAAAAAACTGATGAAGTAAAGATCTGTAATGTGGATCAACTCGGTTATGTTGAATGTGTGGAAGATGAAGAAAATCCAGAGAAGTGTACTATTAGTGAAGCCTTCCATTCCTGGAAACCATCACTCTTCCTGACGTTAGTTGTTCTTCTATTCGGTGTTGCGATGAACGTATACCTTTAATATTCATGAAAAATTTTAAATTCCCATTTCTTGTTAATATAATTATTCAATAAAAAAGAATTTAGACATTATTTTAATTAAATACATTTTTTGTATTCATTTCATTTATAATTTATAATTAAAGAAAATAGCAAAATCTTTTAATATCAATTCTTACAATTTTCCAAATAAAAACATTTATATGGATTTATAATTAACATATTTTTTATTATTTTCAAATCAATTTTTAATTATCATTTATTAAATGATATGAAAAAAAAAAAAGAAAAAAAAAAAAAAAAGAATTAAAAAATTTATATTTTTAAATCTTTATATTCTTTTTTAATTAAATGATAAATATTTTATCTATAAAATACGAAGTGATTACTTTATTTCTTTATCAGTATAGAAATAATAAAATTATTCAATTATATTAAAAAAATATCATTTAATTTATTATTATCAATCATTAATTATAACAACTATTATATCATAATATTATGGATATTAATAAATGAACTATAATGAATATTAAAAAATTAAATATTATTTTTAGAAGTTACTATTTTAATGTTTAATTCATAAAAAACTTTTTACTAAAATGATAATCAATATTAAAGAGTATTAATAATTTCTTTTATAGAAAAAAATATTTTAATAATAATTTCAAATCATTCAATACTGAATATAAAATATTAATATCTTAGAAGAAAAAAAATTTTACAAATTTTTTTATTATTTAGAAATAGATAAAAAAAATTACACTTTAATATGAGTAATTTATAATTTTAAAATTAAAATTTTTAAATAATCAACTTTTCAATTTTTATTTATTAATTATTTTAATAATAATTATAAATATTTAATCAGTTATTATAAGCATTTACAATTAAATTTTGTTAAAAACAAAAATATTGTAAAAAAAAATGAATTAAAATCTTCAATTATTAATTTAATTTTATTTTAAATATATCTATTAATTATTTATATTTAGATAATTTCATTACTTTTTTTTTTTTTTTTAAAAAAAAAAAAAAAAAAAAGTCAAATATCAGATTAAAAGAAACGTTCCAAGGAAACTTAACATTATTAATTTTATAAATTTTCTATTTTATCTAAATTTATATATAATTTAAAAAATTAGAATCTTAAATGAGTTATATAATTTAATATTCTTAAAAACATTCATTTTTTTTTAAAATTTCAGTATTTTTACATTATTATTTAGAATAAATCTATTTATAGAACAGTTATTTTTATTGTATAAAAATAATAGTCAATTATATTTTTATCAATAATATTTTTTCATTATTATATACTATTGTATATATATAATTATACCAGTTTAATGCAATTATAATATAAAATAAAAATAATTTTGAACCATGCAAAAAAAAAAATTTTAAAAATTAAAAAAAAAAATAAAAATAAAAAAATTTAAAAAAAAAAATAAAATTAATTTAAAAATAAAAAAAAATTATTATAAAATTAATTAATAAATATATATTTTTTTAAATAATAAAAAATAATAAAATATCTTTATAAATATTAAATATAATATTTTATATTTAATATTTACTATATATTTCATAATTTTTTTTAATATTTTAATATTTATTTAAGAAGAATTCTCTCTATTTTAATTATTTAAAGATAAAATATAATTATTTGGAATATGATTATTGCCTATTAATCAGTAAAATTTGCCTATTAATACATAAATTTAATAAAATAAATTTATGTATTAAGATATTTATAGTTATTATATAAATTTACTGCTTCAACTGAAAGTTGTTTTATTAATATTCTAAATAATGTATTATGTGAAAATTGAAACTGATTTTTTTTTTTTTTTTTTTTTTTTTAATTCCTTTAATAGGTTTTCATTTTTTTTATTAATCTGTATAACGTAACACTAAAGTCTTAAATATTAAATTTTCCTTCAAATGTAATATCTTTTGATATTTTAATTTCTTTGAAAATAATGATTGTTAAGAATTTGTTGTACTTTCTGAATCTTCTCCTCCTTATTAAATATTTTGTTAGAATATAAAAAAAAAAAATAAATACTTAATAATGACCTTAATATAATTTACCCAATCAGAATATTATTATATTTAAATAAAATTATAAAAGAAATAAAATGTAATCTTATTAAAAACATACACTTTTGTAATCATAAAAAATAAAGATAAATAAAGTTAAATATTAAGTATTATATATAAAATTCTACTCTAAAAATATATCTAATTTTCTTAATATTTGTTTTTGGTGTTTAAAAGATTAAGAGTCTCAACCTACAACTGAGATTAACCATAAGTTAAGTTATAATTTACATAATTAATACATATAAATATATTCACCTTATAAATAAATTGAACTAACACCTTCTTATGTTTAATATTAAAAATCATTTTTATATTTATCAATAATAACATCTAATTTTGAATTATCAAAAAAAATAATTTAATTAATTATGATTCTATATAATTAATTTTGTTATTTTCATAATAATTGAATCAAAATATATTATCAAAAATATTTTTAAAAATAAATTAATGAGGGATTAATACAATTTAATAATATCATTATTCATTCATTGTATATAAAAATATACATATATATTATAGTCAGTCAAATTATAATTCGAACTGAAAAAAAAAAAATAATATAGTCAGTCAATTATTATTTGAACTGAAAATTAGTATAATCAATAAAATTTTATATTGAAATAAAATAAAAAAAAAAAATAATAATAAAAATAAAATAATAATATAGTCAGTCAATTATAATTTGAACTGAAAATCATATGGTCAGTCAAATAATTAATTTGAACTGTAAAAATAGTATAGTCAGTCAAATTATAATATGAACTGAAAAATGACATAGTCAGTCAAATAATTAATTTGAACTGAAAATCATATGGTCAGTCAAATAATTAATTTGAACTGAAAATATTATTGTTAATTATTAACAATAAAAATAAAAGATATATATATTTTTAATTCCAATATTAATAAATGTAAATCAAGTATAAATACCTTTTTCAAACATAAAAAACCAATAATATAAATGTTTAATTAAATTAATTTCAAATGACATAACGAAAAGTATTACATTAAAAATAAGATAAAAATAGAAACCAATCATAATTCTGAAATATATTATTTTATAACCCTTTTTTTATTAAGTAATAAATATAACTTAACCAATTATCAAAAAAATATATTATTAAAGTTCATTATAAATAATCAATGAAATATTAAACAATATATATTTCAATTTACATTTATTTAATGAAAATAGAATAAGGTTTTAATCAATATATTGAATATGTATAAATAAACAATCCAGATATACAACATATCCCTCATTAATTATTCTTTAAAAAATATTCGCATAATATAAAATATTAATAAATTATAATAAAAAAAAATAAAAAAAAATAAATTAATTTGAAACATTCTACAATGGCTAACACAAGAAGAAACAATAGAAATGAAGTAATTACCATTGAAGAACCCATTGACATCAGGCCAACAATTAAATTTAACTACTCTGAAAATTTTAACAGAGTAGTTGAATTAAATACTGAAAACTATAATAGATGGAGAACCAAAATCCTTCATCTATTATCAATTAACAACCTAGTTGGCTATATCACCAAAGAAAAGGTTAAGAAGTTAAGGAAGAAAGATATACAAGATGACCTATCTGAGTATATCGAAGATGAATTTGATGACACATTGGTGTATGACAAAAACACCAATGTAGTTGATATTAATAATGATATCACAACAAAATGGATCGTCCTAAACAGTATTGGAGAAAAAACATAAGATATTGTGCAAGGATCAAATAAAACCGCCTTTGAATTGTGGAAGACTCTAAAAAGATCTTTTACCAAAAACATCAACACGCGTAAATTAGAACTTAAAACCAAACTCGATAATTTGAAGTATAACCCAGAAGTGGACATTAATATATTTATTGCTGAACTACAGAACACACTTGATGAACTCGAAAAAATAGATAATGACATTGAATCAAGTGTTAAAGTGGGCATCCTTAACAGAAGCCTCCCAGAAGAACTCCGTTGGATTAATGTGTTCCAATTTAAAAATGATTGGAATAAATGCAGTGAATATGTTAAGGATGTATTGCCTGAAATAATCTCTTCAAACCTAAAAGAATCCTTAACAAATAATCAAAATAATAAAAATATATTTTCAATAGAAAATAATACTAACATTAATACAAATAAGAAAAAACGTTCTAAAATAAAAACATCTACTAAAAAGACCAAAAATGGTAGATGTAATTATTGTGGTAAATGGGGCCATTTCTTTTATGACTGTAAAAATAGAAGAGATGATAAAAATAAAAATAATAACAAAAGAAGAAAAATTTTCAAACGGAGAAGAAATAATTTTAAAAGAAAATATAATAATCGTAGAAATTATGCAAATTTCATGGAAAAAGAAAGGTACGATACAAGCTATGCCGATTCTTTTACCAAGGATTACAATTCTCAAGAAAACCTTGATATTAATTTTGCCGAAATAAATAGACAAAACGAAGAAAATAAACAAAAAGAAATGATGTGTTGGATATTGGACTCCGGCGCATCAATAAATATTACTGGTCATTTAAATAAATTACATAATATTCAAAGGTGCAATGACAAAGTTTATTTAGCTAATAATCAAGTTATATCAACATAATTTAAAGAAGATCTCATAGGATACATTAGTAATCACAAAATAATCATTAAGAATGTTTATTATTCACCAAAAATAAATAAAAATTTATTATAAATTGGAAATCTTACACAACAAGGATACAAAATAATTTTCAATAATAATAATAATATATCATACGCACTAATTTATGACGAACACAATCAAAGAATCTTAACAATTAAATCGAACCAATCTAATACATTTAAATTTTGGATTTCAACTCAACCATTAAATTTTCAAAACAACCAACATAATAATAATTTGGTTGAAATCAATTATACACATTTAAAATCAATTGATAAACTAAATTTATGGCATCGTCGTTTTGCCCATTTTAATATCAATAGTATCAAAAATAAAATTTTAAAAATCAACATAAACTCAAAGTGCCCTATTTGTAGTTATTCAAAACTTAAAAATAAGCCTTTCAAATCATCACATAATAGAGCCAAAAATATATTTCAACTCATACACATGGATCTTATAGGTCCAATACAAAACTCTATCTATGACAATAAATATATCTTAACCATTTTGGATGACCATTCAAGATTTGGGTGGACTCTCTTTATGAAGAGTAAATCAGAAACTTTTTATCACTTCCATAATTGGTTTAATAAAATAAAAAATCAATTTAACAAAAGAATTCAATATATCCATACAGATAATGGCACCGAATTTAACAACAAAAATTTTAAACGATTCTGCATTGACTTTGGAATACAACATCAATTTACTGTTCCCTACCACCCACAACAAAATGGTAGGATTGAACGATTCAACGGCACTATAATCAATTCTGCAAAGTCAATGTTAAATGACGCAAATCTGGGCTTACAATTTTGGGAAGATGCCGTCTCTACCTCCAACTACATTCATAATCGAATCCCTCATAAAGGGATAAATAATAAAATTCCATATGAACTTCTAACCAATAACAAAGTTGATTATTCAAACCTACGTGTCTTCGGATGTAAAGTTTTTTATTACGTTCCAAAACTATTCCGTACTAAATTTCAAAATAATTCATCTCCTGGCATATTCTTGGGGTATGTTGATAATCCCACAGCATACAAAATTCTTGATATAACAAATAATAAAATTATAATTTCACGAAATGTTGAATTCTTTGAATTTACACCAGGAAATTCACATTTACCTCATTGCAATAATGACATCTCAAATTTTATTCACTTCAATAATACTAACAATAATAATCCGTATTATCAATATAATAACAATAAGTCAAATAATATTCAAATATTAGACAATAATACTCAAATAAATGAAAATAATATACCAAGTAAAAACATTCAAATAAAAAATAAAAGAACATATAACAAAAGAAGAAACAACAACAATAACAACACCAAAAATATTAATAATAATCAAAACAAAGATTATAATAATAATATAGAAACTCAAGATAATAACATTAACATCAACGACAATAATAATAACAATAACACAAGTAACAATAATATTAATAACAACGATAACACAAACAGCAACAACAACACTTCCAACAGCAATAATAATAAAATAAATAATAATATTAATAAAAACGACAATATGATCACTGTCAGTAATAAAAACAATCATAATAATTCAAATACAGACAGATATAATTCAAACAATAATAACGATAACAACAATGAACAATGAATCATTAATAACTTAACGAATAACAAATTATTTAACATAGAATCTTCCATACATTTAGGAAAAAGAAATAGAAATGAAAACTTCATATTAAATTCAAATAACAAAAAACAAAAATCATTAAAAGAATTACGCGAACCAAATAATTATGATGATATCTTTAATTTAAATGATAAAAATGAATGGTTAAAATCAGTCGATAATGAACTCGACAATATAAGAAATCTAAAAGTATATGAAACAATTGATAAAATACCTAAGAACGCAAACTTAATATCATCAAGATGGATTTTCAAATTCAAACGAAACTCAAATGGAGAAATAATCAAAAGAAAATCAAGATTAGTAGCAAAGGGATTTACGCAAGAATACGGCATAGATTATAAAGAAACCTTTGCACCTACCTTAAAACAGGATTCAATAAGAATCTTTACAGCGATTGCCACTCAGAACAATTTTGAAATAAACCAAATAGATATAACTGCCGCCTATTTAAATGCTGAATTAAATGAAGATTTGTATATGAAACCACCCAAAGGACATGAAGATTACAATAAGAAATTTTGGAAATTGAAGAAGGCAATATATGGACTGAAACAAAGTGGTGCCAAGTGGAATGATAAATTAAACGGCTATCTAATAAAAATCGGATATAAAAGACTTATAAGTGAACCTTGTCTGTACATTAAATTTAATAAAGGAAAACTTTTAAGTATGTTAGCTATATATGTGGATGATATTTTAATATCAGGATCAAAGAAAACAATAGAAAGTGTAAAATTATTAATTGAGAAGAAGTTCAAAATGAAAGATATAGGTAATGTTGATTATATTATTGGAATAAAATTTATAAAACATAAAAATGGTTACTTTTTACATCAACACAGATATATAGATGAATTACTTTCTAAGTTTAATATGAAAAATTGTACACCTCTTAGAATTATGACTCCAATTGAAAATGAAGATCTTAGGAAGGTAAAAGTAGATGAAACAAAATATAGAAGCATAATAGGAAATTTATTATATCTCAGTATATGTACAAGACCCGACATTATCTTCTCAGTATCAAAAGCAGCTAGAAGAGCAAAGGAACCAAATATGGAAGACTGGAATAACGTAATGAGAATATTAAGATATTTAAAAGGAACTAAAAAATATGGAATAAATTTCACAAATAATCCGAATGTTAAAGCATATGTCGATTCGGATTACGGAGGTGACTTGGAAACTAGACGTTCAACAACAGGATTCTTAATAACATTTGGTGGTGCACCAACAAGCTGGTGTTCAAAGTTACAAAAATCAATATCGACTTCAACAGCCGAGTCCGAATATTACAGTCTTAGTGAATGCGGTAAACAATGTATATTGTACTTAAATTTATTCGAAGAATTGAACTTAAATATTAAAAATATTGAAGTAAATGTTGACAATAAAGCAGCTATTTATAACGCTACAAATCAAACTATCAACCCAAAAACTAAACATGTAGACATTAGGGTTCATTACATAAGAGAAATAGTCAAAGAAAATAAAATCTATCTTAAATATATAAAATCTGAAAACAATCTCGCTGATGGGTTTACGAAGTATTTAAATGGAACATTAATGGATAAATTTAGAAATTCCTTATTAACAAAAATTGATGATTTATATTTTATTTGAAATAATATAAATAAAAAATATGACATTTTAGGAAAGTCATATTTTAGGAGGAATGTTAGAATATAAAAAAAAAAAATAAATACTTAATAATGACCTTAATATAATTTACCCAATCAGAATATTATTATATTTAAATAAAATTATAAAAGAAATAAAATGTAATCTTATTAAAAACATACACTTTTGTAATCATAAAAAATAAAGATAAATAAAGTTAAATATTAAGTATTATATATAAAATTCTACTCTAAAAATATATCTAATTTTCTTAATATTTGTTTTTGGTGTTTAAAATATTTTATTATGATTCTAATATTTTATATAATTAAAATAATATCATAGACTAAAAAATTTATACATTAGAATATATATATATTTTATTTTATTTATTTGTTAATTTATTAGCCTGATGAATTTTTTCAACTTGGCAATAAATATTATATATATATATTCTTCTAATATTTATATATATTATAAGATGTTATTCATACACTCAAAGTTTTTTTTTTAAATTATTTTATATTTATTTTATTTTTTTATTTTATATTTATTTATTTATAATTATTATTATTACTACTAGTAATTTCATTACATCATCCACTGGCTATAATATTTTCATCTCATTACATCATCATTATTATTTTTTAATTTATTTTTTTTTTTTATAATATTTCCATACCATGCATGACCAAAATACATAAAGAATAATTAATCATCATAATAATATAATATAATATAATATAATATAATATAATATAATATAATATAATATAATATAATATAATATAATATAATATAATATAATATAATATAATATAATATAATATTATATAATATATTATATTATTTTATAATAGTATTCTAGTTTTATAATATATTTAATTTTAAATATATAACTTTATAAGAAATTTAAATGTAAAATTTTGATTTATATTTAATTTATATTTAATTTATTTATATTTAATTTATAATTAATTTAAATTTATAATAAATATTTATTTTATTTTCCGAAATATTGAAATTTTATTAAATAATATTCATAATTTTTTTGTAATTCTATTTAAATCTGTATTGTTAGAGACAAAATCGTTACATACATTTATTTATATTATTAATTTATATCAACCAATAATTAATCTCTAAGTAAATTAAATAATGTTAACTGAGATATAAAAATATGAAATAAATTTAATGTAAAAATATCTCTTAGACAGATATATATATCCTTATAATAAAAATTATTAATAAACATTTTATAATATTACTCATAACATAAAATGCTTTGTTATATTGTTTTTATTAATACAGTGTTTGTCTTAGATTTATAAATTTTTTTTTAACATGTATTTTATAATGTTTGATATGCAATAAGAATACTAATTTTTTTTGAAGACTAATTTTTTTATATAATTCTAACATTAATTTGAAAACTATTTATTAAAATTTTTTAAATAATATTTAAAAATTGTAAATATCTTTGATTCTTATGAATTAAATATTTTTATTTTATTATATAAAATTAAATTATAACTATAAAGTAAATTCCATTAAAAGAATGGTAGCTATTATTATATGATTATTTTATGTGATAGTATTATTTGTATTAATTAGAGAAATTTAGATATATCTTAATTAAGATAAGTCAGTTAAATACTGAATTCTTTATAAAAGCTTGAAATTTCATAAAAAATTAAATATATTTTTAAATTTTAAAAATTTTTTAATAATGTGTTGTTCTTTTTTTATTTAATATTGAATATCATAAACTTATTTCCAATTCGTAGTTTAGTAAAATGTACGCTTAATTTTATGAATAATTTTTTATTTCTAATTCAAAAAAATTTATAATTATAATTATTTTTTTATTTTCAAAAAAATAAAAATGAAGTTTTTATTAAATTATAACATACTAAAATACTAGTTGTTAATAATAGTAATTCTTAATTGGATTTATTTTCATTTTTTTAAGCCTTATTATTATTACCATATATTTTAACGACATTCGGAATGAAGTATTTAAATTGATGTTTGATTAAATAATTATTAATACAAATTATATTTTATTAAAAATTTTGGTTTATTTATATTTTTGTATTATTTTTTTATACTTTGTAATTTATATTATTTAATAATTATTTTCATTAATACTAATAATGACTTTGTTAATAATAAAATGTCTCTACAATTTTTTAATTGTTATATGTAAGTATTAAAAATCAATTTTGTTTAACAAAATTTAATAAATGAATCAAGTTTTTTAATAATTTTTTATTTTTATTTTTTTAAAGTATTTATCAATATTTTTCTTTCTTTCTCTAGAAAACTGGCTATTTCAAAACTAAATAAGGAATTTTTATTATAAAATAATTATTTTATGGTTTTTTAAATTTCATTACTTGTAATATTTTATGATAAATGAATCTAAATTATATTAATGATAATTTTATCATTTAGTTATTCAATCTCTTCATCTTCACAGAGATTGAAACTCATATTATTATTAATAAAAGCTTTATTCACCTTAGCTTTTACTATTTTTCTTAGAAATATAATTTTTCTTAAATTTATAATTTTTACTTGACGTTCTAAACCTAATGGATCTTCTTTTATATCTTTTAAAATACAATATTAATGTGTCAAACATAATATCTACCAAATATATTTCACATATAAACAAAATAAGAATAGAAAATTAAAGATAGTTTATAGAAAATATTATCGTTCTTATTTTTATAATAAAATAAAATGATATATTAATATCATATACATTATAAGTATACTTTTTATAATTTTAGTGTTTAAAATATCTAAGAAATAAGAAATGTTTTCTGACGTTGTTTTTTCTAAATAAATTTTCCTATATTCACTTTAACCTTCCCACATTCTTAGGAATTAATTAAGTATATAATAATGAAATTTTCTAGTATTTTTATTTTATAAATAGCAATTTAAATTGAAAATAGAAAATAAATGATCAACATATTAGACATAAGAAAAATATAGTAATATCAATTGAAATTAAATTATATCTTAGTAATTTATAAAAAAAATGAAATAAATTAATATTTAGAAAATGATTCTTTATAATTTTCTTATTATTGAATTTATAATTAATATCATTTAAAAATTTATTTTATATTCTTAAGACCAAATCCTTTTAACTACCATTAGTCATTTTATAATATTGTTATCAATAGTAATTTATATTAGAATAAAATTATTTAAATATATATTAACTTTTTTCTCTAAATAATTTTTTTTAATAATGTATATAAAAGATATTTATTTTTTTAAATTGCATTTTTTGTCATATTTAATATATTCAGATAGTCTGCTTTTTCTATAAATATTATTAGGTTCTTTTTTTGAGTACTAGATTAAATTCTAATTGTATAATTTGATTAATTTAACCAAAACTATATCCTCTATTAAAAAGTATAATTAATATATTTATTACTAAATTTTTCTTATTCATTTTCATTATTAAGGATTTTAGTTATGACTTGAATATTAATTTGTTTTCATCTGATATTTAATATATTTAAACTAATAATATTCATAAATTCATTAACAAAGGCGGTTTTACTAATTAATGAAAATCTATAAGAAATTCAAAAGCTAAAATATTGGAATTATTATTCAAAGGGCTTATTCTCTGAATTAATAGAAACATTTTCTAATCCTGAATTTCCTTCTTTTTCATATTGAAATTTTTAATTAATCTGGAGTGATTAAGACTTTTAATTATTAAAAAAAAAAAAAAAAAATTAAAAATTATATTTCAGATTTGTTTTATAATATATATTCATTATAAATTATAAAATATAATATATAATATAACTAATAAAGTTGTATTTTGTTATTAAATATAAATAAGTATTTATAATTAATAATAATTATATTATTATTGATTAATGGATATATTATCTACTAAATATTAGTTTTATTTTCTTTTCTAACAAAAACAAAAACAAAAAAAAATTAAAAATTTAATTGTTTTATAAATATAATAATAATTTTATTACTAAAAAATATTGAACATATAAATATTTATAAATTTTGATTTAAATTTTTTTATTTTAATATTTAATTAATTAAAGTAAAATTTGTTAAAATTAAAAATTTAAATTTTAATTACTTTTTATGTTACTTTTAATGAAATAATAAAAATTTTAGAAAGGTTAAATTTTATATTTATATTTATATAAATTGACAAAAAAAAAATCAATTTATATATTATTGAACAATAAGCCAATGTTGTATATTAAATTTTTTCTTTATTTTTTAATTTTTATAATTGAAATATTACAAAAATGTTATTGTACTGAAAATAATAAAATAAAATTATTAAGTGAAATTAAAAAAAAGTTATTAAAAGGTGAAGAAATTAATAATTTGGAAAAAGAAAATTTAATTAAATTTTTAAAATGGGAAAATTATACACTTGATATGAATGAATTAAGAGAGAAGGAAGAATTGCATACCGTTTTATGGGAATTAACTTTTGATCCTAAATTAAAAAATAGTAATCTATTAAAATATAACGACTTACTCTTAAATTATTCACATTTCTTAACTGGAAATAAATTTTCAAATGATTTACAAGAGCTTTTTTCCGTGGTACATAATAATTTATATAAATGGCTCTATGGTTTTAGATATTCCTCTTTAAAAGATATAATAAATTCATCAAATGGAAAAGGAATTGTAATATGTACTCCAAATCGTTACGTTCATTTTGTTAGAAGTAATATTGATACTTTCAGATATGTATTAAATATAACAACTCCTATAGAAATATTTTATAATGGTGAAAGTGATTTAAGTAAAGAAAATCGGGAATTATTAAAGCAGTATACTAATGTATACATATCTGATATATCTCGATATTTCGATAACAAAATTGTTGATATAAGTCATTGGGCTATTAAACCTTTTGCCATATTAGCTTCACGTTTTGAAGAAGTGATACTAATGGATGCAGATGCATTCTATATAAATAACCCTCTAAAATTGTTTGATGATTATAAATATAAAGAATTAGGCTCATTATTTTTTAAAGATAGAACACTTAAATTTAGAAAAAATAAAATAAAAAGATTGAAATGGTTAAAATCATTCATTATTAATCCTTTACCAGAAACAAAAAATTCAAGAATTTGGAATAAAAAATCCAGCGATGAACTTGAATCAAGTACAGTAGTCATTCATAAAACAAAAGCGTTACTTGGATTATTAAATGTTTGTAAATTAAATGAAAAAATATTGCGAGACAAGGTTATATATAGGAAGGTTCATGGTGATAAAGAAACTTTTTGGTTAGGTTTTGAAATGTCACGTCAAAATTATAATGTAATTCCAAATAATTGTGCTGCTGTTGGATATATTGTATCTGAAAAAAATAAAGATGGAAGATTAAAAAAAAAAATATGTGGAAATATAGGGAATATTGCTCATACATTAAGAAATAATGAGCTATTATTTTGGAATGGTCATATTGTTAAAGATAAAAGGGAAAATATTAATAGAATAGGAATATTTGAAGCATATTTTATTGAAAATAATAAAACTTTTTGGTCTAATAATCATCGCTGTCTTACACTAAAAGATAATCAAGAACCATCTAATTTTAATGAAAAGGAAAAAAAAATAATTTATGAAATACTAAAAAGAGAAAAAAAAAATAAATTTTTTACAAACAATTAACATATAAATTATTAAAATTTTTTTTGGAAAAATTATACTAAATTAATTATTTTTAAAATGTTAATTAGAAATTTTATAATTTTAAAAGTATTTATTTATTTAATACAATATATAAAATATACAATATTAATTATTAAATTAATAAAATATTTTATTATAAATTAATTTTATTTTTTTTTTATTTTTTTTTATTTTATTAAAAAGTAAAATAAAATAAAAAATTATTAAACTATCATATAAAAATAGTATTTTTTTATACTTTTTGATTTAATATTATACATTTGTAAACAAAAAATAGATTATACGTAAATTAGTAAGATATATATAAATATTTTTTTTAAAATAATATATATATATTATATTATTAATAAAAATAAGAAAAAAAAAATAAATATTTTTTAAAATAAATTGATAAAATTTAAAAAAAATAAAATGAAATAAAATTAAAAATAATTTGAAAAATCAAAAATAAAAACTGTTGATTGTTTTATATTTAATAGTTATCTAATATTAAGTAGAAAAAATATTGTTAACTAATATTATTAAGGCGAAAATATAAACAAAATAAATAAAATAAAACAATCCTCTTTAAGTTGAAAATGCATAATCAATAATATGAAAATAAAATAAATAAAATATATACCTTTTTCCATTTATATAATATAATTTAAATTATAATAATACTTAATTAATATATATATTATTCTTAGGTTTGTCTATATATATTATATTTAGTTGAAGATTAGACATAAAAAAACACACGCTTTAAAAATGTATCATTAATATCTGAATATTAATATTTGGATAAAGTTATATATATTTCCTTTAAATTCAGTATTAATGATATTGGGTTAATTATTTAGGTGCGATTTCACTAATTTTATAAGGTGACAATATTTACTAAAAATTTGATTCTTTAACTTATAATAATTTTCAAATTTACTTTGATTTTTAAGCAATAAATTAAAATTTAATGCAGGTTAAAAATACATTTTTTATACAGTCCAATATGGGTAGAAATTATTCTCTAAATTTATTATTTACCACAAAATCAAGATAGAAGTTGTTATTGTATGAGAAAAATTATACTCTTAAATCTTACGTTAAAACTCTCATAGATTTCAAATAAATTTTGTTATCATAGTTTGAATTAGCATTAAGTAAAAAGAGTTTGTTTTTTTCCACTTATTATACCTAGTAATATTCCTTTATCTATTTTCAATTTGTCCTCATAATCATTTAAAATAATAGTTCTAGGAATTAATAACGATAATAGATGAACATATGAGATATCTGTCCTATTCATTGACGATGTGTGTTATATAGTATTTATAAATTTTTTACCAATCTAATAATAAATATTATAAGTGAAGAAAAAAAATTAAAAAACAATTATTTTATAATCAGAAATCCTTATTTATTTTTTAAATAGCTTGTTTTCAAGAGAATGAAAGAAAAATATTGTTTAATGTTTTTAATAAATAAAAATAAAAATTATTAAAAAAATTTGACTAATTTATTAAAAATCAAAAAATTTTATTAAAAAGAATTGATTATTAATACTTACATATAACAATTAAAAAATTGTAGAGGAATATTATTATTCACAAAGTCATTATTAATAGTATTGAAAATAATTATTAAATTATAAATTAGTAAGTAAAAAAAAATATAATTAAATCATAATAGCTTTTTTATTAAAATATAATTTGAATTAATAATTATTTAATCAAATACTAATTAAAATACTTCATTTCTAATGTCATTAACATTAATGATAATAATAATAAGGCTTAAAAAAATGAAAATAAATTCAATTAAAAATTATTATTAGTAGTAATAAGTATTTTAATATGTTATAATTTAATAAAAACTTCACTTTTTTTTTGAAAAAAAAAAAAAGAAATTGTAATTATAAATTTTATGAATTCTGTATTTAACTAAATTTTTTTTTAAATCAAAGTATATCTAAATAACTCTAAATACTGTAAATAAAACAATTACATAAATTAATTATATTAGTATTAATATTATTCTTTTAGTAGAATTTACGAAATATTTATAATTTAATTTTATATTATAAAAAGAATATTTAATTCATAAAAACTAAAATATTAAATATTTTTAAGCATGATATAAGAAATTTAGTTTTCATGTAAGTATTTTATTGTATATCAGATATTATAAAATACAGATTTAAATAGGATGGTGAAAATATAAAATTAATATATTTACTAATTTATAAATATTAAGTACTGAATTTATATAAATATTAGATTAAATTTGCATTATAAAAAACAGTCTAAAGGAGTTGTTAGTCAATTTATATTAAATAAAACCATTACGGTCACAGCCAGTAGAACTACTAATCTTGGAAAAATTGTCTTCACAGAAAAGGGTGTTGGACAAATTACATAGGAAATTGGAATTCAAATTTGGACCTAATGATTTCTAGGTTAGAGAAAATAAGATTATTTTACATGCCAGAAAGACAGGAGGATATACTAATAAATAATTACCAATTTTGTGAAAAGTATAAATCTCTTTTTTTATTATATAAGAATAAAGAATAGTATGTGTACATAATTTTATACTTTTTTATGGTATTCATAGTAATCATAATATGTGGCTTTATATTACTATTGGTCACATATCTTACACTACTATATTAATTTATATAACATTACTCCTTTAATTAGTATAACAATGAATCCTTATATTTTTTTTTTTAACATTCCCCCTCAAATCTAACTTTGAGTGAAAGCTAGAGTTGGAGAGAAATATTGCAAATTTATTACTATATAAAATAATATTTTATTTTTAATAATAATAATACAAATAACATATTATAAAGTACATGAAAAAGATTTATTTTATTTTTATTTGTAAACTAAAGAAATTATTTTTATATATTTTAGATTCTAACGTTTCCCCTTACTTTCATATTGGATTGGGGTTATTTTTTTATTATTACTATTATTTATTAATCTTTCTTTACTTAAATTATTATTATGTCTTTTTATCTTATTTTATTATTATTATTATTTTTTTATTTATATGAATCACTTTCTGGGAAATAATTTATTGTTTGATGATATAAAATATTCATAGAATCACACACAGATTGAAGGTAATTTGGTATATCAGCCTTACCCTTAGCTTCTAATAATTCAATATTTTTAATAACTTCTTCACATAATAATTCATATTTATCCTTCTTTATTTTATAAGATTGTTCATGTTCCCTTAATATTGAGGTAGCATGTCTACATTCTTGAATGCCATTAATTTCGGTACTTAATCTTTATTTTGTTTGAACAATTATTTGTGTAGTAATATCCATTTCAGTACGAACATTATTTTAATTGTAAACAGAATCTTCGGCATCACGAATACTTTTATCTAAGAAAGTTTTTAGCAATTCATGGAAATTTTCCATAGCTGGTAAGTATAAATAATCAATATCTTTAGAACTTGAACTAAAAGAATAACTAACAAGATTTAATCTTTTTTTTTTTTTTTTTTTTTTTTTATAAAACAACTTCATATCCTTTTAATTTTGCATCTTTAGATACAAAGGCAAATCGCTTTTGTTCGTTCATAGTAGTTTTCATACAATTAATCATCTTTTTAATATTGTCTTCGGTTGTTTGATATATATTTCTTCAATCTATTAAGTATATCAATAGTTGTATCAACCTTTGGATCAATAGTTTTAACTGGTTAGAAAAAGCCAAACTGAGCGTTAACTTGTTCTTTAAAAACTTGATTAAAGCAAGCTGAAAATAAATAAAAAAAATTTACAAAACTTTAACAATATATAATTTATAATATAGGTTTATTGTTGATTATTACATTTATATTAATATAATTTTTTTATATATATTGATTATATTAAGAGTATTGTATATAGCTGTATTTAAATAATGTGTGTTTTTTATTATTATTATTTTTTTTTCTTTTTTTTTTTTACTAATTATAAATAATAAAATTTAATTCATTTGATAAATTACTGTATTTGTCATCATGTATTACTAGAATATCTCCATTAAATTAATTCTTATTTTTATGAAATAAATATAACACTGTTTTAAAATCTACAACGCATTTGTCATTTATTTGTTAATTTAAAGTAATATTTTTAAATAAAAATAAATTGTGAAGGATAAACGTAACTTCTTATTTTCAATAATATTAAAACACCATTACGAAGATTCATCAGATGAATGAGTTAATTTCATAAAAATTCTTTCTCAAAAAGTCCTTTATTGGTAAATGTATTTATTGGTTATAAAATACCTCCAAATTTATTCATAGGTTTTCTGGTGTTAATGATCATATTTTTAATAGCATTTAAATCTCCTACTTCTTTTTTATATATAAATATATATATGATTCCCATTTATATTTAGATGTTAAGCATTGATTTGAAGCACCAAAATAATATATTATCAGGGTATTTTTGTGTTTTTCTAAAAACATTTTTATTCGTCATTGTTTTCATATGATGCGGTAATCACAAATCAATATTGGATTATTGGAATATTTTTTATAAAGTTAGTATCATCTTTTAAAGATTACATATATTTCTTTCATGCCATAATATTTCAATCAAATTTGGATATTTATTTATAATTTACATACTTTATTTTTATATATTAATTATTTAAATTGTCTCCTTTAGTATTTAATAAAAAGATTCTTTTAGTGCTTCTTTATCTTTTAATTGTTTTAATTTATGAAAGTTTTTATTTGATTCACAATTAACTTAATATTCTTTTATTTTTAAGATATTTAGAATAAATATTATTTACAGTAATACATTTTTCATTATTTTTACTCTTTTTTTTTTTAAACGAATAATTTATGAATATTTGGAGAATAATAAATAATTCAAATAATATATTTTAAATTATTTTATATAGATTATCTAAATGTAATCTTCCCTATTATTGTCATTGATATATATAAATGTGTTTTATATGAATAAATATGTCATTAAAAAAAAATATATTACAGGTTTCGAGATTTAACAAAAATTAGATTAATAAATTAATAAATGGTAAATTAGATTTTTATAAATATATATATTATTAATAATATAATTATTTTTGAAAAAATTTTAAATTGTTATTAAAATTGATGGATTGATTTAAATATTATTGATTAAAGTTTAGCAAAAATAATTAAATTTATATTATTGATTGAATTTAATTTAATTTCAATTTAATAAATCATTAATATTATTTTTAATGGATTGATATAATTGGACATTTTAAAATTATTATTAATTAAAATTGAAATGTATTAAATTAAAATATTATAATAAATTAAAATTTTATTGATTATAAAAGTTTTGTTAAAAATAATTTCTCGGATACTTTAATATTAATTTATTTCTTGAACATTATTTGTTAAAATTTTAGTGTAAAACTTTAATTATTAAAATTTCTATTATTATATTTTCTGTGGATTGTTTCTAGTTTCAACGTTTATTATTTGTTAATTTTTCTTGATGGTATTTTATTGTATATTAAAAATTAAGTTAATTCATAATATATGTAAATTATATCTTTTATATTATTTTGAATTGTATAATGTCAGAACGGATTTTGCGTGTGAGAATGTATTATTTAATATTTAATAATTTTATTATTTTATTAATTATATATTTATTTATATTAAATATAAATTATGTTTATATTATATATAAATGTTAATATTAATTTTTATAAATCATTTTTATTTGTCTCTTTTTCTATTAGTTGTTAATTTTTTATTTTATGTGTTTAATTAATATTTAGTTAAAAATAGTTTTTATTAATTAACTTGAATAAACAGATTATTTATAATTGATAATTCTTAGTCTTAATAACTTAAAATGACTATTATTTTAAATTTAATTATTTAAAACTTCACTAGTTAGACTATTATTTTTATTTTTATTTTCTATTATTGTCAATTTAGTTGATCTAGTTGACAATCATTTTATAGTTAATTATTTACAACTTAGATAAACTAATCAATAATTATTTTTATTTTTATTATTAATCAACCTAGCTAGTTGACAATTATTTTTATTTTATTATGAATTATTCACAACTTAGCTAGTTGACATTTATTTTTTATTTTCAATAATTCTCAACTTAGATAGACTAGTTGACTATTATTTTATTTTAATATTTTCTTTTTATCTAATTATATGTATATGTATTTATATCATTTTTTTATTTTTAGAAAATTAATAACTATGACCTATTACAATAAGCATTTTATTTTAAATTTTATATCCTTAACATTCTCACAATTGTTCTGTAATATTTTCTTATCGATATTGGTTATTACGATTTGTTTCTATAATAAATTTTATAAAAATAATAAAAAATATTTTTATTAGTTTAATTATTAATTATAAAATGATTTTATATTTTATATATTTCAACTTAGCTTTATTGATAGCTCAACTGAAAAGTTGAGACTCTTAATCTGTTAAAAGTATAAACCTCTTTTTTATTATATAAGAATAAAGAATAGTATATATACATAATTTTATACTTTTTTATGGTATTTATAGTAAATATAATATGTGGCTTTTTGTTTCTATTAGTCACATATCTTATACTAATATATTAATTTATATAACATTACTCCTTTAATTAGTATAACAATAAATCTTTATATTTTTGTTTCTAGCATACCCAATCAAGACAATAAACAATATTTCCAAAAAGGCCAACCTCATATCATGCAAATGGGTATTCAAATATAAACGTGATGAAAATGGAAATATAACAAAACGAAAGGCCAGGTTAGTTGAGAGAGGTTTCTCGCAATGTTTTGGTATTGATTAATCAAATACTTTTTCACCAACATTAAAACAAGAATCTCTTAGAATTATAGTTGCCCTATCTGTACAAAGAAATTTTGAAATATTTCAAATTGACATTAACGCAGCATACTTAAATATTGACCTAGACATAGAAATTTATATGAAACCATCGGAAGGATACTCATCGGAAAACAAAGGCTTTTGGAAATTAAAGAAGGCACTTTATGGTCTTAAACAAGCAAGCTGCCAGTGGAACGAAAAATTAAATGAAACATTAATAGAAATAAATTTTAAAAGGCCCATTAGCGAACCCTGTGTGTACATAAAAGAAAATAAAAACAAAGAAATTATTTATATATTAACAGTGTATGTAGATGACATTCTAATAATAGGTAAGAAAAATGAAATATTAGATGTGAAAAATCAGATAAAAAATATTTATAAAATTAAAGATATAGGCTAAGTTGATTTCGTAATCGGTATAAAATTCGAAAAACAAAAGAACGGATATATCTTACACAAAAAAGGATATATAAAGGAATTAATTGAAAGATACAATTTATCAAATACTAAACCAATAAGCAATTTAAAACATGTAAATGAAATTAAAAATAGATGCAAAGCTTTCAATGAGACAAGTTATAGAAGTGCCATAGGAAACTTACTCTATTTGGCCGGATGTACAAGACCAGATATAATATTCTCAGTAGTCAGAGCTGCAAGAAAAAGTAAAAACCCAACAATAGAAGACTGGCACAATGTGAAGAAAATTATTATATATCTAAAAGATACTATGAATTATAAAATAAAACTTTAAAATAAAAAAACTTTAAGAGTTTTTGCTGATGCTGATTATGTCGGGGACGAAGAGACAAGGAAATCAACTTCAGGTTTCGTAATTATGATCGGTGACTCACCAACAAGTTGGTATTCAAAATTGCAACATGTCGTTGCTACTTCTACGGCGGAATCGGAATATATAAGTGTTAGTGATTATGCAAAACACAGTTTGTGGTATATGAACATTTTTAAAGAATTAAATATTAAAATAAAATCCGTGACTATAAATACTGATAATAAGGCCGCTATCTATAATTGCCAGAATAGAATAATTAACTCAAAATCTAAACATATTGATATTAAATATCATCACGTAAGAGATTTAATAAGTAAAGGTAAAATAAAATTAAAATATATTAAGTCCAAGAACAATCTAGCAGGTTGATTCACAAAATACCTAAATAGTATATCAATGGATAGATTCAGAAATAATTTACTTTTTAAAATCTGATAAAAAATAAGGAATAATAATAATAACTATTAATTAAATCAAACTTTAATATCTAAGTAAAATTGAAAGTTAGATTTGAGGGGGAGTGTCAAATAATATAAAATTAATGTAAATTAAAATAAGTTATTCTACCAGTAATATTTAAATAAGCATGTATATATATAAAGTAAAAATTATAACAAAATAAAAACCATCTTAAATTCTTAACAATAAATTATTTAATGTGTTGTTCTCATTTATTGTGTTTAATAAAAATAAAGCAAATAATTATTATGAAATCAACCACATTTATTTAAATAATAATCAATTAATAGATGCCTTGGTCATTTTGACATTTCAAAAATCAAAGAAAAATTAAATTAATATCAACATAAAAGTTAAATGTCCAACATACATCAACTCTAAATTAAAAAATAAGTCTTATAGAATTTCAACAAACAAAACAAGTCAAATTTTAGGACTTATTAATATGGATCTTGTTGGATCTGTCATGAACTCCATTAACAGCAATAAATACTTTCTCACTATTTTAGATGACTATTCAAGATTCGTTTTGGTAATCTTCACTGAAAGTATAAATGAGGTATTCAATAAATTCATTATTTAGTACAATGAAATATATAATTTAAAAAATATAACTATAAAAGCTATTCGCTCTGACAATTAAAAAAAATTTCAAAATGGTCATTTTAAAACTTTCTGTCAAAAAAATGGAATAAAACATCAATTCACCATTCCATATAATCCCTCTCAAAATGGTGGAGCAGAAAGATTTAATTGCATTCTTATTTCTTCTGCCAAAGCATTACTCAACGAAGCCAAACTTAGTCATGAATTTTGGGAGTATGCAGTCGATACTGCTAACTTCATTCATAATAGACTCTCCCACCAAGGTAATCAAAACAGAATTTCTTATGAATTTTTCCATAACAAATCCATAGATTACAGTATTTTTCCAGTTTTTTGGATGCAAGGTCTACTTCTTTGTTCCAAAAGAACTTCGTTCAAAATCGATAATTCTCATACATGGAATCTTTCTTGGTTATAGTAACAACACTAATGGATATAAAGTGTATGATATTACAAATAATAAAATTATTTTAGCTCGTACAGTCGAATTTATGGAAAATGAACCTGGAAATTCTTTTATAAACAAATATTTTACTAATAACGAATTTAGAGAGATAGCAAATATCAAGAAATTAAATCAGCACAATTATTACAATAAAACTGACAATAAGAAAAACAAGACTAATGAATACATTTTTGATAAATATATAAATTCAAATAATAAAAAAGACACCAACACTTAAAAATATAAATCAATACATCAACAAAAGCAATGACAAAAATAACAAAAGTAGTAATACTAATAATAATGATAATACTTCTATTATCAACAAAACAAATATCAGCGCAATAAGAAATGAATCGACAAATAATAATAATGTTCAACATAACCTAAAAAGTATTAATAATGAACTTCACAACACAATAGAAAACAACAACATCAATAAATCAACAAATACTCAGAAGGAAATTATATTATTAACAATTAATATAAAGAAAACAACAAAGATAAAAACAATTATTTTTTTGAAAGTACAAAAAGAAAATTATGTATAAATTCATCAGATTCAAATAAAAGAAAAAAGGTAAGTAACTGTTAGAAACAAAAATATAAAAATTTATTATTATATTAATTAAAGGAGAAATGTTATATAAATTAATATATTTGTATAAGATATGTGACCAATAGTAACAAATAGCCACATATTATATTTACTATAAATACCATAAAAAAGTATAAAATTATATATATATACTATTCTTTATT
This sequence comes from Neocallimastix lanati (nom. inval.), assembly GCA_016946835.1. Lineage (NCBI taxonomy): Eukaryota > Fungi > Neocallimastigomycota > Neocallimastigomycetes > Neocallimastigales > Neocallimastigaceae > Neocallimastix > Neocallimastix lanati (nom. inval.). The sequence continues at coordinate 152,235 of JACVTC010000190.1, read as the reverse complement.
CTTATATAATAAAAAAAATTAGATTTATACTTTTCACAGTAACACCGAAATCATGAAAATAAATCAATATAACAATACTCTGATTGAACCCTACATTTTCAAAGATATATTCAAATTAAAAAATAAAAAGGAATGGTTGACTTCAGTAAAAGAAGAGCTGGACAACATAAAAAATAACATGAAGTTTTTTCAATAGTCGATAAGGTACCTTCAGGATCTAACATCATTTCTTCCAGGTGGGTATTTAACTATAAAAGGGATTCAAATGGTAAGGTAATCAAAAGAAAAGCAAGACTGGTCGCTAAGGAATACACTTAAGAATATGGAATCGACTATAAGGAAACGTTTGTTCCTACGCTCAAACAGGATACAATTAGAATCATTACAGTCATTGCAGTTAACATGAACTTCGAAATAAAACAAATAGATATTAATTCGGCCTATTTAAATACCCCTATGAATGAACAAATATCATGAAAGCCTAAACCAGGAACATTTTTAGGATACTCTGAAAACCCTTCAGCCTACAAAATTTTAGATATTACTACTAATAAAATAATCTTATCAAGAACAGTTTCCTTTTTCGAATCCAATTCTGGAAATAGTTTTCTCAAAGAATGCTCACCTGAAATTTCCAATTTTATTCCAGATCACGAAATCAGGGGAGATAATACATATCATAATAAAAAAATATATGATACCTATACATACGACATTAATCATAATATTCAACAAAAATTAAATAAAATTAATTTTTCAAGTTCTAATAAATTTTTTAATCCAGATAACATTTTAAATAATTCATCTATATTAAATAATAACAATATACAAAAAATATACGAAGATATAATCAATAAAATCAATAAAAATATTTCTAAGAATAAAAAAAAAATATATATACCTAAAAATTCCAATGTAATTTCTTCAGGATGGATTTTCAAATATAAGAGAAATGCAAATGGCGAGATAACAAAAAGAAAAGCAAGATTGGTAGTTCGAGATTTTACTCAAGAATTTGGAATAGACTTTCATGATACTTTTGCACCAACGTTAAAACACGACTCTATCAGAATTCTAACTTCAATTGTTGCTCAAAATAATTTTAATATAGAACAATTTGATATAAACGCATCTTACCTTAATGCCAAAATAAGTGAAGATATTTATATGAAACTTCCCGAAGGTCACCCAGATTTTAATAAAAAATACTAGAAATTAAACAAAGCTATATATGGTTTGAAACAAAGTGGAAGAGAATGGAACAAAGAAATTAATAAATTCTTAACTAAAATAGGACTTAGAAGAATGGTAAGTGAACCATGTATATATGTAAAAAAATGGTAAGAATAAAAACATTTTATGTATCGTTGGTATTTATGTTGATGATATTTTAATCGCTGGAAAGGAAAATGAAATTAAATGTATAAAAGAATATTTCAAAATAAAAAATAAGATAAAAGAAATTGGCGATGTGGATTTCGTTATCGGAATAAAATTTGTTAAACACAAAATTGGATATTTTATAAATCAAAGAAGATACATTATAGAGGTTTTAGAAAAATTCAGTATGAACAATGAAAAGCCATTAAGAAATACAAAATCAATAATAGATGACAAGCTTAGAAATATAAAATTTAATCAAACTACTTACCGAAGTGCAATTGGAAATTTACTCTACATTGCTATATGTACCAGACATGATATTCCATTTTCAGTAAACAAAGCAGCACGAAAATCAAATAATCCCAATATGGAAGACTGGAACAATGTCGTAAGAATACTTAGATATCTAAAAGGAACAACGAATTACGGGATAAACTATACAAGAAAACTAGGGATAGAAGCTTTTGTTGATGCCGATTTTGCAGGAAATACTGAGACCAGAAGATTAACAACAGTTTTTTAGTAATCATGGGCAAAGCACCAACTAGCTGGTGTTCCAAGCTACAACACTATATATCAACATCTACTGCTGAATCGGAATATTATAGCTTAAGTGAATGTGGAAAGCACTGTATTTGGTATTTAAACTTAATGAAAGAATTATGTTATAATATTAAATATATTAAAATAAAAATAGATAACAAAGCTGCCATATTTAATAGTAAAAATCAATCCATTAATCCGAAGACAAAGCATATTGATATAAGAATACATTATATTAGAGAAATAATAAATAAAAATTATATAAAATTAGAATACATTCAATCACAAAATAATTTGGCCGATGGATTCACAAAATATTTGAACAACTCTCTTATAGAAAAGTTCAGAAATTACTTATTATACAAAATGGAGGATTTAAAATTTTAATTCCAAAAATTATAATCAAAATTAAATAAATGTAACATCGAACCGAAGTTAAATTTGAAGAGGAGAAATATATTTATTATGTTTTGATATATATTAACCAATCAATTAATTAATAAATATTATTCATGTACAACAGCTTTGTAAACAAATATGTTTTTCTTTACCTCTATTTTTATAAAAAATATTAATAAATAATATACTATCTATAATATAAATAAATTAAACTATTAATAAATTAGATGAAATATTAGTGTGTCTAAAAAAACTATCCTTTATCCAAAGTTAGATTTGAGGGAGATTGTTAGAATTATAATTATAAAGTTTAATAATTATATTAAGGGGTAATGTATTTTTTTAATATATTTATGTAAGATATGTGACCAATAATAATAATAAGCTATATATTACGCTAACAATAAATACTGTTAAAATATATTTACTATATTTCATTTTATATTAACCAATCAATTAGTTTAATAAATAATATTCATGTATAAAAGCTTTCTAAATGAATATGTTTCTCTTTAGTTCTATTTTTTATAAAAAAAAATATATTAATAAATAATATAATATCTATAATATAAATAAATTAAACTATTATTTAATTATATAAACATTAATGTGTCTAAAAGATTAAGAGTCTCAATCTACTAATTGAGTTTGAATTAAAATAAAGTTAAGTTATAATATAAATTAAATTTTTCTATTTTTACCTTTCAATAAAACCAAAGAACTAATAAATTATTATTTTTATTATTTATTGTATTTTATTTATTACCGAATCAAATCCATAAGAAATAAAGATATTTTTTTTTAATCTACAATAAATAAAATTATAGTTAAATTGTCAAATAATAAAATTAATATCATCAAGATGAAAAATTTATTGTCAACTGATGATATTAATATTAAAATAAAATAAAAATGATATAATCAAGATGAAAAATTTATTGTCAACTGATGATATTAATATTAAAATAAAATAAAAATGATATCATCAAGATGAAAAATTTATTGTCAACTGATGATACTAATATTAAATTAAATTACATCTAATATCATCAAGATGAGAAATAAATAGTCAACTGATGGTATTTAGATAAATTTGAAACTAAAATATTATTAATATAAAAAATACAAATAAATTAAAATAATAATAAAAAAATTAATTATATGTATTAAATAAAATTTTGAATAAATCACATTATGTAATATATCAAATATATTAAAATGAAATTATAAAACTAATCAATGAATAAAAAAATAAAAATCTAATCAAATAATAATCACCTTTTATTTAATCAAAATTAATAATAAATTAAATAATATAAATGCCTTATTTATTAAATTTTGGTATTACAACACTAAATGAGATAAAAATAGTAACAAATTAATGAAATCAAATTTAAGTAAAAATTAAAATGAGAATCTTTAATATAACAAATTAATACTAATAAATTAATAAAAATTAACAGAATTAAATATTATAATATTTTTTAAAAAAAAACTACTAAAATATTTTTATTAATTGACATATTAAAAAAAACAGTTATAATTAATTTAAAACAATAATAAAAATTTAAGATTTCAAAGTACTCGAAATGGCTGGAAGAAGAAGAAACCAAGAACAAGTTATCAATCTCACAGGAGAAGATATTACACATAACGGAATAACCTTTAATTATTCCGAAAATTTCAACCAAATTACTGAACTAAATACAGAAAACTACCCAAGTTGGAGAAGAAAAATTCTGCATTTGCTAACAATAAATAAATTAAATAAATATGTCCTTCATCCAATTGTAAAGAAATTAAGAAAGAGAGATATAAGAGAATTAACAGATTACCCGGAGGATCAATTTGATAGTTCGTTAGTTTATGAAAAGAACACTAAAAACATTGACATAACTAACGACATCACGGCCAAATGGATTATCATAAATGGGCTTGGAGAACAAACACAAAAACTAATAAATGGAAATGAAAAGACCGCTTTTCAAATTTGGAACATCTTCCAAGAATCGTTTACCAAAAGCAAGGAAAGAAGAAAAATCGAAATCCAAAATAAAATTGAAACAATGAAGTTTGACACCAAGACCGATATAAATATATTCATTGCCAATTTGCAAAATCTAATAGACGAACTTGAGAAAATTGACAATGACCTTAGTATAAATACAAAAATCGGCATTCTAAATAGATGCTTATCTGAAGATCTAAGGTGGATAAACGTCTTTCAACATAATAGTTGGGAATCATGATGCTCCTATGTTAAGGAAATCATCCCTAATATCGTTTTATCTAATTTAAAAGAAAAAAATTCCATTTAAGAAAACAACAATAATGTTCTCTTCAATGCTGAAACAAGAATAAGAATTATCGAAACAATAATAGAACTAAAGGTAAAAGAAAAAGCCTCAAAAGGAGTAGTGGAAGATGCAACTATTGTGGAAGAAGAGGACATTACTTCTATGAATGTAAATTCAGAAAAAATAATTTATATAAAAATCAAAACAAAAATAAATTTAATAAAAGAACTAAAAACAAAAGAAAATTTCAAAACGATATTAATTATCTGAACACTAATGATGCCTCTTCAAGTAATTATGACACAATATACGCAGATGCCTTTACTAAAGATTATAATACAGAAAATAATATTGAATTAAATTACTGTAACGTTGAAAAAGAATTTTTAAATGAAGATAGTGACAAAAACTTTCTTTCATGTTGGATTTTGGACTCCGGTGCTTCAATCAATATCACAAGCAATCTTAATCTTCTAATAGACATAAAAAAATGTAATGAAGAAATTAATCTAGCTAATGGACAAATAATTACAGCTGTCCATAAAGGAAAATTTAAGGGGTATGTAAACAACAATGAAATAATACTTAATGAGGTATACTACTCTCCAGCCATCAATAAAAATTTAATATCCATATGCAAATTACTAAAAGAAAATTATAAAATTGTTTTTAATAATTCAAATAATAAATCATATGCAATCATTTACAATAGCAACAATAAAAGAATAGTTAACATTACTGCAACCAAGACTAATACATTTAAAATTTGGTTTTCCAATAATAAAATAAATCTCAATAATAATAACAATCAACATAATAGTTTAGAAATAAATTTCACTACACCAAATGCAGCAAAGAGATTAAATTTATGGCATAGAAGATTATGTCATTTTGATATTAGTCATATTAAAAACAAATTATTAAAACTTAATACACCAGTTAATCAATGCCCAATTTGTATGAATTCAAAACTTAAAAATAAACCATATAAGCAAGCAATAAATAAGTCAAAACATATATTTGAATTACTTCACATGGACTTGGTTGGTCCTCTTCCTGAATCACTTTATGGTAACAAATATCTTTTTACAATCCTCGATGACTATTCACGCTATGGATGGACTTTGTTTTTAAAATCTAAAAGTGACACCTTTAACTCATTTTACAATTGGTTTTTAAGTATTAAAAATAAGTATAATACTAGAATTATATATATTCGAACGGATAATGATACAGAATTTTGCAATAATAATTTTAATTTATTCTTTAAATCTTACGGTATTAAACATCAACTAACTGTACCATATAACCCACAACAAAATGGAAGGGTGGAACGCTTCAATGGCACCCTAATTAACTCCGCCAAAGCTATGCTAAATGACTCTAAACTTAGTCACCAATTTTGGGAAGATGCTACCTCTACGGCTAACTATATACATAATCGCATTCCACACAAAGGAATAAATATGAAAATACCTTATGAAATAATTAACAAAACAAAGGTCAACTACTCAAATATTAAAGTATTTGGATGCAAAGTTTATTTCTTTATTCCTAAAGTCTTTAGATCTAAATTCGATAACAATACTAAACCAGGGATTTTTCTAGGATACTCTGAAAACCCATCAGCTTACAAAATTTTAGATATTACTACTAATAAAATAATCCTATCTAGATCTGTTGCCTTTTTCGAATCCAATCCTGGAAACAGTTATCTTAAAGAATGCTCACCTGAATTTGCCAATTTTATTCCGGATCACGAAATCAGGGGAGATAATACATATAATATATATTATAATAAAAATACATACGATACCAATACATATAACATTAATCATAATATTCAACAATGATTAAATAAAATTGATTATCCAGGTTCTAATGAATTTTTTAATTCAGAAAACATCCTAAGTAATTCACCAATATTAAATAATAGCAATATACAAAATATATACGAAGATATAATCAATAATAATAATTCTAAGAATAAAAGAAAATATAACAAAAAACAAAGAAATAATAATTACAGTAACAATAATAGTAACAATAACAATGAAAATAATAATAATGATAACCATAACAATAATTTCATTAATAATAATACAAATAATAATAATAATATAAACAATAATAATAATAATAATAATAAAATAACCAATAATAATTTTATCAATAATAATAATACAAATAACGGTAATGATAATAATACAAATAATAGTAATAATAAAATTAGAATTAATAATAATAATATTGAAAATAATAATAATAATATTGAAAATAATAATAATAGCCAAAATAGAGAAGATACTAATAATAAAATAAATGATAATACAGCCAATAAAACAATCAATAACAATAATAATATTGAAAACAGCAGAGTAAATGACAGCACAATTATCAATAAAAATTATATTCAACGTAATAGAAACGAAATTATAAATACTTTATTGACTAATAATAATTCATTTAAATTAAATAATATCGAGACCAATAATAAAAAAAGAACTATGAATGTTATAAATGAAAGTAATAACAAAAGAAGAAAGACAATAAATACCTTAAGAGAACCAGAAAATTATAAAGACATTCAAAATTTAATTGATAGAAAAGAGTGGATTAATGCAGTAAATGAAGAATTAAGCAATATGAAAAACTTAAATGTATTTAATACAATTAAATATATACCCAAAAATGCCAATGTAATTTCCTCACGATGGATTTTCAAATATAAAAGAAATGCGAATGGCGAAATAACAAAAAAAAAGGAAAGATTGGTAGCACGAGGTTTTACCTAAGAATTTGGAATAGACTTTCATGATACTTTTGCACCAACGTTAAAACACGACTCTATCAGAATTTTAACTTCAATTGCTGCCCAAAATAATTTTAATATAGAACAAATCGATATAAACGCTGCTTACCTTAATGCCAAGTTAAGTGAAAATATTTATATGAAACCTCCAGAAGGTCATCCAGATTTTAATAGAAAATACTGGAAATTAAACAAGGCTATATATGGTCTGAAACAAAGCGGACGAGAATGGAACAAAGAAATCAATAAATTTTTAACTAAAATAGGACTTAGAAGAATGGTAAGTGAACCATGTATATATGTAAAAAACGGTAAGAATAAAAACATTTTATGTATCGTCGGTATTTATGTTGACGATATTTTAATCGCTGGAAAGGAGAATGAAATTAAATGTATAAAAGAATATTTCAAAAGAAAATATAAAATAAAAGAAATTGACGACGTGGATTTCGTTATCGGAATAAAATTTGTTAAACACAAAAATGGATATTTTATACATCAAAGAAGATACATTATAGAGGTTTTAGAAAAATTCAATATGAATAATGAAAAACCATTAAGGAATACAAAACCAATTACGGACGACAAACTTAGAAATATAAAGTTTAATCAAACTACCTACCGAAGTGCAATAGGAAATTTACTCTACATTGCTATATGCACCAGACCTGATATTCTATTTTCGGTAAGTAAAGCAGCACGAAAATCAAATAATCCCAATATGGAAGACTAGAACAATGGCGTAAGAATACTAAGATATCTTAAGGGAACAACGAGTTACGGAATAAACTATACAAGGAAACTAGGAATAGAAGCCTTTGTTGATGCCGACTTTGCAGGAGACACTGAAACCAGAAGATCAATAACAGGTTTTTTAGTAACCATGGGCAACGCACCAACTAGCTGGTGTTCCAAGCTACAACACTGTGTGTCAACATCTACTGCAGAATCGGAGTATTATAGTCTGAGTGAATGTGGCAAGCATTGCATTTGGTATTTAAACTTAATGAAATAATTATATTATAATATTAAATATATTAAAATAAAAATAGATAACAAAGCTGCCATATTCAATAGCAAAAATCAATCCATTAATCCGAAGACAAAACATATTGATATAAGAATTCATTATATTAGAGAAATAATAAATAAAAATTTTATAAAATTAGAATATATTCAATCTCAAAATAATTTGGCCGATGGATTCACTAAATATCTGAATAACACTCTTATGGAAAAATTCAGAAATTCTTTGTTATATAAAATTGAGGATTTAAAATTTTAATTCTAAAAATATAGTTAAAATTAAACAAATGTAACATTGAAACGAAGTTACATTTGAGGAGGAGTGTTAAAATATATTTACTATATTTCATTTTATATTAACCAATCAATTAGTTTAATAAATAATATTCATGTATAAAAGCTTTCTAAATGAATATGTTTCTCTTTAGTTCTATTTTTTATAAAAAAAAATATATTAATAAATAATATAATATCTATAATATAAATAAATTAAACTATTATTTAATTATATAAACATTAATGTGTCTAAAAAATACTATAAAAATGTACAATATCATATATAAATTTAATTATTATATTTTTATATAATAAAAAAGATTTTTATTTTAACAAATACTATTAATATTATTATTAAAGATTTATCATTAAATATAATTTAATACTAATTTATGAAAAAATTATTATATTAAATTTTAAGAATAGAATAAATTTTTATATTGGATTTCCAAGAACACTAAAATATAAATAAGATTTTTTAAAATATATTATGTTATAAAATAAATTAACTTAAAATTGAAAAATAAGTTAAATATTTAATAATTATAATAATAAACGAAATTCATTTTCATATTATATAAATAAATAATAATTTTTAATATTTTTTATAATTTTTTTTAAAAATATAGTTTATTTTATTAAAATTAAATTTTTTATGTTATGTTATTATTTGGCCAAAGTTTCAGAATATCTAATAAATTCGTGACAGACGTATAAAGTACATAATATTATATATATAATGTATTAGCTTAGAATATAACCTTTTAATTCATATACTATTAATAAATAGACATTTTTAAGTAATAAATATAAAATAATTAAAATTAAAGATTAAAAATTATTAAAATTATAATATCAAAAATTTAGTATAAATATTACATAAATAATATTATTATATTAAAACCCAGATTATTTATCTTATAAAAAAAAGTTTTATTAATTCTATTTTTATTTAAAATACCTTTTAAAAAATAATAAATTATATTTATATAATTAATTACAATAATACTTAATGTTGAAATTAGTATAAAATCATTGTATATCCTATAATATCTAATAGAAAATATTTTATATATTATTACTATTAATTTTTCTTCATTAACATATATATGTTAAAATTACATAAAATTGGAAATTAAGTAATTTATAAATTTTTATATATTATTGTTGAAATAAATATAACAAGTTATTAATTTTAAAGATATTATTTCTTTTTTAAATAATAAAATTACATAATATTTCAATTTATCTCATAATTAAATTTTTGCATAAATTTTTTTAATATTAATTAAGACTCAAACATTTTATTGTAAAATTTATTTTAAATTATTAATAAAAAAAAAATATTAAAATATGAATTGATATATAAATTATTTAATATTATTATAAAATTTTTTATTATGTTAGAGATAATAATTTGAAATATTTAATTATTATTAATTAATTAATATAAAAGTTAATTAAAAAAAATATTATAATTTTATTAGAATATGATAAATTTAAAAGCATATAAGTACTAATTTAATATTTTTAATATATATAATAAACAATTTTGCATAACTTAAAATATTATATTTAAAATAATAATTAATTAATAATTAATTTTTTATTAATCATTAAGTAATTTCTTTAATCATTATATTACTAAAGTATAACTGTATACTAATATAAATTAAATATATTTATATTTATAGAATTTTTGAATTTAAATTATTTTTTATTTAATAAGTTAAAAAAAACAAATAATTGTATTTAAGTAGAGTATATATTTATAATAACAATATAGATGATAATGCACTATAAAGTGATAAAAAAATTATTTCTTTTTTATTATTATATATTATTCTTTTTAGTTAACGTTATTAATTGTTGCAAAATCGACTTTATTAAATATAATAATTTAATTCACGTTAATCAATCTAAATTATATAATAATAATAATAACATTTTAACTAAATCAAATACTTTTTTGGAAAGTAGATGTTCAAAAGAAAAAGATGATTTAAGTTATATTCTGAATTATAAGGGAGGAATTCTTGAACCGGAATGGAAATGGGTAAAAAATGTTTCAGTTGTATATACATGGGTTGATGGTTCTGACATAAATTTTCAAGACTTAAAGTCAAAATATAATGGTGGAATTACAAACAATAATAATAGATATCGTTCAGTTGATGAACTTCGTTATTCAATTCGATCTTTAGAAAAATATATGCCTTGGCATCAAGGAACAATTTATATTGTAACATGTCATCAAATACCAAAGTGGTTAGATATTAACAATCCAAGAATTAAAATAATTGATCATACATCTATTTTTCCAAAATTCTTATTTCCAACTTTTGATTCAACTATTATTGAATTTTATATTGATAAAATTCCAGGGATAACTGAACGATTTATTTATTTCAATGATGATTTTTTTCTAAATAATTATATTCATCCAAGTTTCTTTTTTACAAATAAAGGTTATATAAAAATATATAAAGGAAAAACATTATTACAAGTTTCAAAGAAAATTTTTAAACGTAATATATTTAAAAAACAAAATATGTTTGATAACATGTGTTACAATACTCGAAAAAGAATACGTACTTATTTTAATAAAGATTTTCAATATAATTATTTACAACATTATCCTTATGTTATGTATCGTGATTTAATGGAGCCATTTCGTCAATTTTTCAAAGAAGATTTAAAATTATTTTGGATGGATAAATTTAGAAATTGGGAAAAAGTTCATTTATTATATCTTTATTTAACTTTTATAGAATATTCAAGTAGTAATAGTCATATTCTAAAACTAAATAATGAATTTAATTCAACTAACAATAATACAATAATAGATTATTCTTCTGTTGAAGTTCCTATTTCAATTAGTACCAAATTAGTTAAATTTGGTTCAGTAACAGATAATTCTGAAAAAAATAAAAAACAATTTGATTATATTAAAACTCACTCTGATATTCTTGTTTTTAATTTCAATGATGACTATTCTAAACATTATCCCTCGCTTGAACTTCTCGAATTTATGATGACAAGATTTCCTGAACCATCATCTTTTGAAAAAAAGGAATATGTCGAATTGGAAAAAATGACTTATAAAAAAATTATAAATTTTTCTATTTCTAATAGATTTATTTATAATAAAGCTCAAAACAAAACCAACAATGAAAATAAGAATTTATGTATTGAACTATCTAAAAATGTCATTTTAGAAGATTATATAAATAAAAAAGAAGAACTTCAAGGACCAAAAAAAGAAATAAGCGATAGAGAAAAAGAAGAAATAGAATTTCTATTTAATTATAAAGGTGAAAAACTTGATAATGAATGGGAGTGGGCAAAAACTCTATCTATAGTATATATTTTCGAAAATAATGAAAGTACAAAAGCAATAGAAATGAATAAACTGAAGTATTCATTACGTTCAATAGAAAAATATTTACCATGGTTTGAAGGAAATATATATATAATAATTAGTAAAGAAGATCAAAAAGAATTTAAATGGATAAATTCTAATATTAATAATATTAAATTAATAAATCAAAAACATTTAATACCAAATAAAAATTTATTCAATAGACATGCTATTGAAATGTTTTTGGATAAAATTCCAGGATTATCTGAACGGTTTATTTATATAAATAATAATCACTACTTTATAAACTATACTCATCCACGATTCTTTTTTAATAAAGAATTTTTCCCTAAATACAATTTTGAAAAAATACTTTCAAACAACGAAGTAAATCAAATAAAAGATTCCAATAATTCATTTTTCAATACTTATAAAATTATTATTAATTATTTCGGTAAACACTATGTAAATGGCTTGCAGTACTATAAAAATGCACCTTATCCACTTTATCGAGATCTTTTTAATCCAGTTCGTCAACTCTATAAGAATTATGTTAAGAATTTAGTAAATGGTAAATATTCATTAAATAACTCTATTCTTCCAATGTACATGATTACCACATATAATATTTATGGCACAAATCATCCTTATTTTCCTAATACTATTGGTGGTTATGGAAAAGCAAAAAAATCAAAACCTATTGTTCTTAATCCTTTAAGAAAAATTGAATTTTATGGATTTGATATCACGTCTCCTGCAATATCAAATAAAACCATGAGATTAGATATTTCATTTAAAAAAGAGTTTAATTCATTAAATGACTTAAATAATATAAATAATTGTACATATGAAACGCAAAAATATTTTGATAAAATAGTCTCGGAAGAAAAATTGTTTTTTAGTCTTAAAGAAGTAGAATATTCAAATTTGGATTGTTTCTTAAAAATTATGAATCTAATATTCAACAAAAAATCTCTTTTTGAATTATAGTATTTTTAATAGAGTATATTATTATTTCAATATTATTTATTTATAGATATTTCATAATAAATGATATTAATTTATAACAAAAATAAATTTTTAAATAATTAAAATTTTAAATTTTATAAAATTTATTAAGATACAGTTTAATACACCATAACATTAATAAAAACATGTTTATATTATTTAGTATTGATTGTTATTATAGATTTTATTTTACTTATTGATTTCATTTATTTTATATACATAATTTATAATTTTACTTTTATCACTTCCTGTCAAATCTGATTCCATTATCTTTAAAAGTTAGATTTATTAGTAGTGGTAATTATCAAGTTTTGTTAGAAGTGATCTCTTATATTTATTCCTAAATGGTCCATATAGATATTTAGTAAATCTTTCAGTAGGATTATTTTCTGACTCTATGCTCTTCGGTTTAATTTATTTCCATGACATGATTTCTTATATTTTGATTTTTACAGTTATGTAATTTGATCTTAAGTACATATTTGATATTTATTTTATAGTTAAATATTAAGGATAATAGATTCATTTAAAAAGGTATTCAAAGATATTGAGTAATGCTCCATAAATGGTTCTTGCTAAACTTAAAAGTAGGATTTTCATAATATCTTAAAGATACAAAGTTCTAATGGATTAATAACAAATGTAGACTAATCACTAATTTCGGTGGTATTTAGATGAGAAATTGACAAATTTAATCCATATTAAAATGAAGTTTCACAGTTTTACAAAAAGAATCGCGTTTACTAAACTCAATAATCCTGTAGAAATTCATATCTCCAGTTTTTTTTTTTGTAACTTATACCAATTTAAATTTATTGTATGAAAAAAAGGTATTAGTCCACTTAAATAGGGTCGTTGACAATAAAATTATTTTATGTGATATTCAAATACATTTAAATACTAGATATAAATATCAATATTATAATTACTAAACGTAATTCTATGTATACATTAAATAAGGCATAAAGATATTAATGATTATAATTTAATTCTTATCAAAATTTTTAAAAATTTGGATAACTAGAAAAGTTAAGATGTATCCTTTGTTACATGTAATCATAATTAACTAATATTATTTATGTTTTAAAATAATCTTAAATGATAATAAATTTTATTTGTTAAATAATTTCTATAATTAATCAATATTCAAATATTTGTGTTAATAAACAAGCCTAATTTATTAAAGATTAAAAATCTCCCATGTTAATAAATGCTTTAGTAATATAATTTTTATCCACATGGAGTTCTCATCGATGAATGGAAAAAAGAGTTAAAGTCTATTTCCTCTTTGAAATTCATTTTATAATTTTTTTAATATTATTGTAAAAAATTTTTTTATAGATTTTATGTTTAAATATTTGTAAATAAAATTTATTACTAGTCTAAAATAAAAAAAAAAAAAAATTGTCGGCTTATTATAAAGAGAAATACTTTTATATTTTTATTATTCTCTAAATTTTATATATATAAATTCTGTTCTGTTATCAGAAAAAGAATACCTAATCTTACTATCCTAAATTTGTGTCATATATTTATTTTTAATATTAAAGAATCAATTCTAAAATGATGAATATTGTTAGAAAATGAATATCTAATTTGGCCTGTTTATTAAAAGGAGTTATTGTTGTTGAAGAGATTTATATTATAAAATATTTATAGTTATTTTATTAAGGTTATACAAATATATTATTGGTCTTATACTTGAAAATATATGTATTAAAATATATCACAAAACTCCTTAATATTATATATATACAAAACTTCAATATTTATATTTTAACAAATACATATCATTTTACTTCTAAAAAAGAATATACTAATTCTGTACCAATCAAAATGATAAAATTTACTGGACTTACATTACTAAAAAAAAAAAAAAAAAAAATAGATGAAATCAATATAGAAACATAAATAATTTTAAGTTTTATTTAAATGTTTTAATCTATGTTCATATAAATTTTGATTATATATTATTTATATAAAAAATATAAATAATATATTTTATTTTTGATATTTTTATAATAATACTTTTTTATATTATTAGAAAATTATTAAAACTTGTTGTACATAATAATAATTAAATATTTTTCATTTTATATTAACAAATCATCAATAATATTTATATTTTATTAAAAAATTATTTATTTTTTGTTTTGTAATTAAAAGTTATATCACTTAATTTTAAATTGAATAGCGTTAATTAGTATATCTAATAATTCAATTATTTTTTTTTTAATTCATATTTTAATTAAAATTTTATAATCTTTTTTTTTTATTTTTTATTTTCTTTTTCATAGAATTTTTTTTCATATTTTTATAGAGCCTTTTTAATTGCTTTTTTCCGTAATTACAGAGACTTCCCATTCTTTGTTTATAGTAATAATAAATTCCTTCATCTGGCGCTTTATATATTTTTGGATGTTGATAATAGCAATTTTTTCTAAAAATTTTATCTTCCATAAATCTTTTATTGGTTGGAAATCTAATGTTATTATCATCCAAAAATTTTCTTCGAAAGATGCTGTCGCATACAAATCCTTCTATATTTGTGAAATTTTCATGATGAATATATTTATCAGATCCATTAATACTTCTTACAAAAGTACCAACGACAACATCATAATTTTTTGTATATTGGTATAAATTTTCAAAAAATTTTTCATCAACATAGTCATCACTATCCAGGAAGCCAATAAATTCACCGTTTGAGATATTAATTCCAGTATTTCTACTAATAGATGGTCCTTTATTTTCTTCAAAATGAATTATTCTAATTCTACTATCTTTTTTTTTAAATTCATTCAATATATTAAGAGAATTATCAGTGGATGAATCATCAATACAGATTATTTCTATTTCCTTCAAAGATTGGTTCAATACCGACTGAATAGAGCGTTCTAAATAAAGTTCAGTATTATATACAGGTATAACAACAGATATCTTAATTTTTGAATAACTTTTTACTGTTAATAAAATAACAATATAAAAAAACAAAAAAACTATTTTTTTTAATATAAACATTCTTTAATAATAATACAATTTTTTTTTTTGTAAATTTGTTTTAATTATTTTCAACGATTTAATTATTAATTTATGTAGTTGAGCAATTTTTTAGAATCGTATTAGTTTAAAAGTTGAATTTAACTTTAAATTTATAAAAAATTTTTAAATTTTTTTAAAACTAATATTAAAAGAATTATTTATTATAAAAGTTTATAAATTTACAAAAAATTTTTAAATTTTTTTAAAACTAATATTAAAAGAATTATTTATTATAAAAGTTTATAATGTAAATATTCATTATAGAAGTAATAAAGAAATTGAATATTTTATTTCCATTATTGAAAAAAAAAAAAGCCTTTTTTAAGTAATGATTTTTTTTAAAAATAATAAAATTTTAAATATATTTACCTTAATTTAATTAAGAATAATGATGAAAAATATTTTTTTTTAAAAAAAAAATTGTAATAAAATATTTTTTTTTTTTGAAACTGTTATGAATTATTTATATGGAAGTTAAAAAAAATTAAATAAACAAAATAAATGATTATTTTTATTTATTTATTAAATTATTCATAAAAATTTTAAAATAAGATTTAATTTAAACAATTAAAAAAAAAAAAAAAATAAAATGAAATAGTTAATTTTCATTTTTTTTCCTTCAATTTTAAATTATCTTTTATTATATAAATTTATAAATTCATAAAAAAAATAAATTTTATTTTATTATGTAATATATTAAATATTTTATTTTATTTAATACTATAAAAACTATTTTAAATTATTAATATTTAATGAATTATTAATTGTAATAATTAATATAAATAAATAAATTTTAATAATATTTACTTTATAAAATAAGTTAAAATAAGAATGTAATCTGTATTAATGCTTTATTAATTTTTCAATATTTATATTTTATATTATAAGGTTGAAAAAAAAAGGATTTAAAATTTTTATAATAATTTTATTTTACCTTCATATTATTTTAATAAGTAATAAAGCAATATTAATACTACATGCATAGAGAAGTTTAACCATTTAAATTTATTTCATTTTAAAATAAACGATTTTATTCTTTTTTTTATTAATAATTAAAATTTATTTATTAAAGTAAATGTATAAATAAATAAGTTTTAAACCTTTAAAAACTTAAAATTACTAAAAATAAAAAATAAATTTTAATAAAGAAAAAAAATATGTAAAATATTAAATATATTTTTTAATATATTTTTTAATTCTATTTTTTATTTTTTATTATTTATAATTACTTTAAAAAAAAAGATACTAAAAAAGCTTATTAATTAAAAGAAATAACTTAATAAAATATATTTATTCTTGTAAACAAAAAATTTTTCTTTACAATAATTAAAAACTTCTTTAAACAAGTTCAGACTAGTAGGGCCAATGTCTCTGAAAGGAGATGACCATAATTTCTTTTTAGATAGTCCATTCAAACCCTAATCCATAAGTTTATGAGGTTTCTTTCAAGGAGCTTTTTTTTCCTGAATTTATTTATGCACTTTTATTTATGAATAATAGTTTTTATTTCATGTTACTATTTTAAATTATATTATTTTCCAATATGTATAAATAATTTTTTTTTTTTTAATTAATTATGTTTTTTTTTTTTTTTTTTTTTTTTTTTTTTTTTTTTTTATATATATATAATACAAAGAATATTTATATAATAAATAAATGAATAAATAAATAAATATTAAAGTTCTTAATAATTACAGCTGTAAAAAAAAATAACTTTTTAAAAAAAATCGATTTTAAATTGTTGACGTATGATGCTAAAGAATGAAGAAGTTTTATTATATAAATAAAAGTCTAATTAAACACTTTATACATATTTATAATTTTAATGCTATATAAGTTTAAAAAATATATTAAATAAAAATACTATTTATTTCTTTTTTAATATTGTACTTTTAATATCAAAAAAGACAAACAGAATATGAGGAAAATGAATTAATGCATCTTTATAATATATATTTAATTTATAATATGAAAAAAAAAAAAAGACCAAAAAATGCAAATTATCATCTAAAATAATAGAATTAAATAAATAATGTAAATCTGTAATAAATATAAATAATAATAAAAAAATAAATATATATATATAAATAATAATTAATAAAATTATTTATATAATCTAATTCATGATATCAATTTTTGTTTATAGAAAAATCATTGACTAATAAAATTTATAATAATAAAATTTTTATAATATAAATTATAATTTTTGTTAATTAGTATAACATAAATAGATAGGATAATAATTTCATCATCAATATTAAATGAATAGTATATCATTCATATATAAAATATAATTATAAAGAAATGAAAATTAATTTTAATTCTCTATTCATATATTTCTTTCATATAAATTTACAAATTTTTTATTTAATATTTTATTTTATTATAGCAAAAAATATAATAATTTAAAATAAAATTAATAAAGGTATATAACTTAAAATTGAAATATTCATATTTTATTTTTATTTTTGTTATTTTAATTTTTAAAATAAAAAATAATTTAATTTCAGAAAATGGAAAAAAAAAATAAAATTAATATAATATAAAAATATTTATTTATTTTAAACTTTTAATTTTACTTTTTTAATTATGGAATTTCATTTTTTTTTTTACTTATTGTAGATAATATGATGTCAATATCATTCGTTAAAATTTTATTTCCTTTTTCTGTAAGGTGAGAGTCATTCCAAAAAAAATCATTAATACTTTTTGTTTTATTTTTCTTTATTTTTTTTTTATATTTTCTATTTTTATTTTTATTTTTTCTATTTTCATTTTTGCTCATAACCATTTTATAGGCATTTGTACAATCTTTAAATCCAAACTTATGACAATGATCAATAATATATTCACCCCTTTTTAATGTATTATAAATAATTATATTTGTATTAGAATGTTCATTGAAAAATTTTTTTGAGTTTATTTTTATATAATTATTAAACATTAAAACATCTTCTTTTTTTAGTTTTTTATAAGCTGTATTTCTAGCTGGACCTCTATATACTGGTAGAAGTTCAAATATCAATATATTTCTTGCTCCAGCATCATACAAATCTTCTACTATATTAAAAATTCCATTAACAATACTTCTTATATCCATCTCGATATATTCTCTACGTACTTCATTTATATCATTATGTCCAATAAAAATAGCAAATAATGAATTATAACTGTTCCATTTTTGATAAAATATTTTTTTATTAATCATATTTTTAAGAAAATATGAATACTGTGTTTTTAAGTCGTGTTTACACCAATTACATTCATGAAGTCTACAAATAATTTATAGAATATTTTCAAAAGAAAAATATTTAATATATATTTAATATAAAAAAATAAATATAATATATTTTTATTATTCATATTAAATAATACAAATTTATGTCAATAAGTGAACCTCCTTTGGAATAATTCCATAAAGAAAAATTGTGTAAATCTCTTAATTGTAATGGCCAATTTTTTCCTCCTGAGTGATTCTTTTTAAATTTTATTTTTAATAAAATATAATTAGTAAGAAAATATAAAATTAATATAAGTATTAAATTTATAATATTTTTACCACTCCTGTATAGGTCATATCAGTGTAATTTGTACGAACATCTGAATGGGAATCTCTTTTATTGTTTTTTTATAAATAAATAGTATAAAAAATCAAAATAAATTAAAAATTGTCAAAATAAAATAGAAAAAAAAGTACTTATTATATTACCCAAATACAATTAAATTTTCAATTTTGTCATAATTAAATGTGAATGAATTAGAGAGAAATACTTCTGATAATCTATCGTTTAAAATTTTATTTTCAATTAATTCACATTTTAGTAGAATTATAATAAAGATAAATAAAAAGATATTCATTTCTTTTTTTAAAATAAATATTTTTTTAAATAATAAAATAGATAATAAAAGAAAATTTTTATTATATAAAAAATAAGTATTTATATATTTATTTTTGATATTATGATTTTTAGTTTTATATTTTAAAAATAGTATTAAAATCTGTGAATTGAATATAAAAGTTTAAACAAAATTTATTATATATATTATTTAAATATAGAAATTTTTAACTATATTAATAAATAATATATTTTAATAATCCTAATATTAAATAATAATTTAAAATTAAAAATATTTAAAGCGTGGTACACTTCATATATATATAATAATTGAATTATTTATATTTTCAATAAAAATATTTATATTGAAATTAATTATTGTTTTATAGATTTTTTTATAATATATTTCATTTGAAATACAATTTTATTATTATACTAATAATAAATTTAAATTAAATACGTAATTATAAACATATATAAATTAGAAAAATGAAATCAATTAAAACTAAAAATATGTAATATTAAATATTTTAATTTTATTATTTATTATTAAAAAAAATTATTTAATCCATTTTTTAATTACTTCTTTAGTATTTTAATGTTATTAAATAAATATTTAGTTATTTATTTATTGATAAAGATTATCTATTAATTTTATGTTTATAAATTTGAACTTTTAAAATTAAATTACATTATTATTTTTATGTATTATTATTATTTTTTATTATTTATAATATGTATTATTATTTATTTATCATTTTAATTTGTTTTATTAATGATATATTATTCCCTATTTTTTATTTTATATTTAATTTTTTTTTCTTATTTTCTTGTCTTATTTTTTAATTTTTATTTTTACTTCTTAATTTTATTTTCCATTTCTTTTAATGTTTTGCTTTATTTTATAACTTTTTTATTATTATTTCTGTTAGAGACAAAATCGTTACATACATTTATTTATATTATTAATTTATATCAACCAATAATTAATCTCTAAGTAAATTAAATAATGTTAACTAAGATATAAAAATATGAAATAAATTTAATGTAAAAATATCTCTTAGACAGATATATATATCCTTATAATAAAAATTATTAATAAACATTTTATAATATTATTCATAACATAAAATACTTTGTTATATTGTTTTTATTAATACAGTGTTTGTTTTAGATTTATAAATTTGTTTTTCACAGATTAAGAGTCTCAACTCTTCAGTTGAGCTATCAATAAAGCTTAGTTGGAATAAATAAAACATAAAATCAATTTATCATTAATATCCTAACTAATAAAATTATATTTTTATTATTTTCATAATATTCATTATAGAAACAAAACGTAATAACCAATATTAATAGACAAATATTACAAAACAATGGTGAGAATATATTGTAATAGGTCATAGTTATTTTTGATTTTTTAAAAAAAAAAAAAAAAAAAAAAAAATTTAAATATATATATATAATTATATAAATAAAAATAATAAAATAAATAAAATAAAAAATAAAATAATAGTCAACTAGTTCATCTAAGTTGAGAATTATTGAAAATAAAAAATAAATGCAAACTAGCTAAGTTGTAAATAATTGATATTAAAATATAAATAATTGTCAACTAGCTAGGTTGAATAAAAATAAAAATAAAATAAATATCAACTAGTTAAGTTGTAAATAATTGACTATTAAATAAAAATAATTGACAACTAACTATGTTGAAAATAATTGAAATAAATAATAGTAATTTATGTCATTAAAACTAGGGGTTAAAAATAAATAAAACTTAAATTAAATTAATATAGAATAAAAGCAATCAAATACATTTATAGTTATAGACAAAGTAATTTCAATATTCACAACAATATATATATATACAAAACAAAATTTGTTACTATTAATAGTACCCAATGAATTTAAATGGTTTATATTTTTTATTTTTATATACGAATCAAAGGACATATATAATATAAACAAAATTTATTTTTAATATAACTATATATAATTTTAATATATAATTAATAAAATAATAAAAATAATATATATAAAATAGAATACCCTAAAACACAAAATTCTCTTCTGATATTAAATAACTTAAAACAATATTAAAAATTAAATATAAGATATATTAATATTACTTCAATTATTAATAAAGAATAAAATGACACCAAGAAGAATTAATCAAGTAATCAACGTGGAAGCTACTGACAATCCAAGGAAGATAGTGAATTTCAATTACTCTGAGAATTTCAACAGAGTAATTGAATTAACAACTGAAAATTATCCGAGATGGAAAGGAAACATCCTTTATTTATTGACCATAAATGATCTAGTACTTTACGCCACTAAAGAAAAAATTAAGAAATTAAGAAAGAAAGACATCAAAGAGGACATATTAGACTACACCGAAGACCAATTTGACAACACATTAGTATATGCTAAAAATATTAATGAAAATGACATTAACAACGATATTACAGCAAAATGGATGATACTTAACACCTTAGGAGAAAAGACTCAAGAAATAGTAAAGGGAAATGGAAAAACAGCTCATCAAGTTTGGAAACTCTTAGAGAAGTCATTTACTAAATCAAAAGAATCTAGAAAGTTAGAACTAAAGAAAAAGCTAAACGAGTTAAAGTTCGAAGGAGAACAAGATATAAATATATTTATGGCAGATCTTCAAAACACTATTGAAGAATTAGAAAAAATAGATGAAGATCTAAGCACCAGCACAAAAGTCGGTATTTTGAATAGGGCGCTACCGGAAAACCTTCGATTCATCAATGTATTTCAATACAATAGTGATTGGGAAAAATGTACCGATTATGTAAAAAATGTAATACCACAAATCTTGTTATCCAATCTAACAGAATCAAACTACATTAAAGAAAACAATAATAAAAACATTTTTTCAGCTGAGAGTACATACAAAAGAATCAAGAAAAATCAAAACGATACATCAAAAATATCAATAAAAATACAAAACGACCAAATATTAAATGCAACTACTGTGGTAAAAGAGGGCATTTCTTTTACAATTGCTTTAAAAGAAAAAGAAATCAATTAAGAAGAAGAAGCAATACAAATTTTAAAAGAAAAAACAATTATAATATATCAAATATAAAAAACAAAAAGGTTGTAGATAACATTCAAAGAAACAACTATAACGATATATATGCAGAGTGTTTTTCTCAAGATTACAACACAAATGAATCAAATATTATAGACTTAATAGATAATAAAAATAAATCAACAAAGTCTATGAATAAAGAATTAATCTGTTGGACCTTAGATTCAGGAGCTTCAATCAACATCACCAACAGACTAGATAAACTCACAAATATTAAATATTGCAATGAAAAAATATTTTTTGCAAATAATCAATCGATTATCATCAATAAAGTTGGCACCTTCATAGGATACATTAATGAATACGAATTCACAATTGAAGATGTTTATTACTCACCATTAATCAATAAAAATTTAATATCAATTGGAAACTTAATTAAACAAAATTAAATTTTATTTAACACCAATCACAACAAATCATATGTCACGATCTATGACAAATACCAAAACAAAATCGCCAATATTATTTCAAATGCAAATAACACATTCAACATTTGGTTATCAACCCAACGTATATTTCTACACGACAATAATACCAGAAGCACAAATGATGAAATCAACTATATTAACATGAAGATTCCTGATAAATTAAATTTATGGCACAGAAGGTTTAGTCACTTCGATATAAAATCAATTAAAAACATATTACTTAAGACAGATATCAAATTAAAATGTCCTCTATGTGCTCAATCCAAGATTAAAAACAAACCTTATTCAAAAAATATTAATACAACTAAGCATATCTTTGAACTTCTACACTTGGACTTGGTAGGTCCATTACCTGAATCCATTCACGGAAACAAATATTTTTTTACTATTTTAGATGATTACTCTAGATACGGATGGGTTCTTTTTCTAAAAGGTAAAGATTACACATTTCCCCCTTTTTATAAATGGTTCAATAACGTAAAAAATTTGTACAATACTAGAATAAAATATTTACGGTCTGATAATGGTACGGAATTCCGCAATAACAACTTCAAGGACTTCTGTCAATCTTACGGAATCATTCAACAATTTACCGTTCCACACAATCCTCAGCAAAATGGAAGAGCTGAGCGATTCAATGGAACTCTAATCTCATCTGTCAAAGTAATGCTTAACGATGCTAAGTTGAGTAAACACTTTTGGGAAGACGCCGTTCACACCTCTAATTATATACATAATCGACTACCACATCGTGGAATCAACAACATTATCCCATATGAACGGCTAAACAAATCAAAAGTAGATTATTCAAATATAAGAGTATTTGGATGTAAAGTCTATTACTACATCCCAAAATCCTTTAGAACAAAATTTCAAAATAATGCTTCTCCTGGTATTTTTCTTGGTTATTCAGATAACCCCAGAGCTTATAAAATTTTAGACACATCTAACAATAAAATAATACTCTCACGTAGTGTTGAATTTTTTGAATCCAATCCTGGAGATTTTTATACGACTAATTGCTGTACTGACCATCAAAATTTTATTCCCAATTATGAAATTTGGGGGAATAGTAGTTCTTATTACTACAATAACTCTTACACAAAAAATCATATTAACGCAAAACCAGCATCAATATTTATTCCAGAAAATAGCATAAACAAAAACACAGTTCATTTCAATAAACAAGGAAAAGACCAAAACACTAATAACACTTCTACTCTAAATACAACTAATAGCACAAGTCAACGCAAAGTTACCAGCACTATCAACAATAACAACATCAATAATAATCAAAATAACACTATTAATACTACTCAAAGCAATGCTAATAACATCAACACTAATCAAACAAAAAACAACAACAATCATTTAAATACGAACATTCATTCTGAAACAAACGATATGAATATCAACAGTATTATAAGCAACTAAAACAATAAAGTTAAAGGAAACCAAACACCTAACAATAATAATACTTTTATATGTAACAATCAAGTATTAAATAAAAATTTAAGAGAACCTTTAGACTATGACGATATATACAACCTCGAAGATCAAGAAGAATGGTTTAACTCTGCTGAAAATGAATTTGGCAACTTGAGAGACCTAAAAGTTTATGAACAAGTAAATAAAGATGAAATCCCAGAAGAAGCTAATATTATCAAATCAAGACTAATATTCAAATACAAAAGAAACTCTAAAGGGGACATAGTCAAAAGAAAAACAAGGCTTGTAGCAAAAGGGTTCACACAGCAACATGGAATAGACTATAAAGATACATTTGCACCCACCTTAAAACTAGATTCAATAAGAATATTTACACATATAGCAGCAAGAAATAATTTCCAAATAGAACAAATAGATGTTAATGCTGCTTATCTAAACGCCCATCTAAAGGAAGAAATATACATGGAGCCTCCAAAGGGACATCCCGATCACAATAAATACATTTGGAATCTCAAGAAAGCCATATATGGTTTAAAGCAAAGCGGAATGGAATGGAACAATGAATTAAATGGGCATCTACTAAACATTGGCTTCAAAAGATTGACTTGTGAACCATGCATATACTTTACAACAGATAAACATAACAAGATTACATGCCTCATAGCTGTTTATGTGGACGATATACTACTTGCAGGTAACAAAGCAAAAGTGGATCAAATCAAAAATATGATAAAAAATAAATTCAAAATAAAAGAAATTGGTGAAGTCAATTTCATAATAGGAATAAAATTTGTAAAGCATAAAAACGGTTATTTCTTAAATCAAGAAAGATATATAAACGATATAATTACCAAATATGGATTGTCAAGTGCTACTCCTATTCGTAATATAACACCAATTGAAAATGAAGAATTAAGAAAAATGAAAATGAATGAAACTACTTATAGAAGCGCTGTTGGAAGCTTATTATTCTTAGGTATCTGTACTAGACCCGATATATTATATGCAGTATCCAAAGCGGCTCAAAAATCAAAAGAACTTAACTTGGAAGATTGGGAAAATTTAAAACGAATATTAAAATATTTAAAGGGAACAATAAAATATGGTATTAACATATCAAGAAACTCCAATGTCAAAGCTTTCGTAGATGCAGACTACGCTGGGGACACAAAAACAAGAAGATCGACTACAGGATTTGTAATTACAATAGGAGATTCACCTACTAGTTGGTGTTCAAAACTACAGCATTGTGTATCGACTTCCACAGCTGAGGCCGAATATTATAGTCTTAGCGAATGTAGCAAGCATTGCATGTGGTACATAAACTTATTGAAGGAATTAAAATACAACATCAGTGGTATTGAAGTCAACATAGACAATAAAGCTGCAATCTATAATGCAAAAAACCAATCGATTAATCCAAGAACAAAGCATATGGACATAAGATTGCACTATGTAAGAGAATTAGTAAAGAGCAATAAAATAATATTGAAATATGTAAAATCTCAAAACAATTTAGCAGATGGCTTTATGAAATATCTAAACGGATCTTCCATGGATAAATTTAGAAATTCATTATTAACACAGCCAATGGACTTGAAAATTTATTAACTTAAATTTTTTTTTAAAATAAAAAAATAATCAATTATAACCTTAAAAAATAAGTTATAATTGTGGGGGAATGTTAGAGACAAAATCGTTACATACATTTATTTATATTATTAATTTATATCAACCAATAATTAATCTCTAAGTAAATTAAATAATGTTAACTAAGATATAAAAATATGAAATAAATTTAATGTAAAAATATCTCTTAGACAGATATACATATCTTCATAATAAAAATTATTAATAAACATTTTATAATATTACTCATAACATAAAATGCTTTGTTATATTGTTTTTATTAATACAGTGTTTGTCTTAGATTTATAAATTTGTTTTTCACAATT
Source organism: Neocallimastix lanati (nom. inval.) (assembly GCA_016946835.1). Lineage (NCBI taxonomy): Eukaryota > Fungi > Neocallimastigomycota > Neocallimastigomycetes > Neocallimastigales > Neocallimastigaceae > Neocallimastix > Neocallimastix lanati (nom. inval.). Next base: position 125,293 of record JACVTC010000190.1, on the reverse strand, counting down.
TCTATTAATAAATTTTTATTTCTAAAACAATAAAATTAAATTTAATAGTTTTATTAGAGTATAAAAAAATATAAATATTTAATAATGACTTTAATATTATTACCTAATCAGAATATTATTAGTTTTAAATAAAATATATAAAAGAAATATAATGTAACTTTGATAAATAACTTATATACTTTTATAACGACAAAAAATATATAAAAATAAATATTTTAGAAATAAGAATATCTTTTATTATATGAAAATATTGTAATATAAAATAATAATGTACATTTTTATGGTATTTATATAGTTAACATAATATGTGGCGTATTATTATTATTTGTCATATATTTTACATGAATATATTAAAATATATAACATTACTCCTTAAATTAATATAATTACATAACACTTGATATTTATATTTCTAACATTCCTCCTGAAATCTAACTTTGAATGAACTTAGAGTTGAATGGAAATATAGTATTTATGTTACAACATAAAATAATACTTTTGTTTTTAATATGATTATACAAATAATAAATTATAAAGTAGAGTTATAATATTTTAGAAGTATATGAATGATATTATATTTTTTATATTAATATTATGTTTTGATTCTTATCATATAAATCATTTGAAAAATCATGATTTTCTCTTCTTTTCATTCTTGGTAAAAGTTAGACTTCTTACTATTATTATTTCCCTTTCAGTGTTGAATTTCATTATAAATTTTATTACTTGCATTTTTCATTGGTATAATTGATTCATCAATAATTACCTTACTAACTTCTTTTTCAATATCTAGTTGTAAATCATTATTATTATTGTTTCGAATGTTAAAAATTGTTCAACTTTCGTACAGGATAATTTTTTTTATTTTAATTATCTTTATCTGCTTCATCATTATTATTAATTTCGTTATTATTTTAATTATCTAATTTTTAAATATTTAAAATTTTGAAAGAAATTGATTTTCAACTTAATCTTTTTTTTTTTTTTTAATTTTTTTTTTAAAAAAATTTTATTAATATTTTTTTATACTTATATTTTATATTTTTTTATTTTTTTTATGTATACTAATTTTATTGTTCATTTATTTTTTATTGTTATATATATATTAATTTTTAATCATTAATATATATAATGGATATTTTTATTTTTTTTTTAAATTAAAATATATATTTATTAATTTTATTTAATTAGATATTAGACAATTAAAAATCCAAGGAGTTTCAAGACGAATATGATCATGATCATACATAATATCATCATATTTGTTAGAAACAAAAATATAAAGATTTATAATTATATTAATTAAAGGAGTAATGTTATATAAATTAATATAGTAGTGTAAGATATGTGACCAATAGTAATAAAAAGCCACATATTATGATTACTATGAATACCATAAAAAAGTATAAAATTATGTACACATACTATTCTTTATTCTTATATAATAAAAAAAGAGATTTATACTTTTAACAGATTAAGAGTCTCAACTCTTCAATTGAGCTATCAATAAAGCAAAGTTGAAATATATAAAATATAAAATCATTTTATCATTAATAATCAAACAAATAAAAATATTTTTATTATTTTTATAAAATTTATTATAAAAACAAATCGTAATAACCAATATCGATAAGAAAATATTACAGAACAATTGTGAGAATGTTAAGGATATAAAATTTAAAATAATATGCTTATTGTAATAGGTCATAGTTATTAATTTTCTAAAAATAAAAAAACGATATAAATACATATACATATAATTAGATAAATAGAAAATATTAAAATAAAATAATAGTCAACTAGTCTATCTAAGTTGAGAATTATTGAAAATAAAAAATAAATGTCAACTAGCTAAGTTGTGAATAATTCATAATAAAATAAAAATAATTGTCAACTAGCTAGGTTGATTAATAATAAAAATAAAAATAATTATTGATTAGTTTATCTAAGTTGTAAATAATTAACTATAAAATGATTGTCAACTAGATTAACTAAATTGACAATAATAGAAAATAAAAATAAAAATAATAGTCTAACTAGTGAAGTTTTAAATAATTAAATTTAAAATAATAGTCATTTTAAGTTATTAAGACTAAGAATTATCAATTACAAATAATCAATTTATTCAAGTTAATTAATAATAACTATTTTTAACTAAATATTAATTAAACATATAAAATAAAAAATTAACAACTAATTGAAAAAGAGACAAATAAAAATGATTTATAAAAATTAATATTAACATTAATATATAATATAAACATAATTTATTTTTCATATAAATAAATATATAATTAATAAAATAATAAAATTATTAAATATTAAATAATATATTCTTACATACAAAATCCGTTCTGACATCATATAATTCAAAATAATATAAAAGATATAATATACATATATTATGAATTAACTTAATTTTTAATATACAATAAAATACCATCAAGAAAAATTAACAAATAATTAACGTTGAAACTAGAAACAATCCACAGAAAATATAATAATAGAAATTTTAATAATTAAAGTTTTAAACTAAAATTTTAACAAATAAGGTTCAAGAAATAAATTAAAATTAAAGTATCCGAGAAATTAATTTAAAAAAAAAAAAAAATTTTATAATCAATAAAATTTTAATATATTATAATATTTTAATTTAATACATTTCAAATTTTAATTTATAATAATTTCAAAATGTCCAATTATGTCAATCCATTAAAAATAAAATTAATGATTTATTAAATGAAAATTAAATTAAATTCAATCAATAATATAAATTTAATTATTTTTGCTAAACTTTAATCAATAATATTTAAATCAATCCATCAATTTTAATAACAATTTAAAATTTTTTCAAAAATAATTATATTATTAAAAATATATATATTTATAAAAATCTAATTTACCATTTATTAATTTATTAATCTAATTTTTGTTAAATCTCGAAACCTGTAATATATTTTTTTAATGACATATTTATTCATATAAAACCCATTTATATATATCAATAACAATAATAGGGAAGATTACATTTAGATAATCTATATAAAATTATTTAAAATATATTATTTGAATTATTTATTATTCTCCATATATTCATAAATTATTCGTTAAAAAAAAAAAAGAATAAAAATAATGAAAAATGTATTCCTGTATATAATATTTAATTTAAACATCTTAAAAATAAAAGAATGAGTTAACTGTGAATCAAATAAAAACTTTCATAAATTAAAACAATTAAAAGATAAAGAAGCACTAAAAGAATCTTTTTATTAAATACTAAAGGAGACAATTTAAATAATTAATATATAAAAATAAAGTATGTAAATTATAAATAAATATCCAAATTTTATTGAGATCTTATGGCATGAAAGAAATATATGTAATCTTTAAAAGATTATACAACCTTATAAAAAATATTCCAATAATCCAATATTGATTTGTGATTACCGCATCATATGAAAACAATGACTAATAAAAATGTTTTTAGAAAAACACAAAAATACCCTGATAATATATTATTTTGGTGCTTCAAATCAATGCTTAACATCTAAATATAAATGAAATCATATATATATTTATATATAATAAAAAAAGTAGGAAATTTAAATGCTATTAAAAATATGATCATTAACACCAGAAAACCTATGAATAGATTTGGAGGTATTTTATAACCAATAAATACATTTACCAATAAAAGATTTTTTGAGAAAGATTTTTTATGAAATTAACTCATTCATCCGATGAATCTTCGCAATGGTGTTTTAATATTATTGAAAATAAGAAGTTACGTTTATCCTTCACAATTTATTATTTTTTAAAAGATATTACTTTAAATTAACAAATAAATGACAAATGCGTTGTAGATTTTGAAACAGTGTTATATTTATTTCATAAAAATAATAATTAATTTAATGGAGATATTCCTGTAATACATGATGACAAATACAGTATTTTATCAAATGAATTAAATTTTATTATATATAATTAGTAAAAAAAAAAAAAAAGATAATAATAATAATAAAAAACACACATTATTTAAATACAGCTATATACAAAACTCTTAATATATTCAATATATATATAAAATAAAAAAAAAATTTTATTAGTATAAATGTAATAATCAACAATAAACCAATATTATAAATTATATATTTTTATAATTTTGTAATTTTTTTTTTTATTTATTTTCACCTTGTTTAATCAAGCTTTTAAAGAACAAGTTAACGCTCAGTTTGGCTTTTTCTAACCAGTTAAAAAACTGTTGATCCAAAGGTTGATACAACTATTGATATACTTAATAGATTGAAGAAATATATCAAACAACCGAAGACAATATTAAAAAGATGATTAATTGTATGAAAACTACTATGAACTAACAAAAGCGATTTGCCTTTGTATCTAAAGATGCAAAATTAAAAGGATATGAAGTTGTTTTATAAAAAAAAATAAAAAAAAATTAAATCTTGTTAGTTATTCTTTAAGTTCAAGTTCTAAAGATATTGATTATTTATACTTACCAGCTATGGAAAACTTCCATGAATTGCTAAAAACTTTCTTAGATAAAGCTATTCGTGATGCCGAAGATTCTGTTTACAATTAAAATAATGTTCGTACTGAAATGGATATTACTACATAAATAATTGCTCAAACAAAATAAAGATTAAGTACCGAAATTAATGGCATTCAAGAATGTAGACGTGCTACCTCAATATTAAGGGAACATGAACAATCTTATAAAATAAAGAAGGATAAATATGAATTATTATGTGAAGAAGTCATTAAAAATATTGAATTATTAGAAGCTAAGGGTAAGGCTGATATACCAAATTACCTTCAATCTATGTATGATTCTATGAATATTTTCTATCATCAAGCAATAAATTATTTCCCAGAAAGTGATTCATATAAATAAAAAAATATAATAATAATAATAATAAAATAAGATAAAAAGATATAATAATAATTTAAATAAAGATTAATAAATAATAGTAATAATAAAAAAATAACTCAAATCCAATTTGAAAGTAAGGGGAAACGTTAGAATCTAAAATATATAAAAATAATTTCTTTAGTTTACAAATAAAAATAAAATAAATCTTTTTCATGTACTTTATAATATGTTATTTGTATTATTATTATTAAAAATAAAATATTATTTTATATAGTAATAAATTTGCAATATTTCTCTCCAACTCTAGCTTTCACTCAAAGTTAGATTTGAGGGGGAATGTTAAAAAAAAAAATATAAGGATTCATTGTTATACTAATTAAAGGAGTAATGTTATATAAATTAATATAGTAGTGTAAGATATGTGACCAATAGTAATATAAAGCCACATATTATATTTACTATAAATACCATAAAGAAGTATAAAATTATGTACATATACTATTCTTTATTCTTATATAATAAAAAAAGAGATTTATACTTTTCACAATAACATTTATTACTTTTAATATTAACATAACTTTTAATGTCAAAGTCATCAGGGTTATCTATATTGTTTGGAACAAATCTCATACTAGTATGCTCATTTCTATTATAGCAATCTAAAAAAAGTACCATTTTAAGTATCTATATCTATGATTCACAATTTATAAACAATCTTTGTAGTTATCTTAAATAACTATTTTCTTTTTGTTGTAAATCAGTCAAATCATTTTATTCGATATACATTATATACTATTATACTAAAATTATTGTTAAAAATAAAAGGTTCGTTTTATTTATGTTTATAGAAAATGAAAATCTAATTTCGTCTATTTTATTAAAAAAGGAGTTATAGTTGAAGAATTTTATATTATAAAATATTTATAGTTATTTATTTAGGTTACACAAATATATTATTGGTCTTATACTTGAAAATATATATATTAAAATATATCACAAAACTCCTTAATATTATATATATACAAAACTTCAATATTTATATTTTAACAATTATAATATATTAATATTAAACACTGAATATAATGTAAATATTATCTAACTATATAAATCTATACTCTTTATAGTTTAATCGTTAGTATAGACGATACAATTTGATATCAAATTATTGCATTTTAGTTTAGCGAATATACTTTGTTTAATTAATACCAGTAAATTGTTTATAATATTTAGTATTACTAACTTTAGTATTAGAGTTATAACGAGCATACAAAATACAATGAACACAATTATAATCAAAAATCCTAGAATACCAAAAAATTCAAGATTATGTTTAGTGTTAGTTTCCCTCTCGGGTTGTTTAGGAAAGATGCATTCTTCATCACAATATCCTTTTGCACATTCATCTCCAATGGTACAAGGATCTCCTACAAATCTACCACAATGTCCATCTATGCAAAGTTTGATATCTCCGTTTTCATTTAATACACATCTATTATCCTCACATTTAATAAATGAGGAATAATTATTTCTGCTGCAACTCTTAATTCAAGTCTAACTTCATAGAAAGTTAGACTTGAGGGGGAGTGTTAAAATATAAATATTGAAGTTTTGTATATATATAATATTAAGGAGTTTTGTGATATATTTTAATATATATATTTTCAAGTATAAGACTAATAATATATTTGTGTAACCTTAATAAAATAACTATAAATATTTTATAATATAAATCTCTTCAACAACAACTCCTTTTAATAAAATAGACGAAATTAGATTTTCATTTTCTATAAAAATGAATAAACGAACCTTTTACTTTTTAACAAAACGATAAAATAATAATATCAATATTATCAAATCAATATCTTTCAATATATAAATAAAAAAAATCATAAATTAAATCAATCACAATATGATCATACAACTATACTTATTTTATTCAACATAAATTAAATAAATTTAAAAAAAAAGGAAAGCTTTAAATTAAAAATTAATCATATAAATTAAAATGATTTATAAGATACAATCAAATAATATAGAATTATATAAATGATTTTATTTTATAGGTTAAATATTATAAAATATTAAACTTTCACGAATAAATAAAACTATAAATTTTAAAACAGTCACTTCTCCATTATATCAATCTCTATTATTTATATTAATAGAAGTTGATATGATGGCTATAAATAATAAAAATTAATATTAATAAAATAAATTACATTAATAACTAATAAGTTAAGTAAATTTACTTAATATTAAAAATAAAATATATAAATATATATCTTAGATTATTCAGATTTAAGAATTAAATTAACTTAAAAAATTTAAAAGGATTCAAAATAAACTTGAAGTTCTTTGAAAATACTTATCTAAAAAAAAATTTAAACAAATTACATTAAAATCAATAATATCAATTAAATTAAAACAATTAATATTATTTTCAAAAGAATTTAAACAAAAATGCCTAGAATGAGAAACGACTCCAGAAATCAAATTATTGACATCTTCGAAAATAATTTCTCTATAAAAGGATTTTCTTTTAATCACTTAGAAAACTTTAATCACGACACTGAGTTGAACATAGATAATTCCATAACTGGAAAACAAATATCTTGTACCTCCTAACCATCAATAATTTAGATGAATATGTAAGTTCTCCAAAGGTCAAAAAGTTAAGAAAGAAAGATATAAAAGAAAATTTAGATAATTATATCATATACAAATTTTACTCTTCACTTGTCTATGATACTAACACAAGTGAAAAGGATATCAAAAATGATATCCTTGTAAAATGGATCATCACGAATATCTTTGGAAGAAAAACTAAGGAAATTCTGAAAGGTCATAACAAAACAGCCTTTCAGCTATGGAACTTCCTTCAGGAATCCTTTACTCTTCGAGAAGAACACTGAAAAATGATATTAAAAAATAAAGTCAATCTTTTAAAATTTGACATAAATGGAGATATACATATTTTTCTAGCTACATTTCAAAATATGTTAGACGAGCTAGAAATTATCGATTCTGATATCTCCGATAATACCAAAGTAGGAATGCTGAACCGATCTTTACCTGAAAATCTAAGATGGATCAATGTATTCCAATTTAACAACAATTGGAAAGAATGTTGTAATTATTTAAAACGAATTATTCCACATATCGCTTTTTCTCAACTCAAAGAAAAAAGAATCAAAGAAAAAAAATCTGAAGACATTTTCCATTTTCCACTTACAAACACATTTTAAAAATAAATCTTCAAACAAGAGTAAAACGTTTTCAATAAGAAAGAATGAAAGGTGCTTTCTTTGTATTGAATTGTTCGAACTGACGTTGGTAATTTTTTTGCCAGAATTATTATAGATGGTTGAGTATGGTTTGTTATTGTAATTGAAAAATATAATTTTATAGAGTTGTTAAATAAGTTTGGTAAATGATATTATATTTTTATTTATGCTATTAACGTAGAAAACATTTTTTAATGTAAGTTTTTGAATTGTCGATATATCCGGTAAAATTATAATTGGAGGCAACAATCGTCTTACCGTTTGGAAGGATAACTTCTTCATTTAATTTTTTAATATCTGTAAGTAAGTTAATACATTTTGTGATATATATAGAGGCACCTGAGTTATTATCCATTGTGATATGTGACTTTGTGAGTTGTGGTTGTTGCTGACAACGTTTGTAATACAATTTAGTAATATCCCATTTTCGGTATTATAATCTTTAAATATATCTTGAGGTTTTTCAATGGCGTTTACTTGATTCTTATGTTTGTTCTTAATATTCTTGGAGGTAATTGGTATGTTTTCACTATAACTCTTCCTGGAGTTCTTTTTGAATGGTTTCCCTTTGAATCTGAATTTGGTCTTGTTCCTGCATTAGTAAGAGTATAAAGTGTGAAAAAGTACTACAGTTGAAGCATTTACCATTCCTTCTTTTTCTCCCTCTAATAACCTTAGAATTTTTGTTCCTATTCTTGGCTTGGGATTCAACTAGGAAGAATTTATTGTCTTCCATCTTGGTTATCTCCCTAGTGTTGAAGATTATGATGTCTGGGATGACATCCTTGACGTAATTATATAGTTTCTTCTAATCATTCTTATATTGGAAAACATTTATAAACCTTAAGATTTTAGGGAGTGATCTATTTAAAATACCGGCCTTGACAGAGTCACTTAACACATAGTAAATATTTTCTAGCTCATCTATTGAGTTTTGGAGTTTAGCAATAAAGATGTTAATGTCATCTTCTTCATTATATTTTATATTATTTATTTTGTTTTTGATTTCAAGTTTTCTTTTCTCTGGACTCATTGTGAAGGAATTAACTAACGTAGTCCATATTTGATGAGCTGTCTTTCCATTACCTTCAATTATCTTCTTTGTATTCTCTCCCAGACTATTGGTAATGATCCATTTTACCATCAAATCGTTTTTTATATCCTTTAAAGATGTGTTCTTATTGTAGACAGGGCTGGAGACAAACTTGTATTCTAGGTTATCCCTGAGTTTCCCTTTTCTAAGATTCTTTACTTTTTCCTCTATTCAATATCCTTCTAAGATATAAAATATTTGTTCTCCAACTTGGGTAATTTTCTGTAGAATTCGATGACACGATTGAAATTTTCTGAGTAATTGAAGGTGATACCTCTTGTTGTGTTTTCACCTATGACATCAATAGTTATAGGAACGTTGTTTCTGTTTCTACTCATATTGTTATCTAACCTTTTTGAATTGTATATAAAAATATTTTTTTATTGATTGAAAGATTTTTTTTTTTTTTTTTTTTTTTTTTTTTTGTTCAGTAAGTCTGAGAGAATTTTATTGGATATTGACTACTTATTGTTTTGCTTTATTTTATTAGTTAGTTTAATTGATTGAAATACTATTATTTGATTTGTTGAATGATTAATGATTAAATTTATATATTTATTTTTTGTGTTGCATTTAATTAGTTAAGAGATGATTACGATGATTTTTATGTTGTAAATTATTGGATTAAATAATAATATACTATTCTTCATTGTTTACATATATTTATTTAGGACAAATTAAATTCACCTTTTTGTTTATTATTTAATTAATTCCTTTTTTTATTTAAATTCTATTCGTCAAATTATATGTTTATTCACCAATTATGTTTATCTTTTAAATCTTATTATTTAATTAATATTTTAATAAAATTTTTGTTTTGCAACTAACTATTTTCAATGGGACCTCTTTTACCTGCTGCTGACTATTTCAGCATAGCAGTATTTACTTCTTACTCATGTAAACGTTTTTTTTATTTAAATTAAAATGTGAATTAATTCTCTTATTTTGAATATGTATGCATTTTGTTGAATTAGATTAAAAAAATTCATTTTTCTTATTCTTTTTTTTTTTTTTTTTTTTTTTATAAATAATAATTATTAAAAATATATATTAGTAAGTATATGTTTTATTTATTTTTATGCTATATATATTTTGATACTTAGCTTTACATGAGACTCTTAATCTTTTAAACATTGAAATTATAAAAGTACATTTATAAAGTATGTGATTATAAAGAGTTTTATGTCAAAACAGATTATAATAATACAAAACACTATATTATAAAATAAATTCTTTTATTAAAAATAATTGGTTATGAAAAATCTTTTATTAAATAGTTCTTATTATGTTATGAACTATCAAATCATAAAAAATAACAATTACATTCTTTCAATTAAAGAAAATTTACAGTATTTATATTTTTTTCTTAATTATATTCTAATATATTAATTTAATTTACATATATTCAATTTAAATATTAATAATAATTAATTTTATAAAATAATAAAATATTTAAACTAAATCTAATTATAGAATAATTTTTTAATTAACTATTTTTTTTTTTTTATTATAACTATTTTTTATTATAACTATTTAAATATTTTAATTAATTTAAAATTAAACTAAAAAAATTATTAATAATATCAAACTATACTATTTAAATAAATAAAAATTTAACAATAACAGATTTGGCGAATTTTTTGTGACTAAAATATTTAATTTCATATTTAATAAATATAAATTTAAATAATTTAAGTTCTAATTTATAATTTTAAATTTCAATTATTAATTTAAGAAGAAATAATTATTTAAAGTATTTAATTCATGTACGTAAATTTGATGTATGATTTTTCGTTTACATAAATTTATTGAAATATGTTTTAATTCATAAATTAATGTAAATTACATAATTTTATTCAAGATATCGTGGCAAAAATTTCATATATAAATTAATGTAATAATGAATTACATAAATTTATTAAAGATATATAGATATCTTTACAGTGATATTAATATATCGTTTTTATTTATTATATGAAAAATTAAGAATAATAATATTTTATGAACTATCTTTAATTTTCTATTCTTATTTTGTTTACATGTAAAATATGATTGGTAGATATTATGTTTGACACATTAATATTGTCATTTAACAAATGAAAATAAAAATTTTGTGTCAAATGATGGTATTATTATTACGGATGGTACTTCCATTTATACTATGCAAAATGTCATTCTTTTTGATAGCCATATGGTTGAAAATATTAGAGTTTATATGATTAAAACAAGCAATACAGTAGATCTTCGATTTGATTATCGTTATTTTTACGCTAAGCAACATTCAATTAAAAAAGTCAAATCTAAAATTGATATTAGCGAATTTTAAAAAATTTGTTTAAAGTATATTCAACATAAAAAGTTGAATCGTGATAAAAAGTAAAAGTATTACTTATTACGGTAAACAAGTAAATATTTTAAATGATACTCCTTTCAATAAATATATTGTTTACTATCAACTGGTTAAAGAAAAAAAGTTCTTTAATTATTGAATTCGATATGGATAAAGGCGTATTTGTGAAAGAATGGGAAGATAAATGGACTTCTAATAGGTTATATACTTTCAATAGTATAGTTCTTGCTTCTTTTCAATTAATTAATATTGATATATTTTTATCAGATTCTAATACCTTAATGCGTAAATATCATAATGGAATAAAACAAAATATACTTAATGAATATAAAGGAAACTTAATTGATATAGGTTCTAGGAATGGTAGAGATATTCATAAATGGAAATACTTCGGAAAAATTACATATGTTAAAACCCTATAAAGTGAAATTAAAAAATTTAAAAGAAAGAATTAAAAAATTCAGACATTAAGAATAGTATCATCATTTATCCGAATACTATTCAAAATATTAAATTAAAAAACTCGTTTAATATTGCTACGTGCTTTTTTGCCCTTAATGATTTCAATTATAATGACGTTGAAATTATGTTGAACAATATTAGAAAATATCAATAAAAATTTATAGTTCTTTTTATGGATTATAGCTTATTTAATGGTAATATCAATTCTCCTTACATAAATATCGACGATGTTTTGATACAAATAAAAATAAATTTTTAGATTCATTACACAAAGAATTACCAGTTTATTTATTAGGCGCTTTATGATATTTGCATAAAGAATGTGATAATATAATGTTTGTAAATTTTGAAAATTCCAATTTAACAGAACATTATGAAAATGTAATTAACAGTGAAAAAGTAATAAAAATATTTGTAAAATATAAGTTTAATATAATTAGTTAATATTCAATAAAATTATTTAAAATGTATTAAAAAATATAAAACATTTATGGCGTCAAATACAACAAATTTACCGCTACATTACAAATGCAACTTCATAAAATTACCACATCCATGAAATATATATATAATAATAAAAATAATTAATAATTAATAATTGTTAAAATAAATGAAATATGAAAATTAAGCTTTAAATGTACACAAAAAAAAAAAAAAATAAAAGTGATTGTAACTCTTTTTCATAAAATATAAAATATATTAGTAAAGATATCATGATTATCAATGACTCTCAAGAAAATCATGTTAAGAAGAAAACTGCTGAAATTTAATATATAATAATTAAATTCCCTAAATGAGTATAAAGTGTTTCACTTTATACTCATTTAGGGATTATCCCATTCATTAAAAAAAGTGTTAGAGAAAAAATCGATACATACATTTATTTATATTATTAATTCATATCAACCAATAATTAATCTCTAAGTAAATTAAATAATATATAAAAATATGAAATAAATTTAATTTAAAAATATCTTTTCAAGAATATATATCTTCATAATAAAAATTATTAATAAATATTTTATAATATTACTTGTAACATAAAATACTTCGTTATATTGTTTTTCTTAATATAGTGTTTGTCTTAAGTTTGTTCTTCACAAAAAGTTTTGAAAATATTAAATTTCCAAATATTTAAAATTAAAATTTAAAACTAAAATGATCTAAAAGTTGTAAATAAAGAAACAAAGTAAATAAATATTATAAAAGTACCTTCTCACAGACTAAATAAAGATTGTCATGCTTTCAAATACGAAATATTAATTAATAAAATATATTATTTAGAATTTAATAAATATTAAAAAAAAAATAAAACAAAAATATTAAATTAAAAGATGTATTATACATTAAATAAACATTGAGAAAATTAACGTTTATCTTTCAACAAAATGAGAATACAAATTTAGTATTAATAGGTATATAACAAATCACATTTAATATTAACAATTGGAGTGTAAAATTAAATTTCTAGTAATAAAATAAATTTAAATTAAAATAAATAATTTTAGATTAAAAATAAATTATCCAATTTTCAAGAATTGTAAAATAAATTTAAAATTTAAATTTCCTATAATCAATAAATTTAACAATAAAATCGATTTTAAACAAATTATTATTAAGAATAGTAAAATAACCTATATCAAAAAAAAAAAAAAAAAAAAAAAAAACATTTTAAGATTTTGAAAATTTTAAATATTAAATTTAAAATTGGAAATTAAAAATTATATTTTGAAATTCAATTAAATTAATAAAATTCATAGTTTATAAGATAAAATATATATAAACGAAGTGATTCAGATTTAGAAAATAAATAAATATTATCATAAATTACTTTATTTAATATATGGAATATAAATTAAAAAATAGAATTAAGAATATTATTAATTCAAATAATTTTCATATTGAAATAACGCATACTAACAAAAGATGAATCTAAGTAATAAGTATTCTATTATTACCATATTGATTTTTGCTATATTATTAATAAACTATACATTTGCTGAAAAAAATATCAAAGAATCAAAAATATTATTACGTTGCAAGAAAAAATGTAATCATAATAATAAAAAATTAAAAAAATTTTGTAAAAAATGTTCTTCTTTAAATATATTAGATAAAAATAAAATTCATGAGAATAATAAAATCTCTGAAAATAATGAAGTCTTTGAGAATAATAAAATCTCTGAAAATAATGAAATCTTTGAGAATAATAAAACTTCTGAAAATAATATACTTTCTGAGAAAAAAAACTTTTCAGTAACACTTTTATCTCATTCAACAAATTTTGATTATAATAAAATAGAAAATTTGTTTGTTTTTGGGGATTCATATTCTTCAGTTAATACGAATTTTTTAGATATGTCGTACACAGGAGATAATCGATCACTTGGGAAAAATTGGCCGTTAAAATTGATTGAATTAAAAAATATGAAACTATGGGATTTCGCTATCCCAGCTTCAACAATAAATAAAAATATAGTTAAAAGTGGTCATGATTTTTTTGATCAATATAATCATTTTTTTGAAAAAATGACATTTAATAAATATTTTAATGGTGAATGGAAAAGCTCAAATTCTCTTTTTGCCATTTGGATTGGGTCAGAAGATATAATAAGAATTCCAGAAAAATCAAATATCGAAAAATTAAGTGAACAAATAATTTCAAATATGTTTGATGTTATTGAGAAATTATATAATGATGGCGCTCGAAACTTTTTAATATTAAATATTTTTTATTTAAATAAAACCCCTTACAATAAAAGTGGGAAAATAAATTATATGAATTTTAATATAAATTATTATAATGAAATTTTAAAAAATAAAGTAAATTATTATTTTAAAACAAAAAATGATTTAAATATATTCTTTTATGACATTAATTATTTAATTGATGGAATTATTGAACATTGTTATAATTATGAATTTAATAATTGTAAGGATGCTTGGGTTTTAAATAAGGATAAAAATGTTGAAGATTTCTTTTGGAGTGACTTAACTCATACCACTTATAAAGCAAACTCTATTTTTAGTGAAAAAATTAATGAATTTCTTAAAATTGATAAAATTTCTGAAAACAAAAATTCTTCAAAATTATTGTTATCTAATTCTACAAAATTTAATTATAATGAAATTGAAAATTTAATTGTATTTGGTGATTCTCATTCCTTTACTGGAACTGATTTTGAAACGATGAAATTTTCTGAAGCTATCCTTTCTAATAGAAGAAACTGGCCATTACGATTATCTGATATTCATAATATGACCCTCTGGAATTTTGCAACAAATGGAGCAGTAGTCAGTCAAAATATTACTTATAGAGTAAACTATCCAATAGATTTTATAAAGCAATATGAATTATTCTATGAAAGAATGTCAAACGGTAAAAAATATTTTAGTAAATGGAGTTGTAATAATACTTTATTTACTATATATATGGGCTCAAATGATATTTTCGATGTACATTGGGTCAATAATAATAAAACAATAAATGAAAATTTAAATGATATAGTTGATATTTTATTTGATAAACTTGAAAACGCATATAATATTGGTATAAGAAATTATTTAATAATGAATCTATCCCCATTTGATAAAGCGCCTATTAATGCCAATCAAAAATATAAATATATAAAATCTGATATACATTTTTTTAATTCTTTATTAGTAAAAAAGGCTGAATATTTATTTAATAAATATAAAAATATTAATATTATTATTTATGATACAAATAAAGAATATAATTATATTATAAATCACTATAAAGATTATAATTTTAAATCGGGAATAGAGGCATGGAGCCCTTCACATAGAGGTGATTTACTTGATAATTATTTTTGGCGAGACTTTACACATATTTCTAATAAAGCAAATAAAATTCTAGCCGAAGATATTAATGATTTACTCAATTCCATAAACAATTAAGTAAATGCTAAAAGTCGAAATTAAACAAAATTATACATTAAACTTCATAATATTTTAAATTTCCCACATTCAAAAATATAAAGAATTACTCATTATATCAAACTTATTCAAAACACACCAATTAATAATATACATTACGAAAATTTAAACAAACATATATTAAATAATGATTTTTGTTAAACCACAAATCATATTATTTATTATATAGTTATTTTAACTTGTATTCATTCAAATCAAACATATATATATATATAAGCAATAATGAAGGAGATATATATTAGTGATTTCATTCAAAATAATTTAAAACATAATATCCCAAATATTCAATGTAAATATAATAGAATAATAATTCCTAGAATGAAATGGATTCATTCTATTAATAGTAATATTATTAAATCTAATGTGAAATGGATTAAAAAATAAATAATTAAAAATAATCATAATACATACCTTCATTATGAAAATTATAATAAAATAATAAATATAAACATGAGTAACATGAGTTATATACAAATAGATAAAGTTTATCTATCGAAAATCTACATTTATTGATTTCAAAGTATTTTATAATTAAGTTATAATCATTAAACTTCTATCATTATTATTCATTATTATTACAATGATGATTAATATATATTTAAAATTAATTTATATATTTTGGATTTTATGGAGAAATAGAAAAAATAAAATAGAGAACTTAAAATATTAAAGAAATTTACATAATTGATTCATTGTTAGATTATTTAAAAATATATTTTTTTGAAAATGAATAAAAATAGTTTAAATATAGAAAATTAGTGAAACATTGTCTTCAAAAAGAAATTAATTAAAATATTAAATTTTATTAAATTATTTAGAACTGTAAATTAATATAAATTAATTTACATATGAAATACGTGATGTATTGATAAATATACATAATGTAAATATATAAATATTATAAGAATAAACCACATTAAATTATATATATAAATATATTATAATGATAATATATGTGAAACTATTCTTAATTCATTATTCCTATTATTCTTAACTCATAACTATTGATTATATACAAAACTATTACTAAGAATAAATATAATAATATTGAATTCATATTAGAATTCATACATATTTGATTATAATAAATTAAATATATTAAAGATCACACATATAAACCTAATTTTCAACAAAATTAAAATTTGAAATATATTAAAATAAATGAATATTATAATAAATTAAAATTTTATTGTATAAAAGTTTTGTTAAAGTAATTTCTCGCATACTCTTATTTTAATTTATATGTTAAATATTATTTGTTAAAGTTTTTGTGTAAAACTTTAATTATTAAAATTAATATTATTACAACGAGTTATTTAAATAATAAATATTATATGATTTGATTAATTTAATTTGAATTTTTTATTTGAATTTATTTGAATAATGTGATATAAAATGAAATATTCAAACCTTAATTAATATAAAATAGTTTTTATTATTCAAACTTAAATTAATGTCATAAATCAAATTTAAATCTAATGATTTTATATCAATTCAATATGTGGCTTGATTTCTATATATTAATTATGTCAAAAATATTATGTTAAGAAACACTCAAATAAGTTATAATAAACACAATAATAAAAATATATGGATTAGTAGTTTTTAGAAAAATATTTTTTTATAACAGTATAAATTATTTTTATTCTCATTTTTGTATAAGATATTATTTTTTTATAAAATAATAATTCCATGATTTTTATACTTTTTATTTTGAATATTAATACAAGTAATTGGTCATTATTTATATTAAAGATAGATTAATTAAATTAATCATTATTTTGACATTCCCCCAAAAATCTAGCTTCAAAAAAAAAACTTTTTAAAAGATAAAAAAAAATGAAAATAGATTTTAATATAATTAATTAATTATTTTCGTTAATAAGGTATTTCTAAATTTGTCCATTAAAGAGTTATTTAAGTATTTTGTAAAACCATCAGCAAGGTTGTCCTTTGATTTTATGTATTTTAATTTTATAATTTTCTTATTTACTAAATCCCTAATATGATGACACCTAATGTCAATGTGTTTTGATTTCGGATTTATTGATTGATTTTCACTATTATATATTGTTGCTTTATTGTCTACGAAAATTGTTATTTCTTTGATATTTACGTTTAATTCGTTTAATAAATTTTTGTACCATAATGAATGTTTTGCGCATTCACTTAAGCTATAATATTCAGCTTCTGTAGTTGAGGTGGAGACACAGTGCTGCAATTTGGAATACCAACTTGTTGGAGTGTCCCCCATTAACATGAGAAATCCAGAAGTTGATTTTCTTGTATTTGGATCGCCAGCAAAATCGGCATCTACAAATGTTTTTAATTTCATTCCCTTTTCTATTTTGATTCCATAATTTTTTGTATATTTGAGATATCTAAAAATTTTTAAAACATTCATCCAATCTTCTAAGTTGGGATCTGTTGATTTTCTTGAAGCTCTACTAACAGCAAAAAGAATATCAGGACGGGTACAGATAGCTAAATATAGTAAACTTCCTATTGCACTTCGGTATTTTGTTTCATTGAATTTTTTGGTTCTTAGATTTGGATTTACTAATGGCATAAGATTTTTTACTGGTGTTAAGTTGTTAATATCGAATTTATTTAAAATGTCATTTATGTATCTACCTTGATGTAAAATATAACCATTTAAAGTTTTGGTAAATTTTATTCCAATTACAAATTCAACATCCCCAATATCCTTTATATTGAACTTCCTTTGAATAGATTGTTTTACTTTATTTATTTCTTGATTTGTTCCTGCAATGAGAATGTCATCAACGTATACTGAGAGAATACAAACTATTTCCTTCCCATTGTTTAATTTAATATAAACACATGGCTCACTTTTTATTCTATTGAAACCTATTTTTATCAATTCTTCATTGAGTTTATCATTCCATTCTTTACCAGCTTGTTTTAAGCCGTAAAGAGCTTTGTGAAGTTCCCAAAAAGATTTTCCGTAAGATGGATGACCCTCTGGTGCTTTCATGTATATATGCTCATTTAATGGTGCATTTAAATAAGCTGAATTGATGTCTATTTGAACAATATTGAAATTTTTCTGAACCGCGATAACTGTAATGATTCGAACTGTATCCTGTTTTAGTGTTGGTGCAAATGTTTCTTTGTAGTCGATACCGTACTGTTGAGTGTATCCTTTTGCAACTAATCTTGCCTTTCTTTTAATAACATTTCCGTTTGCATCTCTTTTATACTTAAATACCCATCGTGATGATATTACGTTGGATCCTGATGGTACTGTTTTAACAATTTTATAAACATCAAGGTTTTTCATGATTTCTAATTCTTTCTTGATTGCGTTTAGCCATTCTATTTTATCTTTAAATTTGAATATATCCTTGAAGTTATATGGTTCAATTAATGTATTTTCATTAATTTTCATGTCTGATTCATCTGTGTTGTTTATTTTTTTTCTTTTATTTGAATTAATTGTAAAATTGTTTAAATTCCTTTTTGAATTTTTAGGATGTTGATAGTTTTGATTTTTCTCTTTATTTGTGTTATATTTATTATTAATGTTGTTAATTTCTTGTTGGTTTTCTTTTGATATTTTGTTGTTATCATTTTCAGTCGTATTTTTAACTTCATTATTAATATTGATTGAATTATTATTGAAATTGTGATCATTTGAATTTAACAATTCCTGATTGAAAGTATTGTTACTATTATTGATTGTATTATTGTCAATAGTATTGTTGTTATTTTCATTATTATTATTTTGATAACTGTTATTAATGATAATTTTTTCATTATTATTTTGATAATTGGGATAATATTTACTACTAATTCTATTTGTTTTAGAGGATTTATTTTTGGATTGATTTTTAATATTTTTATTTTGGTTAATATTTCTATTCTGGTTAAAATTTGTTGTAGCATTTCTTTCATTGATAATATCTGTTATTTTATTATTATAATCATCAATTTCATTATGGTATCTAAGTCGGTTTAGACAGTTGCTCTCCCTGAATTTGTTATTGGAATGAATACGATTTAAAAAGGAATTTCCTGGTTCATTTTCCATAAATTCTACAGTGCGAGATTGGATGATTTTATTATTGATAACATCAAGAATTTTGTAAGTGGAAGGATGATCGCAATATCCAAGAAAAATACCAGGATGTGAATTATTGTCAAATTTTGATCTTAGTTCCTTTGGCACAAAAAAATAGACTCTACATCCGAATACTCTAAATGTATTGTAATCTACAGGCTTATTATAAAATACCTCAAATGGAATTTTGTTTTGAATGCCTTGATGGGGAAGTCGATTATGAATATAGTTTGCAGTATCAACAGCAAACTCCCAAAAATCATGACTGAGTTTAGCGTCGTTAAGAAGTGATTTTGAAGAAGCAATGAGTATACCATTAAATCTTTCAGCCCTTCCATTTTGAGAAGGGTTATAAGGAACTGAAAACTGATGATGGATTCCATTTTCTTCACATAAAATTTGAAATTTACTATTTTGAAATTCCTTCCCATTATCAGACCGAATTGCTTTGATATTTATATTTAATGAATTATAAATTTTATTATACCAAATGATAAATTTGTTAAATACATCATTTTTATTTTCAGTGAAGATGACCCATCCATATCTACAGTAGTCATCTAAAATTGTAAGGAAATACTTATTGTTATTTATTGAAGGATTAACAGGTCCTACAAGATCTAGATGTATTAATTCTAAAATTTGTTTAGTCTTATTGGTAGATGGTTTAAATGACTTATTTTTTAATTTGGAATTAATACATACTGGGCATTTTAATTTTAGATTGATATTACTTAATTTATTTTTTATTTTAGAAATATCATAATGACCTAGGCGTCTATGCCAAAGTCTATTACTTGTTGGTTATTTGATTCTGTATAATTGATTTCGTTATGTTTTGTTGAATTTAAATTTTTTGGTGTTTGGAAGTGAAAATTTGATATGTATTTTTATCATTAGATAAAGATTTATAAATTCTATTTCCATTATTATCATAAATTAATGCTTGTGGGGAGTTGTCATAATTATTGAATATTACTTTATAATTTTGAGAAATTAATTGATTGATTGAAATTAAGTTTCTCTTAATATATCGTGAATAATAAACATTTTTTAAAATGAATTTGTTGTTGTTAATGAATCCTACAAAATCGCCACAAAATTCAGATAATACTTCTTTACCATTCGCTAGTAAAATTTTTGTTTTACATTTTTTAATGTTAGTAAGAAATTTTATGTCATTAATAGTACTGATTGATGCACCTGAATCTAAAATCCAAACTATGAAGTTATTATTATGTATATTACTATTTTCGTGATTTTTATTATTTATTCTTTCTAAACAATTAATTTCGATTGCATTGTCAGAGTTATAATCTTTAGAAAAATCTTCTAAGTAATCGTCTTTATAGTTGTTGTGATTGCTTATTGAATATAAATGCTTGTTATTAATTTTACTTTTATTATATTTTTTGTTCAATTTTCTTCGAATTTTCATTGATTTATTTTCATTGTTTTGATTCAAGAGCTTATTTCTTTTATATTTATAACATTCCTTTTTGTAGTGGCCGTATTTTCCACATAAGAAACATTTTCCATTTTTTCTTCCTCTTATTTTTAAATGCTTATTATTTTGTTTATTTTTGTTTTCAGTTTGTAAATTAAAAATATTTTTTGCGTTTTCTTCTTGAAGTTTTCTTTCCTTGATGTTCGAGAAAAGAATATCTGGTATTATTCTTTTTACGTAATTGCAACATTTTATCCATTCATTATTGTACTGGAAAACATTTATCCACCTTAGATTTTCAGGTAAGGCTCTATTCAGAATCCCTACCTTTACACTATCACTCATGTCTGTATCAATGATTTCCAATTCATCGATCATATTTTGAAGTGTTGCAAGGAAGATATGTATGTCATCATCTGTGGTAAATTTCAATCTGTTTAATTTATTTCGTAATAGCATTTTTTGATGTTCTTCTCCTAAAGTAAAGGAATCTTGAAGGAAGTTCCACATTTCGAAGGCGGTCTTACTATGGCTTTTTATTATTTCTTTCGTTTTCTTTCCCAGGCTATTATTAATTATCCATTTGACCATGATGTCATTCTTGATATCTGTTTGGGTTGTCCCAATATCGTAAACAAGAGAATTATTAAATTTATCTTTAATGTACTTATCTAAATCTTCTTTAATATCCTTCTTTCTCAATTTTTTTACTTTTGGTAAATTAACGTATTCATCTAGATTATTGATGATTAAGAGGTCCAATACGTTAGTTTTCCAATCTTGGAAGTTTTCAACCGTTAATTCGGTAACATGATTGAAATTCTCGGAGTAATTGAAAGAGATTCCTTTAGTGAAGAAATTACTTTCTGATTCGGGAATTTCGATGATTTGGTTTCTAGAGTTACTTCTTGAATTGTTTCTGCTCATTTTCTATTTTTTTATTTTTACCTTCTTGTTTTAATTAAAAGTATTTATGTTTTATTATTTTCTTAATTTATTTTTTATTGCTTTTCTTTAATTTGTCTTTTATATATTTTTTATTTCTTTAGTTAGATTTCATTTTATTAAATTAAATAATGTAAATTGTAATTAATTTTGATTGGTTCTATTTTTAGTGACAATTTATTATTAATCTATTTATATAGATTTTTTAATGATTAATATTTAAAAAATTTAATTTAAAGATATTAATATACATTTTTTTTTAATATTGAGGAAGGAATTAGTATAATTTTATTATTACTGAGACCTATCATTTTGATTCTTTTATTAAATAATGTGAGTGTGATTATGTTACTATTCCTTTTTTAATTAAGAATAAATTATTTTTATTAATGTTTATTACAAAGTATTATATATATTTATATTACGAACAATAGTATAAAGAGATTAATTTATTTATATTAAGTGTATTTAAAAATTTTTGCTATTGTTGTGAAAATGATTATATCATTAATTGTTCATATTTAATATATTATTGTAATTTCATTTTAATTAAAATCTTTATTTAAATTATTTATTATATAATTGAATTTTTTATTATATTTTTCCCAGCTTATATAGCATAGCTGACATGTCATGTTCTTTTATTCTCAGCTTATATAGCATAGCTGACATGTTATGTTCTTTTATTCTCAGCTTATATAGCATAACTGACATGTTATGTTCTTTTATTCTCAGCTTATATAATATAGCTGAATTTTTTGTTTCATTCTCAGCTTATATTCAATAGCTGATCTTTTATTTCATCCTCAGCTTATGTCTAATAGCTGACCTTTTGTTTATTT
Organism: Neocallimastix lanati (nom. inval.); assembly: GCA_016946835.1. Classification (NCBI taxonomy): domain Eukaryota; kingdom Fungi; phylum Neocallimastigomycota; class Neocallimastigomycetes; order Neocallimastigales; family Neocallimastigaceae; genus Neocallimastix; species Neocallimastix lanati (nom. inval.). Next base: position 101,935 of record JACVTC010000190.1, on the reverse strand, counting down.
TCAAATTCAATTATATTGATATTGGACTTCTTTGTACAATTATTTTAAATATTAAAGATTCCACTTTTATTTTAGTTTTATAATTTATAAATATTTATATATATATATAAATAATTAAAAATTAATATTTAATAATAAATATATAAATTTCAAATTTATATAATGTTAAATTTTTATTTTAAAAAAAAATACTTAGCTTTTATATGGATTAATCGGTTGAGATTGAGACTCTTAATCTGTCAAAAATATTATGTTAAGAAACACTCAAATAAGTTATAATAAACACAATAATAAATATATATGGATTAGTAGTTTTTAGAAAAATATTTTTTTATAACAGTATAAATTATTTTTATTCTCATTTTTGTATAAGATATTATTTTTTTATAAAATAATAATTCCATGATTTTTATACTTTTTATTTTGAATATTAATACAAGTAATTGGTCATTATTTATATTAAAGATAGATTAATTAAATTAATCATTATTTTGACAAATTATATTTATAATTGATAATAAAATTTATAGCATAAATCAATGTTTTAATTATATTCTTAATATTTTATATTTATATTTATATAGTTATTAAATATTTACTTAAATAATAATAACTAATAGTTTATTTTAATCACAAGAACAATTAATTTAATAATTAATTAAAACTAAATAATATAAAAATAAAATATTTCTCTGAATATAGAGAAGTTTGTGTTGAATAATATTAAGTTAGTTTGTAATTAAAGTATAAGAAAGTTGTTAAATAGCTTTTTCTAAATATATGTAATTTTTAAATAAAAATAAATAAATAAATAAATAATAAACTAATAAATTTAATAAATAAATTCCAACAAAAGGATATCGAACTTTTGAGTTGTATATCAAAAGCCAATTGAATTAATTTTAACATATTCGAATAAATCTATTTGAAATTTACTATTTTCTGTGAATTGTTTCTGGTTTCAATGTTAATTATATGGTTAATTTTTCTTAGTGGTACTTTATTGTATATTAAAAATTGAGTTAATTCATAATATATCTGCAATAAAAATTTATTTTATTTAAATTATATGATGTCAGAATAGATTTTGTGTATAAGGATATATTATTTTATATTTAATAATATTTATTATTATATTAATATATATTTATTTATATTAAAAATAATTTATGTTAATATTATATATTAATGTTAATATTTGTTAATAAACACACAATTAAGAGACACACAATATTAAGATAATATTATAATTATGTTTAAGTAAAGATGTTTTATATTCCTTTATTATATATTAATATTTATTATTTTAAATATATATAACTAAGTATGTATTAGCATATATATATTAAGGTTTTTATTGTTGTTTATAAAAGTAAAAAAAAAAAATTTTTAGAATTACAACTTAAGCACGTTTTATAGTATTTCGAGTATTTATGTATTTATAAAATATTGGATAATCATAGATTAAATTTTATATTAAAATATATTTTTAGCAATATTAATTTTAATTTTTATATACATTTTTATTTGACTCTTTTTAGATTATTTGTTAATTTTTTTATTTTATATGTTTCATAAATATTAAGTTAAAATGGTTATTATTAATTAACATGAGAAAACATGTTATTTTTCATTAATTATTCTTATTCTTGATGACGTAAATGACTATTATTTTATATTTAACTATTTTCGACTTAACTAGTTGATTATTATTTATATTTTAGTTTAATTTATTTAAAATTTTTTAATTAAATTTAATTTATTTTATTTTATTCAATCTGTACTTTATATTTAATATTCTACTATTTATTTTGTTTTATTTTATTTTATATAGATATTATATATAAGTAAATTTATTTTTAAAAATTAATAACTATGAACTATTATAATATATACTTTAATTAACATCTTGTATCCTCAACACACTCAATATTGTTCTGTAATGTTTGTTTATTAATAATAGCTAGTATATTTTGTTTCAATAATAAATATTATTAGAATAATAAAAATATATTGTTATTAGTTTGAATATAAACGATATAAAAAATGTTATGTTTTATTTATTTCAACTTAGCTTTATTTGATAGCTCAACTGAAGATTTGAGACTCTTAATCTGTGAAAAGTAGAAATTTATCTTTATTATGTAAAAAAATAAAGAATATTTAGGTCTCTCAAGTTGCCAAATTCATTTTCAGTAGAGTTAAACCATTCTTCTTGATCTTCGAGGTTGTACATATAGTCATAGTCTAATGGTTCTCCTAAATTTTTATTTAATAGTTGTTTGTTAAATATTAAAGTATTATTAGTGTTAGGTGTTTGGTTTCCTTTAACTTTATTGCTTTGGTTGCTTATAATACTGTTGATGTTAATATCATTTGTTTCAAAATGAGTGTTCTTATTTGAATGATTGTTATTGTTTTTTGTTTGGCTGGTGTTGATATTGTTATCGTTGCTTTGAGTTATATTAACAGTGTTATTTTGATTATTATTGATGTTGTTATTTTTGGTAGTACTGGTAGCTTTGTGCTGACTTGTGCTGTTATATTTTGAGTATTGTTATTAGAGTTTTGGTCTTTTCCTTGTTTATTGAAATTAATTGCGTTTTTGTTTGTGCTATTTTCTTGAATAAATATTTATGCTGGTTTTATGTTAATATGATTTTTAGTGTAAGAATTATTGTTATAATAAGAACTAATATTTTTCCCAATTACTATTGTATTGAAATACATTGATGAAGCGAAGGTTTTCTGGTAGTGCTCTATTCAAAATACCGACCTTTGTGCTGGTACTTAGATCTTCATCTATTTTTTCTAGTTCTTCAATAGTGTTTTGTACATCCACCATAAATATGTTTATATCTTGCTTTTCTTCGAACTTCAACTCGTTTAGCTTTTTCTTCAGTTCTAACTTTCAAGATTCCTTTGATTTAGTAAATGACTTTTCTAAGAATTTCCAATCTTGATATGCTGTTTTTCCATTTCCTTTTACTATTTCTTGAGTCTTTTCTCCTAACGTGTTAATTATCATCCATTTTGCCGTAATATCGTTGTTAATGTCATTTTCATTAGTATTTTTATAATATAGTAATATGTTGTCAAATTGGTCTTCCATGTAGTCTGATGTATACTCCTTGATATCTTTCTTTCTTAAATTCTTAATTTTTTCTTTAGTAGAGTAAAGTACTAGATCATTTATGGTCAATAATTAAAGGATGTTTCCTTTCCATCTTGGATAATTTTCAATTGTTAATTCAATTACTCTATTGAAATTCTCATAGTAATTGAAATTCACTATCTTCCTTGGATTGTCAGTATCTTCCACGTTAATTACTTGATTAACTCTTCTTGGTGTCATTTTATTCTTTATTAAAAATTGAAGTAATTATTAATATATCTTATATTTTTTAATATTGTTTTAAATTGTTTTATGTCAGAATAGATATTTGTGTTTTAGAATGTTCTATTTTATATATATTATTTTTATTATTTTATTAATTATTTATTAAAATTATATTTGTTTATATTAAAAATAAATTTTGTTTATTTTATATATGTCCTTTGATTAGTAAATAAAAAAATATAAGAAATTTGAATTCATTGGATACCATTAATAGTAACAAATTTTTTTTTGTGTACATATATATTATTGTGAATATTGAAATTACTTTGTCTGTAATTATGAATGTATTTGATTGCTTTTATTATATATTAATTTAATTTAATTTTTATTTATTTTTAATGAATATGTTTACTCTTATTGGTTTTCTGTATGTATATTTTATATTAATGTTAATATTAATATTAATTTATATAGTATAGTTTTATTTTGTTAATGTTTTAGATTTATCGTAAATTTTTTATATTATATGTTGAATATTTAATTAAGTATTGTTATTAATGATTAAGTTTAACTTAAATAAACGAATTTTTTTTTCATTAATTATTCCTAGTTTTAATGACTTAAATTACGATCATTTATTTTCAATTACTTTCAACATAATTAAATTGTCATATATTTTTATTTTATAGTCAATCATTTACAACTTAACTAGTTGATATTTATTTTTAATTTTATTTTTAATCAACCTAATTAGTTGACAATTATTTTTATTTTATTATCAATTATTAGCATCTTCTCTAGTTGACATTTATTTTTTATTTTCAATAATTCTCAACTTAGATGGACTAGTTTACTATTATTTTATTTTATTATTTTTTTTCATTTATATTATGATTTTTATTTATATAATTATATATATTTATATTTTTTGTTTTTTATTTTTAAAAAATAAATCAATAATAACAATGAACTATTACAATATATACTTTATTTTAAATCATGTATATTTAACATTCTCACCATTGTTCTTGGTTATTAGGTTTTGTTTCTATAATGAATATTATAAAAATAATAAAAATATATTTTTATTATTTTTATAATATTCATTATAGAATAAATAATAATAATATATAATAAAGAAAAATAATAAATAAAAATAATATGTGAAAAACAAACTTATAAACCTAAGAGAAACACTATATTAAGAAAAACAATATAACGAAGTATTTTATGTTATGACTAATATTATAAAATGTTTATTAATAATTTTTATTATGAAGATATATATTCTTGAAAAGATATTTTACATTAAATTTATTTTATATTTTTATATCTTAGTAATCATTATTTAATTTACTTGTATATTAATTATTGGTTGATATAAATTAATAATATAAATAAATATATGTAATAATTTTGTCTCTAACAAATTATGTAAAATATATTAATTTATATAATAAATCTATATTTTTACAATCTATACATTTAGAAATATAAGTTTAATTTCTAAATAATTCAAAATTTTGTAATAAAATATTTTAATAATATAGTTTAGTTTAATTTTAATTTAGTTTAGTAATCCTAAAATTAAATAGGATATCTATAATTAATAGTATTAATAATAAAAGAACAATAAATAAATAATAAATAATCATATATTCTATATTCAATTTGAGTCGAAACAAATTGATTAAAAAGCTTATTGTTTGATTTAATAAAATCTATAATAATTAATTATATAATAATTAATTAATATAATAAAATTACATAAATTTATGATCTATATATATGAAAATTAATTTTAAATTTATGTAAACTTTTCAAAAATAAAAAATTAAATTATAGTATCTATTAATATTGGATGAAATTGAATTATTAGAGGGAACAAATGAAAAGTATTTAATTAAATTATTTGTCATTTTTTTTATATTAATAATATGTTTTGCATTTTAATTTTGAGTTTGTGAAGATTTATTATTCAATTACATTTCTTGATTGTATTATATGATTACGTAACATTTGTGGTTTAATGTGAAGACCATGTAATAATATTGCAAAATTAGTACTTTATTCTTTTCAGAATGCATTTTTTTTTCTCTGTTCTGTAGCACTTTCATAATTATAAACTTAAAAAGGACTTGAATTAGAAGATGCAGCTAAAAACGTAATTGTTTAAGTAGAATAAATATCATTTAATGATGGCTTTTGAAATTGAATACCTCTAATTATTTTACTATTTACAGCATAGTCTCTTCTTCTGAATTTACTTCATTATTCTTACTTATTGTACTTTTAACAGATGAAACTTTCGTAGGATTTTGAGTTTTTTTATTATAATCATATAAAAAATCATGATTTTCTCTTCTTTTCATTATTGGTAAAGGTTAGACTTTCTTACTATAATTTTTTCATTCATTATATTGAATTTCGTTATAAATTTCATTACTTGCATCACTCATTGGTACAAGTGTTTCATAAATAGTCATTAATATCTTTTTTAATAGAATTAAATTATAGTTGAAAATTATAACTATTATTTTTTGAATGTTAAATGTTGTGATTTTTGTACAGAATAATATTTTTTTTTCCAAATAAAATACTATAAATATTATAAAATGAATAAAATTATATTATATAATATAATATATATTATTATGATAAAAAAAATATATATATATATATCAACACTTTATAAACATTTCAAAATTATTAATAAATTTCAATTTATTATTTAAATTTTTACTTATATATAAAAAACTATAAAAAAAAATTTAACTATAATATTTTATATATATATTATAAACTAAATTTACTAATAATTAAATACATATGAAATAAATATTATATAAAAGTTTTTAATATTAAAAATTTAAGCTTTTGTTCCTAAAAATTTCTAATTTTTTTTTTTTTAAATTAATATAAAAAATTATTATAAAAAAATTTGATTTATTTTAATACAATTATATCTAATGCTAATCAAAATTATAAAATTCTATAAATATATATAAATATAAAAATCATTAATATTTTATTTTGTTAAATTTAATTTATACTTTATATATATTTATAATAAGTAAATTTTATATTTATTATTTTTGTTCAATGTCACTATCAAAATTTTTATTACTATTATTATTACATATAAATAATTTATTTTTAATAAAATGTTCATTACCAATTAAAATATCAATTATTATTCCTGTTTATAACACTGAGCCATATTTAAAAAGATCTATACGATCTGTACTGCGTCAGACATTAAAAGAAATAGAAATAATATGTATTGATGATGGTTCCACAGATAATTCACTAAATATTTTAAATGAATTTAAAAAATTAGACAATAGAATTACAGTAATACATTTTGAAGAAAATAAAGGACCATCTATTTGTAGAAATACAGGTATTAATATAGCCAATGGTGAATTTATTGGTTTTATTGATAGTGATGATTATATAGATAAAAAATATTTTGAAAATTTATATAATTATAGTAAAGATAATGATATTGTGATAGGTACTTTTGTAGATAGTATAAATAAATTTAAAAATTTTATTCCTCATAAAAAAAAAAAATTACTGGAAGGATATGTATGGGATAGTATTTTTAGAAGAAAATTTTTAGATTCCAATAATATAAGATTTCCAACAAATATAAGATTGAAGGAAGATGAAATATTTAGAATAGCATGTTATAAACAAGATCCCAAAATATTTAAAACTCCAGATGAAGGGATATATTATTATTATAAACAAAGAGAAGGATCACTATGTAACTTTAAAAAACGATACTTGAAAAATTTATCAAAAGAAATTAAACAATCTGAAAAAAAGAAAAAAGGAAAAAAAAGAAAACATTAAATGGAAATCAATAAATTTTTTCATAGTTCAAAATATATATTTATTATTACTTTTATAAATTTTTTATTAGTAATGATTTATATATTTATAAACTAATAATTTAATTTTATTATTTCAATATAATTGTAAAATGGTGTTATTGCCAAGTCACAATTTAATGAAATCGAAAATAAAATAGATTTATTAATAAATAATTTTTTAAATATGTTTTAAAAAAAATGTATTTTATTTTTTAAATATTATATTAATATTAAAATATAAAAAAAATTATTTATTTCTCAAAGATTATGTTGAATAAATAATATTTAAAAATAAATAAATTAACACATTTATTTTAATTTTTTTACTTTATTTTAAAAAATTTATTCTCTAATAATCCTTTAATATAAATTTTAAAAAATTTTTTATTAAAAAGTGTCAAAAATATTATGTTAAGAAACACTCAAATAAGTTATAATAAACACAATAATAAATATATATGGATTAGTAGTTTTTAGAAAATATTTTATTATAATATATTTAAAATAGTATAAAGTATTTTTTATTCTTTTTATAGTATATGATATTATTTTTATAAAATAATAATTCCATGATTTTTATACTTTTTATTTTAAATATTAATACAAGTAATTGGTTATTATTTATATTAAAGATAGATTAATTAAATTAATCATTATTTTGACATTCCCCCAAAAATCTAGCTTCAAAAAAAAAACTTTTTTAAAAGATAAAAAAAAAATGAAGATAGATTTTAATATAATTAATTAATTATTTTCGTTAATAAGGTATTTCTAAATTTGTCCATTAAAGAGTTATTTAAGTATTTTGTAAAACCATCAGCAAGGTTGTCCTTTGATTTTATGTATTTTAATTTTATAATTTTCTTATTTACTAAATCCCTAATATGATGATACCTAATATCAATGTGTTTTGATTTCGGATTTATTGATTGATTTTCACTATTATATATTGTTGCTTTATTGTCTACGAAAATTGTTATTTCTTTGATATTTATGTTTAATTCGTTTAGTAAATTTTTGTACCATAATGAATGTTTTGCGCATTCACTTAAGCTATAATATTCAGCTTCTGTAGTTGAGGTGGAGACACAGTGCTGTAATTTGGAATACCAACTTGTTGGAGTGTCCCCCATTAACATGAGAAATCCAGAAGTTGATTTTCTTGTATTCGGATCGCCAGCAAAATCGGCATCTACAAATATTTTTAAATTCATTCCCTTTTCTATTTTGATTCCATAATTTTTTGTATATTTGAGATATCTAAAAATTTTTAAAACATTCATCCAATCTTCTAAGTTGGGATCTGTTGATTTTCTTGAAGCTCTACTAACAGCAAAAAGAATATCAGGACGGGTACAGATAGCTAAATATAGTAAACTTCCTATTGCACTTCGGTATTTTGTTTCATTGAATTTCTTGGTTCTTAGATTTGGATTTACTAATGGCATAAGATTTTTTACTGGTGTTAAGTTGTTAATATCGAATTTATTTAAAATGTCATTTATATATCTACCTTGATGTAAAATGTAACCATTTAAAGTTTTGGTAAATTTTATTCCAATTACAAATTCAACATCCCCAATATCCTTTATATTGAACTTCCTTTGAATAGATTGTTTTACTTTATTTATTTCTTGATTTGTTCCTGCAATGAGAATGTCATCAACGTATACTGAGAGAATACAAACTATTTCCTTCCCATTGTTTAATTTAATATAAACACATGGCTCACTTTTTATTCTATTGAAACCTATTTTTATCAATTCTTCATTGAGTTTATCATTCCATTCTTTACCAGCTTGTTTTAAGCCGTAAAGAGCTTTGTGAAGTTCCCAAAAAGATTTTCCGTAAGATGGATGACCCTCTGGTGCTTTCATGTATATATGCTCATTTAATGGTGCATTTAAATAAGCTGAATTGATGTCTATTTGAACAATATTGAAATTTTTCTGAACCGCGATAACTGTAATGATTCGAACTGTATCCTGTTTTAGTGTTGGTGCAAATGTTTCTTTGTAGTCGATACCGTACTGTTGAGTGTATCCTTTTGCAACTAATCTTGCCTTTCTTTTAATAACATTTCCGTTTGCATCTCTTTTATACTTAAATACCCATCGTGATGATATTACGTTGGATCCTGATGGTACTGTTTTAACAATTTTATAAACATCAAGATTTTTCATGATTTCTAATTCTTTCTTGATTGCGTTTAGCCATTCTATTTTATCTTTAAATTTGAATATATCCTTGAAGTTATATGGTTCAATTAATGTATTTTCATTAATTTTCATGTCTGATTCATCTGTGTTTATTTTTTTTCTTTTATTTGAATTAATTGTAAAATTGTTTAAATTCCTTTTTGAATTTTTAGGATGTTGATAGTTTTGATTTTTCTCTTTATTTGTGTTATATTTATTATTAATGTTGTTAATTTCTTGTTGGTTTTCTGTTGATATTTTGTTGTTATCATTTTCAGTCGTATTTTTAATTTCATTATTAATATTGATTGAATTATTATTGAAATTGTGATCATTTGAATTTAACAATTCCTGATTGAAAGTATTGTTACTATTATTGATTGAATTATTGTCAATAGTATTGTTGTTATTTTCATTATTATTATTTTGATTACTGTTATTAATGATAATTCTTTTATTATTATTTTGATAATTGGGATAATATTTACGACTAATTCTATTTGTTTTAGAAGATTTATTTTTAGATTGATTTTTAATATTTTTATTCTGGTTAATATTTCTATTCTGGTTAAAATTTGTTGTAGCATTTCTTTCATTGATAATATCTGTTATTTTATTATTATAATCATCAATTTCATTACGGTATCTAAGTCGGTTTAGACAGTTGCTCTCCCTGAATTTGTTATTGGAATGAATACGATTTAAAAAGGAATTTCCTGGTTCATTTTCCATAAATTCTACAGTGCGAGATTGGATGATTTTATTATTGATAACATCAAGAATTTTGTAAGTGGAAGGATGATCGCCATATCCAAGAAAAATACCAGGATGTGAATTATTGTCAAATTTTGATCTTAGTTCCTTTGGCACAAAGAAATAGACTCTACATCCGAATACTCTAAATGTATTGTAATCTACAGGCTTATTATAAAATACTTCAAATGGAATTTTGTTTTGAATGCCTTGATGGGGAAGTCGATTATGAATATAGTTTGCAGTATCAACAGCAAACTCCCAAAAATCATGACTGAGTTTAGCGTCGTTAAGAAGTGATTTTGAAGAAGCAATGAGTATACCATTAAATCTTTCAGCCCTTCCATTTTGAGAAGGGTTATAAGGAACTGAAAACTGATGATGAATTCCATTTTCTTCACAGAAAATTTGAAATTTACTATTTTGAAATTCCTTCCCATTATCAGATCGAATTGCTTTGATATTTATATTTAATGAATTATAAATTTTATTATACCAAATGATAAATTTGTTAAATACATCATTTTTATTTTCAGTGAAGATGACCCATCCATATCTAGAGTAGTCATCTAAAATTGTAAGGAAATACTTATTGTTATTTATTGAAGGATTAACAGGTCCTACAAGATCTAGATGTATTAATTCTAAAATTTGTTTAGTCTTATTGGTGGATGGTTTAAATGACTTATTTTTTAATTTGGAATTAATACATACTGGGCATTTTAATTTTAGATTGATATTACTTAATTTATTTTTTATTTTAGAAATATCATAATGACCTAGGCGTCTATGCCAAAGGTCTATTACTTGTTGGTTATTTGATACTGTATAATTGATTTCGTTATGTTTTGTTGAATTTAAATTTGTTTGGTGTTTGGAAGTGAAAATTTGATATGTATTTTTATCATTAGATAAAGATTTATAAATTCTATTTCCATTATTATCATAAATTAATGCTTGTGGGGAGTTGTCATAATTATTGAATATTACTTTATAATTTTGAGAAATTAATTGATTGATTGAAATTAAGTTTCTCTTAATATATCGTGAATAATAAACATTTTTTAAAATGAATTTGTTGTTGTTAATGAATCCTACAAAATCGCCACAAAATTCAGATAATACTTCTTTACCATTCGCTAGTAAAATTTTTGTTTTACATTTTTTAATGTTAGTAAGAAATTTTATGTCATTAATAGTACTGATTGATGCACCTGAATCTAAAATCCAAACTATGAAGTTATTATTATATATATTACTATTTTCGTGATTTTTATTATTTATTCTTTCTAAACAATTAATTTCGATTGCATTGTCAGAGTTATAATCTTTAGAAAAATCTTCTAAGTAGTCGTCTTTATAGTTGTTGTAATTGCTTATTGAATATAAATGCTTGTTATTAATTTTACTTTTATTATATTTTTTGTTCAATTTTCCTCGAATTTTCATTGATTTATTTTCATTGTTTTGATTCAAGAGCTTATTTCTTTTATACTTATAACATTCCTTTTTGTAGTGGCCGTATTTTCCACATAAGAAACATTTTCCATTTTTTCTTCTTCTTATTTTTAAATGCTTATTATTTTGTTTATTTTTGTTTTCAGTTTGTAAATTAAAAATATTTTTTGCGTTTTCTTCTTGAAGTTTTCTTTCCTTGATGTTCGAGAAAAGAATATCTGGTATTATTCTTTTTACGTAATTGCAACATTTTATCCATTCATTATTGTACTGGAAAACATTTATCCACCTTAGATTTTCAGGTAAGGCTCTATTCAGAATCCCTACCTTTACACTATCACTCATGTCTGTATCGATGATTTCCAATTCATCGATCATATTTTGAAGTGTTGCAAGGAAGATATGTATGTCATCATCTGTGGTAAATTTCAATCTGTTTAATTTATTTCGTAATAGCATTTTTTGATGCTCTTCTCCTAAAGTAAAGGAATCTTGAAGGAAGTTCCACATTTCGAAGGCGGTCTTACTATGGCTTTTTATTATTTCTTTCGTTTTCTTTCCCAGGCTATTATTAATTATCCATTTGACCATGATGTCATTCTTGATATCTGTTTGGGTTGTCCCAATATCGTAAACAAGAGAATTATTAAATTTATCTTTAATGTACTTATCTAAATCTTCTTTAATATCCTTCTTTCTCAATTTTTTTACTTTTGGTAAACTAACGTATTCATCTAGATTATTGATGATTAAGAGGTCCAATACGTTAGTTTTCCAATCTTGGAAGTTTTCAACCGTTAATTCGGTAACATGATTGAAATTCTCGGAGTAATTGAAAGAGATTCCTTTAGCGAAGAAATTACTTTCTGATTCGGGAATTTCAATGATTTGGTTTCTGGAGTTACTTCTTGAATTGTTTCTGCTCATTTTCTATTTTTTATTTTTACCTTAATTTTAATTAAAAGTATTTATGTTTTATTATTTTCTTAATTTATTTTTTATTGCTTTTCTTTAATTTGTCTTTTATATATTTTTTTATTTCTTTAGTTAGATTTTATTTTATTAAATTAAATAATGTAAATTGTAATTAATTTTGATTGGTTCTATTTTTAGTGACAATTTATTATTAATCTATTTATATAGATTTTTTAATGATTAATATTTAAAAAATTTAATTTAAAGATATTAATATACATTTTTTTTTTAATATTGATGGAGGAATTAGTATAATTTTATTATTACTGAAACCTATCATTTTGATTCTTTTATTAAATAATGTGAATGTGATTATGTTACTATTCCTTTTTTAATTAAGAATAAATTATTTTTATTAATGTTATTATAAAGTATTGTATATATTTATATTACGAACAATAGTATAAAGAGATTAATTTATTTATATTAAGTATGTTTAAAAATTTTTGTTATTGTTGTGAAAATGATTATATCATTAATTGTTCATATTTAATATATTATTGTAATTTCATTTTAATTAAAATCTTTATTTTAATTATTTATTATATAATTGAATTTTTTATTATATTTTTCCCAGCTTATATGGCATAGCTGACATGTTATGTTCTTTTATCCTCAGCTTATATAGTATAGCTGACATGTTATGTTCTTTTATTCTCAGCTTATATAGCATAGCTGACATGTTATGTTCTTTTATCCTCAGCTTATATAGTATAGCTGACATGTTATGTTCTTTTATTCTCAGCTTATATAATATAGCTGACATGTTATGTTCTTTTATTCTCAGCTTATATAATATAGCTGATTTTTTGTTTCATTCTCAGCTTATATTCAATAGCTGATCTTTTATTTCATCCTCAGCTTATGTCTAATAGCTGACCTTTTGTTTATTTTCAAATTCAATTATATTGATATTGGACTTCTTTGTACAATTATTTTAAATATTAAAGATTCCACTTTTATTTTAGTTTTATAATTTATAAATATTTATATATATATATAAATAATTAAAAATTAATATTTAATAATAAATATATAAATTTCAAATTTATTTAATGTTAAATTTTTATTTTAAAAAAAAATACTTAGCTTTTATATGGATTAATCGGTTGAGATTGAGACTCTTAATCTGTCAAAAATATTATGTTAAGAAACACTCAAATAAGTTATAATAAACACAATAATAAATATATATGGATTAGTAGTTTTTAGAAAATATTTTATTATAATATATTTAAAATAGTATAAAGTATTTTTTATTCTTTTTATAGTATATGATATTATTTTTATAAAATAATAATTCCATGATTTTTATACTTTTTATTTTAAATATTAATACAAGTAATTGGTTATTATTTATATTAAAGATAGATTAATTAAATTAATCATTATTTTGACAAAAAGAATAAGAATGTCAGACTTTAACTTTGGTAATTGGTAGTTATTGTAATTAAAAGAGTCCCCCTTTTTTTGGAATAGAAACTATAAAAATAAATATTTTATCAATGGAATATATAGATTTGTCTAATTCATTAATAAATAAAAAAATTTTTTTACCTTTCAATTTCGCACAATTTAAATTAATTTTAGAAATTTAAATAGACAACATTCATATCTAAAAATTAGACTTTTATTTATTAACTAATAAAAATCTAATTAATTTAATTATTAAATTTTTAAAAAACTATCTTTAGAAATTATAAAAGGAATTCTTATTTATAAAAACAAATAATTAAAAATTCTAATTACTTTAAAGTTTATGACAGCTTTAACTAAAAAAATGAATTACTTAAATGTATAAGTAATTCATTTTTTTAGTAACTATCATATATATTAATAATAATTTATGAAAAAATATTTCTAAAATTTTATTAAATATTTAATAATTTTAACATTTAATTATTTAATAATTTATTAAATACAAAAATGGAAAATAAATTTAATGTATAACAAAGTATTTTATTTTAGTTATATTCATAATTTTATATTATTTATTCGGTAAAATTTACATTATTTATACTTTTATTTAATATATAATATTATTAACATATTCATTATAACTATTTATTTAATTTATACTTAATATAAATAATGTCATGTGTATATTAAAATATCTATTTCTTTATTTTAACATTCTCACTCAAATATAACTTCTTAAATGTTATATTTGGAAGTTAAGTTTTAATAAATTTTTAAATCTTCTTGTTTAGTTAATAATGAATTTCTGAATTTGTATATTAGAGTGTTATTTAGGTATTTCGTAAATCCATCTGCTAAAATGTGTTCTGATTTCACATATCTTAATTTAATTTTGTTATCCTTTATTAGTTCTCTTTTGTAGTGGTATCTTATATCAATATGTTCAGTTTTAGAATTAATTGATTGATTTTTACTATTGCAAATTATAGTAATATTTTCAATATTATAATTCATTTCATTTAAGAGATTTATATACCAGGTACAATGTTTACTACATTTGCTTAGACTATAATATTCAGATTCCATTGTAGAGGTAGAAACGCATCGTTGGAGTTTTGAACACCAACTTGTAGGTGTATTCCTTATACTAAGGATATACCCAGTCGTTGACCTTCTTGTTTTTTCGTCACTGCCAAAGTCTGAATCGGCATAAGCTTCTATGTCCCATTTCCTTGTGTAATTCAGTCCATAAATAATTGTACATTTCAAGTACCTCATTATCCATAGAATACTAGTATTTTTATATTTATTTATTTTTTGATTTATGCAATATTTTTTCCAATCTATACAAAGTTGAAAGGTGATTATTTATCTTAAATTATTAGGAAAGACTAAGTTAGATATTTCAATTTTCACACTGTTTGACACATCAGAGTCAATTATTTCGATTTCGTATATCAAGTTACAGAATATATCGAAGAAATGTACATATCATGGTTAATGTTAACTTTCAGCATATCTTTTTTATTTTATTTATGCAGTTTCAGAATTATTATCAAGTTTATCAATTATATACTTCTTAAATTTACTTCACATCTGTCTTTTTCAGCTATTTTATTTTTTTATTATATATTCATCAATATTATTTATTGCTAAACTATATAAGATATTGGTTTTCCAAATTTATTTCAGTAATATGATTAAAGTTTTCTGAATAATTGAAAGAAATTCCATTTGATATAATTATTTTCATTTTCAGTTATGTCATTAATTTGACTTCTAAAATTATCTCTTATATTATTTTTTTTTTTTTTTGATTATTTAATATAAAAATTATTAAAATTTATTTGATTGATTAAGATATTTTTTTGTAATTTTTTAAAAATTATTTCTTTTCTTTTTTTTTATTTTTATATTCTATTAATGTTAATTTAATTTTATTTATTTAACTAAATAATATTTAATAGAAATTAGTGTTGATTTTTGCTTTTTTTCCTAATAATAAATTTTATTGATTCTACTAAAACTAATTCATAAACTAGTTTTTTTTATATTAAGAATGAGTATTGCTTTGTTATTGATTTAATTTACCAGGGAAAAAATAAATTTAATTATATTATGATTAGATATTTAAATTAAAAGGTTGAATATAAACATATTATTATTATTTTAATATATTACTTTATTACTAATATTTTGATTTTAATAAATTATAGAAATAATCAAATTTATTATATTAAAATAAGCAGTTATTTTATTTTAATTTATTTTATAATAGATATTTTTATTAATAATTAATTATGAATATGGTTATATTGGTTTATTCTCTATTTTAATTTATTTATTTAGCAAAAATAAATAATATAAATTTAAATTTTTAGAAAACAAAATGTAATTTATTTTTAAATTTATCAATTATAAAGAATTTTAAATTCAAAAAATAAATAAAATAAGTAGAACTAATTAAAATTAAAACTAAAATTAAGCTTTAATATTTTACTTTTACATATATTTAGATTTGAGAGGGGTATTAAATGACAATTTTAATGTGTCAAACATTGTTAGAAACAGAAATATAAAGCTTTATAGTTATATTAATTAAAGGAGTAATGTTATATATATTAATATATTAGTGTAAGATATGTGACCAATAATAATAAGTCACATATTATGTTAACTATAAATACAATAAAAAAGATCAAAATTATGTACAAATACTATTCTTTATTCTTACAAAATAAAAATGAAATTCCTATTTTTCACAGATTAAGAGTCTCAATTCTTCAGATGAGCTATCAAATAAAGCTAAGTTGAAATAAATAAACTTATCATTTTTTTTTCATATCATTCATAATCAAACTAATAACAATATATTTTTATTATTCTTATAATATTCATTATAGAAATAAAATATAATAACCATTATTAATAAGCGAACATTACAGAACAAAATTGAGTGTATTGAGGATATAAGATATTAATTAAAATATATACTGTAATAGTTCATAATTAAAGCATATATTGTAATAGTTCATAGTTATTATTATTTTTCAAAAATAAATATAAATATATAAATATAAAAAAAAATAAAAATAAAAATAATTAATTTAAATTTTAAAAAACATTAAAATATAAATAATAGTCAACTAGCTAAGTTTTAAATAATTGTTAATAAAATAAAAATAATAGTCAACTAAGTTGAAAATAATTGAGAATAAAAATAATTGTTGATTAGTTTATCTAAGTTGTAAATAATTAACTATAAAATAATAGTCAACTTGATTAACTAAGTGGAAAATAATTGAAAATAAAAATAAAAATAACCGGCAAATAGCTTAAATTGAAAATAATTAAATATAAAATAATAGTCGTCAAGACTAAGAATAATTAATGAAAAATAATTTTTTTATTTATTCAAGTTAATTATTAATAACTATTTTAACTAAATCTTGATGACGAACTTAAAATAAAAAATTAACAACTAATCCAAACAGAGGCAAATAAAAATACATTATAAAAATTATCATTAATATAAATATAAAATTTACTAATAGAAAACCAATATGAGTAATTATATTTATGAAAAATAAATAATAACTAAATTAAATAAATATATAGCAGAAGCAATCAAGTATATCCCTAGGTACAAATAAAGTAATTTTAATATACACAATAATATATAGATACAAATAACCATTAAAGACTTATACCAACCTTAAAGAAATATCCTAATAATAAATTATTAATTTGAGATAACCATATTATAAGAAAACAATGATAGAAAAAAATGTTGTTAGAAGATTAAGGAAAAAAGTCCTAATAATATAATTTTTTGATGTTTCAAATCAATACTTAACATCTAAATATAAATGGGAATCATATAAATATTTATATATAAAAGCAGAAGTTCATGAATTAAATGATATTAAAAAATGATCATTAATACCAGAAAACCTATAAATGGATTTGAGGGTATCTTATATCAAATAAATACATTTACCCAAAAAAGATTTTTTGACGAAGATTTATTTATAAAATTATCTCCTTCATATGATGAATCTTATCAATGCTATTTTAACATTATTTAAAATAAAACATTAAGTCAATCCTCCACAATTTATGATTATTCAAAAGACATTATTATAGATTCACAATGTACTTCATTATATAATGTAGATAATTAAAAATTACAATTTAATTTTGAAAGAAAAAAAATTTTTTTTGATATATTAAAAGCACAAGTAAAAGATGAATTTGAGAAAATTAATAAAATTAATAATTATATAAATAAAATTAATAATATCAAATAATAAATTAATAATTGGTAAGTATTAAACTCCCGAAGTACATTATGAAGAAACCGACCATTTAATTAGTTTAATTAATCATTATAATGAATTAATTAATATCGTAAAAAAAAAAAAAATTGTTCAGTTGAAGAAATAAGTAATTTTAACAGTATTTTTATAGAAAATAATAATGAGATGTATAATAAATCAAATTATATTTAAAATAGTTCTTAAAGTATAGTTTTAATATTTTATTTTAAGTTATAATTTAATAATAATATTCAATTTTTCAATAAATTTATACTTAATAATCTTTATAACTTTAATATTTTTATTTTAATTTATTATTATTTAAAGTTTCATTTTATATCCAAAAGATTTAAATTAGTTTTTATTTTATGGTTTCACAAAAATTTTTTTTTAATTTATTTTTATTTTTATTATGAATTAAAATTTATTTTTAATTTATTTTTAATATAGATATAAAAAATTTTTTTTATTTTTTTTTTTACTTTCTATTTCTGTTGACATTTAAAAATTTTATTTACTATAAAATTATAATATATGAATAAAAAATTTATATATAAAAAAAAAATTAATAAAAAAAATAAGATTATTACAATAAAAAAAAAATTAAAAATATATCAATATTTTATTACTAAAATTATAATTTATTCTTTTTTTTTTTTTATTTTATTTTGTACCATAATTGGTTTCAGCCTCCCTACAGGGGCAGTAGGAATATTGAAGTAATCATAGGCTTCCGTATAGGCAGATAATACTCCTTTACTGAGTACTCAACATTGGCGCTTGGATATAATGTTATTGCTTAGAATTTTTCAAGTGAGCTTATTCTCAGAGTGCCTCTCCAAGTTCCTAACTTTCCTTTGAAGACTGGACTGTATAATCTAACCCAAAGAGCTAATACTAGCTACTTTAATAAATGCATAAACGGCAAAAAGATTGCAATTTAGTCGAATAAATCTTCATCTACAAGGGGAACATAAATATACATGAATACATAAATTGTACCTACCCAAAAACTAGTAATTCCTTTGTAGATATATTAAATGATTGAGCTTGTCAAACTTTTTGACCCTAACCCTTATCGTCCAGTTTTAAACTATTTTTCAACCCTAACCCCAATGTGACTTTGAATAAAGACGGAATTACATACTCTAACCCTAACCCTATTATACTTTAAAACCTCTTATGATGAAAAGTCAGGCCAAAGGAAGGATCTATTAAGCACCAAAAACAAATATTGAGAGAATTAGATATATTTTTAGAATAACATTTTATATATAATACTTAATATTTAATTTTATTTATTTTTATTTTTATAATTACAAAAGTGTATGTCTTTTTAACAAGGTTACATTTTATTTCTTTTATAATTTTATTTAAATATAATAATATTCTGATTGGGTAAAATATATTAAAGTCATAAAAAAAAAATAAATACTTAAGTATTTATTTTTTTTTTATATTCTAACAGGATCGAACCAGGAACCTTTTGTGTACTAGCCAAATGACTAACAACTAAGATAGAATCGGATTCGATGAAAAAATTATAACTAAGTAATAAAAAAAAAGAATAAAAAATAAAATAAATTATGATTAATATAAAGGGTTATCTTTAATATAATTAATTCGTATTGGTTTTATTACAGGATAAAATAAATATGGCAAATTTAAAAAAAAAATCTTCAAAAAAACACAAAGAATAGCCATATTTTAGGGAAAATAACCAACTTTTATTATGCTAAAAGAATTTTTAAATTTAAGTTTCTCACCTCTTTCAAGTCAACTTTTTCAAAAACGGTACTATTTATTATTTATTTATTTAATAACTCCATTTTTGTTATTATTAATGGTGATATTAAGTAAAAAAAATTTTTTTTATTAATAATTTAATTAAAATGAAATTTATATTTTAATAAATATAATTTTGTTTAAAAAAAATATCATAATTAAATGGGAATTTAATAAAATAATCAAATTATATTTTAATTCAATAATTATATTTTGCTTTGGTTTAATGAAATTGGAGGTGACTGACATTCTTATTCATTTAAAAAAAATACATATTAGTTTGCTTTTATTGAAAACCCTCATTAAGAAAAAAAATTAATAAATAAGGACTTTTTCTTGTAAAATAATTATTTATTTTTTTTTTAAGTTAATGATGATTTAAGGTATTTTTTTTTCTGTTATTATAGCGTTTTATTATTACACTAGGATAGAGATAATAATCCAAACCTTATCCTTTTTTATTTTTTTATAGATATCTTTCTATATAATTTTTATAATTTTAATAATAATACAACCTATTTTTTTTTTTTTTTTTTTTTTTTGATTTTCTTATTTTAGAATCTTCCTACTAAATGGAAAATATCTTTTTTTTTTATTTATTTTAGTTTTTATTCAGTTATTTTTTTTTGTATTCTATATTTTTACATTTTTTCCCCTTCCTTCCATCATGCCTTTTTTTTTTTTTTTTTTTTAAGTATAATGTCGCATTCTGTCTCTTTTCATCTCCAACTGAGTGAATTAGATAGTTGAGGTCAACTTCATCACCATACAAATCTTTTATACTAAGGAATAATTAAACTAATCTTCATTAATTTTTTTTGTAAAATATTCTTTGATACATATATATATTTAATTTTTTTATATTCTTTATTATATTTTTTTTTTCTTTTTATTTTTTTTATTATGTTTTTATCTTTAATTATATTAGATATTGATGTTTAGAAGATGGCTAATATTACTTTTTCCTATTTTTTATCATTTTTAGGTGGTTAACTTGGTCGTGTTTAAGTTTTCTTTACAGCTAAAGCTAATTAATTCCTTTTTTTCTTATGTGTGTGTGAGTGTTAATGTTGTATCTTCAGATGTTGATTTTAGTTGTGGAACTTCCTCTTCTATCCTCTTTTTAATTTTTTTTAGAAATAAAAAAAAAAAAGATTTTAAAATAATAAAAATGATGGATTTTGTTTTTTAAGTATTTAATTAAATTTTGTTTGTTGTTACCTTATTAATTTTTTTTTATGAAAAAAAACTGTAAATAAAAATTTTTTATATATCTAGAACGATCATAAATTTTTTACTTAATATATATACAATTATTAAATAAATTGTGTCGATTAAATTATTTGTAAGGAATTAATATTTTTATGTTAAGTAAATAAAATACTTTGATAAAGTTTTTTCGTTTCAATAACAGAAATGAATTTTGGCAACCAACAAATAGCAATAATAATAAAAAGATAATAGGCAGCATTAACATAGACAAGGAAAAAAAATAATAAAAAAAAGATGAAATACCATGAAAAATTAAGAGAAACCAATTCAAGTTTTGATGATATACAAAATTGATTTGATTAAAACGGAATAATTGGAGTCAGTTCATGAAAAAAAATACAAAAAAGAGGTTCATTACTTGTCTTTCAAATCCGTCGAAAATATCCTTGAATTTTCCTATTTCAAGATGAGTAATCAAATTTAAAAAGAATTTAAAAGAAAAAATTAATAAATAATTAATTAATAAATATGTAATAAATAAATTTATAATAAATAAGTTAATAATAAATAAATAATAAATAAAATTATAATAAATAAATAAAAATGAAAAATGAATAAAAAATAATATAGTTTATAATTTAAAATATATATAAAATAAAATAAAAATGAAAAATCATTAATAGATTTTTTTTTATAAATAGTAATAGTAAATGTATATAATATTTTTTTAATACATTTTATAATTTTTTATTATGGAATTATTTATTTAAAGAAGGAAAGTTAATGTAACTAATTTTTATGTAGAAAATAAAAGTTGAGTTAATAAAATTTTATATGGTTTATAATTTTTTAATAAATTTTTTAAGGAATCTTTTCATTTATTCTCTTTGGAATCTTCAACTTTATGACTTGACAAAGATTCTAACCTAAAGTCTTCTGAAAACATTAAAAAGTACTATTTCATAAAATTGAAAGTTGATTTTTCTATTTTTTTTTTTTTTTTGTAAATTTAAATTTAAATTCTCCAAATTTTTAATCTCTTTAAATTTTTTTTTTTTAAAATAAAAAAAAAATCATGGAATTAGGACGGAGTTTCCACTTATGATTCCTAATCTTTTCATGACAGTAAAGGAGGAGAGGAATAGGAATTGAAATAAAAAAAAATTTCCGAAGTATAAATGTTCAAGATATGATGCCATCGCACTAAACGCATAAGGAAAAAATAAGGAGATTTTTATTTTTTTTTGGGTTTTTTTTTTTTTTGAATTTTTTATTGTTTTTAATTATATACAAGATAAAAACTTTATTTTTATTTTATGTATAATTAAATAATAAATCTATTATTAAGTCAATAATTATTATTATTATTATTATTATTATTATTATATATTTTTTTTAATATAATTAAAATAGTCAAAAACGAATTAAACCTAAAAAAATAAAGTAAAGAAAAATAATAATAAACCTTTATAATTATATTTATTTCAAAAAAAAAATTATCATTCTATTAGTAAACTTGAAAGCATTTCCAACCTAAAAACGTTAAACATTAAAAAAAATGTTGGGTTGGAAATATTTCTGGTATGAAAAATAATTAAAAAATAAAAAAAAAAAGAGGATATAAATTTTAATTATAGTTTTTATTTGAAAATATATTAAAAAAAAAATACTTATATTTATTTATTAATTTTATTTCTGGTATGAAACCAAAAAGATATATTTATTATTATATAATTATATATTTAAAGTATTTTATATTCATTTTAGTAAATCCAAACTTAATATTAAATATTAAATTTTTGTAAAATATAAAATTGGGAAAAAAAAAATAAATATAAAATAAAATGAAAGTGGAAGAATAATAAAATTTTAAATTATATAAAATAAAAAATAGTGTTATTTTTATATAAAAAAAAAATAAGTATAACTAATATTAATAGATAAATAAATATAGTTAAAATATACATAATAAGTAATATAAATGTCCAAATAAATATATTTACATTTTACCAAATAATACTAATATTAAAAATAATGTAATAAGTAATAGTAAAAATTGTTTAATAATATTAATGAATATATAAATTAGTATATTTTTAAAAATAATAAAAAATAATAATATAATAATATTAGTGGTTATATATTTATTATTAATAATCGATCTTTTAAATATAATTTTTAAAAAAAATATTTAAATAATATAAAATATATCTTTATATATCTTTATATAAATATAGAGAAAAATATAATTTAAATAAGTAAATAGATATTAATATAATAAATATATAAATAAATATAAAATTTAAATAAAGAATTCAATAAAAAAAAAAGTATAAATAAAATGAATAAAAAGATTTAAATATAAAAATTGAATTATAACAAATATAAAAAATAAAATAAATATACATATTGATAGGAATTAAACTAATTATAAATATTATTAATAATTAAATAAAAAATTATTAAATCAACATTTAATTAATAAAGTCCATAAAGGAAAAAATATATTATAATCATAAATAAAGAGATAAACAAAATTTTAAAAAAGTTATATATATAATAATATTAATGCTAAAGATAATTAGTAAATTAATGAAATAAATGAATATATTATATATTAAATAAATTATACTTATTTTAAAAATAAAACTAACCCTTTACATAAATCGAATATTTGAAAATAAATAAATATTAATGATCTAAATAAAATATTATGGCAAAAAAAAAAAAAAAAAAAAAAAAAAAAAAAAAAAAAAAAAAAAAGAGAAATATTAATATATAATATGAATTAATATATATTTTTTAAATATGAATTTAAACCATTTTTCTATATTTCTATAATTTCTACAATATTATAATATAATAAATGAATAACAATTAATCTATGTTTTATATTTGAATAGCCATTTTTATTTACTATTACTATATCAAATAAGATTTATTTTAGCTGGTAAATAATTAACTTTTATTAATTAAGTTATTTTCAAAAAATTCAAATAAATTATTTATTATATTTAACATATATTAACAACAATATTCAAAAATTTAAATTTATATATATATATTAAATGGAATATAATAATTTATAGAAGTTAATACATTAGATGAATGTTCAAATACTAATATAGAAGATTCCAGTTGTTCAGATACTACAAATGATACTGATATTCATTGTCTGTCCAAAGGTTTTATATATAGAGTAAATACTAGTGGGGAATGTGTTTCAAAAATAACTTCCAGTGTTCATGTATTCGATGCAGATAAAAAAGAAGTTGATCTAACCGTAACAGGAAAAATTAAAGATGCAGATGTAGAAAACTATAGTATGTATGCTTGCTCAGCATCAGGATGTACTCGAACTACTGGTTATATTAAAATTAATAAACTTACTATTGAAAAGTCAGGAACCACTTATCCAATTATTAATGCTATATTTTTTTTTGGTGATTCTGATATTTCATATATAAACCCTGATGAATATTGTATTTCTGATAAAGAAGGAACTATTTATGAATCAAACGAAGAAAAAAAATTATGTTTAGGCATGAATTCTTCCGGATTATCAGTAAGTCTTGCATTTGTATCTGAAAATGATGAAGAATTTGTATCTGGAAATAATGAAGAATATATTCTAACTGATCCATCATCTGATTCGGTATTTTCTGTAATTAATGGTGAAGAAAAGTATGATGGTATTATCTTAAAACGAACTCCTAATGTAATTTATCATGATAATTCACCTAGTGGTAAATTAAATTTATTTATTTTTTTTTAAATATTAATAAAAATAAAAAATATATTGAACACTCTTTTTATATTATATATAAATATTTTTTCATTTTTTTATGATGTATGTGAACTAATTATATTTATCTAAATGTATTTAGATGAGACTACAATAATAATAGATACAGATACTAAAAAAGAAGCTGGTCCATTGAATGTTTTTGAATTAAGTCCTACTTCTGATTTAGATAAATATTATGTTTATAAATGTAAGAATGATTGTTGTAAAATAATTATTGGACATAATATTATTAATATCAGTACTATGAAAATAATTGATGTAACTGATGGTAACTTAACATCTAATAGTGTTACTGATATTATAAATAGTATTATTATAATGAATTGTAAAGATAATTCCTGTAAAAGAACATATGGATATTTTAAGACAAGCAAGACGAATGACATAAAATACTATTCTATTCCATGGACAGGATTTAATAATAATAAACTAATGGAAGATAATGATTTTAGTACAAATTGTAACGTTAGTGATATTGGTAAAATCAAAAATACTGGTGATTTTTGTCAAGGTTCCTATATAATTGAAAATGCTATGAGTATAAAAGAAGGCAAAAATCCATTTTATATCATATCAAGTGATGGTGAAACTATTTTTCACGGACAAGAGACTGAAAAAAGTTTGGTGATTTCGGCAACGACCAATACTCTCATTTATGATGGTCTCAGTAAAAATAAGGGATTAAAGGTTTTTAATAAGGGTATTATGACATCAGATATTGTGGATGGTGGAAATAATATTGCTCTTTATTACTGTGGAGATCAAGGAATTTGTCGTTCCTTGAATGGATATATCACGGATGGCACGATTTACTATGAAGTTAGTGCCAATAGCTCTACTTCAAAAAAAGTTTCTTTAACTGGTGATGTCACTCCAAATAACGAATGTATCATTGACACTTCTGGTAATTTAGTTTTAGGAGAAAGCACTAATCCTAATAAGTTGAAGTTTTGTCTTGGAAACATGAGCATTGATTTTTTGGTAACAGAAACTACGGAATATTACATAATTCATAAACGCGGTAATACTAATTATTCATTAGTTAGAGCAACTAAGAATATATTTACAATTGAAGAACTAAAAAATTCAGGTAAGTTGAAATAAAAAAAAAAGAAAGAAAGAAATTTCAAATAAAATTTAGTAAATAATATATTAATCATTTATTTTTAATTTTATATCGAATACAAATAGATGGATTTGAAAAGTTTAATGTTATCAATACAGAAGATGTAAAAAGAATAGTAATAGACGATGCTACTACTGATGATTTAACATCCTGTATTACAAATTTAGCACTTTTCAATTGTGATATCACGAAAGGAATTTGTAGACAAACCTATGGTTATATTAAATCAAAAGATAATACTTATTATTCATTTGATGCAAATGATTCCAATCCTAAAAAAGTAGTTGAATTAGCTTCATCAAAATGTAGTGACTCTTCAGATATAGGAACACTGCAATCCGATGGATGTTTATGTCTTATTAATGGTTCCAGTAATCCTAAAAAAGAAAGAATGATTGATGGCAGTAATTATGTTATAAGTGTCAGTACCAATAACGTTTTTTCAGGTGTTGCAGAAAATATTATTATTAGGGCAACCAATTACTCCTTT
The DNA here is from genome assembly GCA_016946835.1 of Neocallimastix lanati (nom. inval.). Lineage (NCBI taxonomy): Eukaryota > Fungi > Neocallimastigomycota > Neocallimastigomycetes > Neocallimastigales > Neocallimastigaceae > Neocallimastix > Neocallimastix lanati (nom. inval.). Next base: position 75,171 of record JACVTC010000190.1, on the reverse strand, counting down.
TACTATGATAATCTCTATGATGTAAGTGATGGAAAAAATATTGTAATCACTGATGTGAATACGAAAATTACAGAAATTACAGAAATTACTGATGTACCCAAATTGAAAGTTTATATTTGTAATACTTTTGGTATATGTTCTCAAGTTGATGGTTTTATTAAAAAAGATGAAAAATATTACAAAATAACAAATTCTAGTCCAACTGAAATTACTGAACCTTTGTCAGATACTTGTACTATTAATAATCTACTTAAAGGTGGAAAGCTCTGTATCACTGAATCTAATAATGATGCCATTAACTTCATAAGTAATAACACCATTAATTATTATATGACTTATAATGGAACAAATTATAAATTAGTCATTGCTAAAAAGAATTTATTCATAGTTGTAACTACTACTGGAGGTATATAACAATAACTTTTTTTTATTTTCATTTGTTAAAGTATTTTGTTAATTACTTAAAAAAGAAGTTCAATTTCTTTTTAATTTAAATTTAATTAGTAAATAAATTATTTATTTCTTTTTCAACTTATAATAATAAATAATAAAAAATAAAAAATTATAATAATATATAATAATAATAATATTGATATTATTATTAATTCATTATTATTTAATTTTAAAATTTTTTTTATTATTTATTATTATTAATAATGTTTATTTATTTATATGAATAAAAGTATTATTAATTTTTTATTAATAATAATACATTAAATTTTATTTAATTTTAATAATTATTTAATAATTTTATTATATGATTTATTTTTATTTATAATATTCTTTTTAAACTATACATATAAATAAAAGAAAGTGGTTCAGAACTAAATCTAATTAATTTAAACAATGCTGAAATAATAAATCTGTCAACTCGTACCATTAAAACTGACGACCTTCCCTATTTGGCCATTTTTAAATGTCATACCACAAAAATATGTAAAAGAACATATGGTTATATTAAAGATAACTCAAATAAGTACTACGAAATACATTCTAATCATAAAAATAGTAAAGTTGTCATTGAACCTACATGTGGTGATTCCTATGTAGGAAAATTAGTTACACCAGATCAAAAACTTTGTCTTAATTCAAATTCACTTGGAACATTAACCAATTCCGATTCATATATTATATCTAATGGTAGTGGATCTGTTTTTTCCCAAGAGCGAGATATAAATATTTATATTTCTTCTACTGACAATGCGTTTTATCATGATAAATTTGTAGATGGTAGGTCTATATATTATTTAAAGTCTCTTTATTTTTTTTATAAAAAAAATTACTATTACTATATTACTATATATATTTTTTCTCTTTTTTATTATGATATAATTATGAAAAATAAGTTAATAATAAATATAGTATTGAATTAAAAAAGAATTAGACAAAATATTTAAAAGAGGAAAAAAAGTAATTTAAAAACGGAATTGTATAAAACAATTAAATTAGAACTAAAATTAACTTTAAATAATGATTGTTTAAAATTGATAAAGATAATTAAGAATATTAATATTAAAAATATTAAAAAGCAAAGAAATAATAAATGGCATTAATTAAAAGAGAATTATTAAAAAAATAAAAAGATAAAAGAAATTAAAAAGAGAAAAATAATTAATAAATAAAAAAAATAAACCAAAAAAAAAATAGTAAAGATAAAAATAGAAATAATCTTAAAAAATAAGAGTTAGAAAAAATAATTAGAAAAAAAATATATATATTAAATAATTAAATAAATAGAAAAAAATAAAATACAAAAATAATTAGAAAACAATTTAAAAAAAAAAATAAAAATAAAGAAAAAATAAAAAAAAATATATTAAAATAAAAGAGAAGAATTAGAGAAAAAGGAAATTGTAAAATGAAAAAAAAATAAAGAAATTTAAAAGAGTTAAAAAATAGAATTAAAGGAAAAAGAACTAAAAAAAGTTAAAAATCGAGTAATAAAGGGCATAAAAGATTTAAAAAAAATATATAAGATTTAAAAAAAATATAAATTATTAAAAAAAATTAAACACATAATAAAAATGTGAAAAAAGATTAATTCCTTTTTTTTTGTCATATTTTTTTTATTTTTTATCTATAATTTTTTTATAATTATTTAATTATTTATTTGAATTTTATTAAAGAAAACAATATAAAAATTTTTAAAAAAGAAGTTAAAATAATAATCATATAATATTTTTATTCTAATATATTTTATAATATTTATATATATATTATTCATATAGTTTCAACGGATGGAGGTGTAAAATTATTCCAATCTAATAAATTAATTAGCCCTACTTCCATTAGTAATAATGAAGTATTATCCTTGTATATTTGTAATACAGAAGGTGTATGTTTTTCAGCTGATGGTTATGCAAAAAATAATAATGATTATTATAATATTGGAATTCATGGGTATGGAAAAATGGAAAACAGTCATTTTGTTGAAGAATGTTCACAATCGAGTACTGGTAAATTAAAATCAGATCATAGTTTTTGTACCGGAGGTACAGATAGTGAAAGTTACCCGGAAAAAGTAAAAAATTACATTATTTACGAAATTGACACTAAACCTGTATTAGTGAAAACTGCACCAGGACTGATCGCAAAAGTAGAAATAACAGGTAAATTAAAACTAATATTGATAGTATTATTTATATGTTTCCTAATTTACAAATACGATAAAAAATAAAAAATTATTTTTTTACAATTGTTTTTCTTTTTAAGAACTAGTTTTTTTTTATCTTTAGTTATATTTTTTAATTTTATTTAAATTTATTTTCATTATATTTTTTTTTAGTTATTTCAGATATTTAAAATATTTTAGATATTTACTTTCAATAAATTGTTATTTTTATTTTTTATTTTTTTTGTTTTTTAAAAAAATTCTTTAAAATTCTTTAATATTTATTATTGTATTTACAATTACAATCATGTTTATTTATTTAATTATATATAATTATTTTAATTTTAAACGTTATTTAGAGCACCCTTATGATGGTCTCAATATTTATTTGATCGAAAATACTATATCGAAATTTAAATCTTTTGATAAAGAAATTAAAACAGAAACTTTGACAAATCTCTTTTTTTTCAATTGTAATCTCAATGGGACTATTAAAAAATGTCAACAGACCTATGGATATTTGAAAGGAGCGGATACCATTTATGAAATAAATGTAAAAGGAACTAAATCTGCCATTACATCAAAATACTGTAATTCTGAAACAATTGGAAGCATTACTTCGGACACAATCAATAATGCTACATCAAATAAATTTTGTCTAAATGATGAATCTATGAATGTTGAATTTATAAGGGAAGGTATATATATTATTAATGCTGTTGCTAATAATGTATTTACTGATAATACTAACAATTCGATTTTAACCAATTCCACATCCAATGCTATCTTCTATGATAATTTCTATAGAGGTAATGAAATTTTACTCACCGCTTCCAATGTTGTTATTGAAGTTGGGAATATAACTACAGAAAATAAAACAAAATTAAAAGTTTATAGCTGTGAAATTTCAGGTATTTGTAGTCTAGAAGGTGGTTTTGTTACCAATGGAAGTGGAAACTACTATTCCATAAGTAAAGATAGTCAATCCAATAAAATTGACCAATTAGGAAATTCCTGTAATGACAATATAGGTAAATTAATCACAGAAGGAAAACTATGTATTAATGGTAATGACAATGAAGCTGTCTCATTCTTAACGGATTCCAATGATAAAAAAAATTATATTATAAATGAAAACAATACCTATCAGTTTATAACTTCAATACAAAATATATTTTTAATCACTGTTATTAAAGGTAATTAATTAATTTATAATTATATGTATATAAATTTGTATTAAAAAATAATAAAGTATGAAACAATCATTAATATATATATTATTTTTTTTTAATTTTTTTTAATATCTATAATTAATTTTTATTATAAAAATAATTATTAAATAAAAGAACTTCAACCTGGAGTAAATATAATAAATATTAAAAGTTCTCAAAAAATAGATCTTACAAGCGTTACTGAAAGCACATTAGATTTGCCAAATATTGGGCTTTTCTATTGTATTAAAGTTAATAACAATGGGGATTTATCTTGTAAAAGAACCATTGGTTATATTAAAATTAATAATAATGATACCCCGAAATACTACTCCATTGGTTGGAATGGTAATAATAATCTTGTTACTCTAAACATTGTATGTTCATCTGATTTAGTTGGGCAATTAGGATCTTCGAAAAAGCTTTGTCTAGGTAATTCTGAAGGGGATTTTGGGGAAACAAATGAATCAATAACTTATATAATAAAACCTCCCAGCTCTAGTTCTGTATTTGCAAACATATCAGATGAAAATATTTTAATCTTCTCTGATACCAATTCATTTGTTTTTGAAAATATTATTGATAGTAAGTACATTTAATTTATATTATTTTTTTTTTTAATTTTATAATATTTTTTTGTTATTTTTATTTCAATTTTTTTCTGTTTTAAAATCATTTTATTCAAAAAAAAAAAGAAAACGTAATAAAACAAATATTATAAAAAATAATAAAAACAAACAAACAAACAAAAAAAAAAAAAAAAAAAAAAGATTTAAATATAAAAAATTTAATTTCAAAATAAACTAATTAAAACATGAAATAATTCAAGAAATATAACTATTGTTAAAAAGGATAATATAACAGGAAATATAAATATTATTAGATGTATACTTGAAAATGTATTTTTTATTCAACATTATTATATATTTTTAAATTCAGAGATGTATAAATCTTTTTATTTTTAGATAATACAATTTATATGATATATTTAAATAAAAATAATCTATTTTTTATTAAATAATTGAATAATGTTAAATTATATATATAAATAGATAAAACTTTTATTTTAGATTTATATCTATTTATTAATAAATATATGAAGAGAATATTAATATATATTTAATAATATTAAGAAATTAGAAATAATAATTATTAAAAAATTATACAAACTTCATTATTAATATTAATTTTATCTAATTCAATATTTTATTAATATTTTTTTTATAGCTTCAGACAATCATGGTGTAAAATTATTTGATTCTAATAAATTAATCGGAATTAATGGTACTCCTTCTTCTGCAAGTGCCTTATCTCTTTATATCTGTAAAACTGAAGGAGTCTGTACTCGAGCGGAAGGTTACGCACATATTAGTAGTATATATTATAAAATTCAAATTTCAGAATCATCAGAAATGAATGATAGTGATTACAAAGATAGTTGTTCATCAAATAACGTCGGTAAATTATTAAAATCAACATATGATTTTTGTATTGGTGATACTTACAGTACATCATTCCCAACTAGTTATAATAATTATATTATTTATGAAGATTCACAGTATAAGTTTGTTAAATCAATAGATCATATTATTGCTAAAATAACATTGAATGGTAAATAATATTTATTTGTATTATATTAATAATAAAAAAATAATAAATATAATAGTTAAAATAAATATTAATTAAAGTATAAAAAAAAGAACAACATAAAATAGATTATTAATATTATTTTTTAAGAATACAAATTTTATTTTAATTAAGTAATAATTATATTATTATTAAAAATAATAGAAAACCTAAATATTTAAAATATACTTTATTTATAAAGTTTTATTTTTTATTTTTTTTTATCTTTTTTAAAAACAATATTAATTGTTAACTTATTTTCTTTAAAAACATTTTAATAATTAATAATCGAAAATATACTACATTATATTTTAATAGATAATGATGATACTAGTACTATAGATGAAAATAATTTAGAAGATATAAATTTGATTGATTGTGAAAAAGCAAAAATAATTAGCATGTCTGATGAAAATTTAAAAGCTTCTCTATTAACCCCCAATATTGGTAATTTGGCCCTTTTTAGATGTGAAAAAAATGATAAAATTTGTAAACAGACTTATGGTTATTTGGCTTCCACTGACATTGGTAATGAAAAAAAATATTACTCATTTGATATTAATTCTTCTAATGGAAATATAGTGGATTTTACTTCGGAACCATCATGCAGTAATGATACAGATGTCAGTAAATTACAGAAAAATGGAGAACTTTGTCTAAAAAATGATAATTCTAATCCAATAAAACATTCAATAACAGAAAGTAACATATATTCTATTTCAACTATAAATACTAGTATATTTTCTAAAGTAATTAGTGATAAAAATATAATTATTCGATCCAATGGTAAAGCTTTTTTTTTGGATAATTATTACAAGGAAAAAGGGGTGAATCTTTTTGTTTCCCATATGAAAAGTGCAACGTCTGTCGTCAAGGATAATATTAGCAAAACTATACTTTGTATTTGTAACAGAGAAGGTATTTGTACCTCTATTAAAGGCTATGTTAAAATAGAAAATAACTATTATTCCATTGAAGCTAGTGAACAAGAAACAAAAAATAAATTATTATTAGATGAAAAATTTCTAACGGAATGCTCCAGTAGTAATGATGGTGGACAATTGCTTTCCTATGGTAACCTTTGTCTCGGCATGGAAAGTATAGAATTTTTATCAAGCGATCAAAAAGAATATTATATCGGATTTGAAGGTAATGATACTAAATTTATACGTGCCATTGAAAATATATTCACAATTGAAGATTTGAAAGGTAAATAAATAGAATGAAAAATCAATATTAATTTTTATTTATCAGTAATTATGTAATTAAAAAATGGTTTTAATCTATCTTCTTGAAATTTTATGTGTAAAAAATAAATAAATGATACCAAAAAAAATATTAATATATATATTATTTTTTTTTTATTATGAAGAATTCTGAAGTTAATAATTTTTAATTAATTTTTATTATAATCATTAGGAACTATTGAGAATGGAGCCAATATAGTGAACATAGAAACATCGGAAGTTCTAAATACTTTATCAGCAATCAGTTCTGCTATCACTCCAGTGTTGAAACAGTTGGCGTATTTTAATTGTGAAACAGGTAAAGTTTGTAAGCAAACTGTGGGATATTTAAAATCCAGTGATGAAAAATATTATTCTATATATAATCCAACTAGTTTAAACAATGAGGCAAGAAAATTAACGGGTTCATGTTCAAGTGAAGAAAATGGAAAATTGAATAATGATGGAAAATTATGTTCATTTGGAATTACCATAGACTGGAATACTAAGAATATTATCATTCCTTCAATCCAGAGTGACACCCCATTTACTGATTATAATGGCAGAACTATTGTAGCAAATGTAAACAACAATTCTATTATCTTAAACAATCTTTATGGAGACTCTGGACCAAATCTTATTGATAAAGAGGCAATGATGAAACATGATTTAACTAATATCGAAGGAGATATTAAAAAATTATTACTTTTTAATTGTGGAAAAAATGGTATATGTCTTTCGAATACTGGTTTTATCAAAGATAACAATGAATATTACGAAATAAAAAACACATTAGAAAATAATTATACAAATATGAACAAAAAATTAGCCATAACTGATATTAATGATTGCTTATCCAGTGAAAGTATTGGAAAACTTAATAGTGATTATGAACTTTGTATTGATAATAATGAAAGCATAACATTCATTAGTGAAACAAATAAAAAAGTAGACTATCTTATTAAGAAAGGGACGTTATTGGTTCGTGCTACTGAAGGTATATTCTCTATTGGTGATATAAATGGAACGATTTCCAGTGGACTAAACGGAGTTATACTAGATAATGCAAAAATATTTAGTTTGCCTTCAACATCCACTACTATTGAAGAAGGTTTAAATAGTCTAGGATTGTTTTATTGTGACGATACGAAAATCTGTAGACAAACTTATGGTTATTTAGAATCTACCGATAATGACCCTGGTTATTATTCTTTAAGTATTGATGGTACAAGAGAAAGAATTGTACCATATAAAAATTGTAATAAAATTGGTGATCTTATTAAGGATTGGAAAATCTGTTTAAATAATAATGATTCAATTGATATAATTAATAGTAATATATATGTATTTGATGCTACCCAAACTAGTTTATTCAGTAAAGGTATAGCTTTTCCATATATTATGGTGAAAGCCATGTCAAAAGCAATAATATTAAAAATTATAGAAAATGGTTATCAAGTCAGTAAAAATGATGGAAATGTGATTACTACAGCTACTGGCAATGATCTTGAAAATGATTCTTCTAAAGAAAGAGTTGGTATCTATGGATGTGAAAAAGAGATGAACACTTGTAAACTGGTATCTGGATATGTTATATCAGGTACAAAATATTATATTTCAACAGCAAATAAAATAGGTGTTACTGAATATGGAGACGTGACTGAGGTTAATTCAATAAAATCTAATTACTGTAAAGAAAAAATTGGTCATATTGTTAAAGAATCTACCAAATATTATCTTTGTTTAGGAGATGAAATTAGTGTTGAACTTTCTCAGGATAATGATGGAAATTATATCGCTTTTGATGCTGTGACAGCTGGAAGTCCATTAGAAGCTAAAAAAATGATTAAATATTCAAATAAAAGATCTATTAGTTATATAGTTAATGACGAATATTTTGAAGGAAAGGATAGAAATTATGTAATTAAAGTTCCAAATTCTAATCTTAATCCTCAAGAAAATTATTATCTCTACCTTTCAGATAATGGTAGCTACTCTCTTAATGATGAAAGAAGTATAGGAGCATATAAACAATTGAATGAAGGAAATATCTATGAAGATATTTCTTCAGAACTTTCATGTGAAGATAGAGTTTATCTCTTCTTTTGTGAATCAGGTGAATGTATCGAAACTATTGGTTATATGAATATTGATGGCATGATGTATACAAATGATAATACATCTGGAAAATGGGAAGAAAGAGAAAAAACAAATAACTGTTCACCATTAGAATATAATTATGTTAGTTATGATGGCTCACAACTGAAGGTATGCATGAAAAATGATAATGGTAATGCATATTCGGTAATAGATCAAAGTAAGGATTATATGATAGCTATAGGATCAACCAATAATTATCAAAAATTCATTGGTAATTCCGGATCATCAATCATTGGAAAGCCAGATGAAAAGGATGGTTATTATCTTATTAAAGAAAATATTATAATCACTGATACTATTGAGGAAAGTAATATAATTGTCATATGTCAAAATTCAGAATGTACTATCATAAAAGCTGAGGATGGCTATTATCCAGATGCTAATGGAAATGCTGTTATTCACTGTTCAAGCGAAGGCGAAAATATTACCTGTAAATTGGAAAAAGTTAATAAGTCATCTACATTTATTGATGCAGGAGATACAAGTCATTTAATTTATTGTGAAGTGGATACTGATAATAAAGTTTATTGTTCTTCATTTGAAAGTAATGCAAGTGAAGAAAAGAAGGAACATTATGTAAGTGGTGATGAAAAACTTATTACCTGTACTTTCAATGGAGAAAAACCTGAATGTGTCATTGAAGGTAGTACTTTTAATGGATACTTTATAGATTCTGCACCGCAACATAGTACAGAAAAAAAGATTATTAGATGTGCTGACTCTATTTGTGAAGAAATAAAAATAAGTGAATTAAATTTAACTGGGCCTGGAAGTCTTAATAATGATGCTGATGGTATTTCAATAAAAATCAATGAAAGTACTTCTATTAAAGTAGAAATTGGATGCGAAACAAGTTATCAATCCATTGATGTTGAAGCTAATGTATTCCCAGGGGTTCATGAAGAAAGAACAATTTCGGTTAAAATTAATAAAGATGGTAGTATTATTTACCTTGAAGATACTTCATTGGCAACCTGCGAAAGTAGTTGCATAAATGAAGTTTATTGTTGGGATTTTCAAAATAGTAAAATTCAAACAGAAGTTAATCAAGTTTGTGAAAATATCAATGGAAAAAATCATGTAGAACTTACTGAAGCTGGAAAAGCCATTCTATTTTATGATAATAATGGGAAAAATATTGAAAAGCCTACTATGGATACACCAAATATTATGGCTTATCAGTGTACTTTTGAGGAAGGTGAGAATTTACCACAAGAAAAATGTATCCTTGTTAAGGGATATTTGATATCCAGAGATAATAAAGTTCTTCAATGTAATGGATGGAAGCGGGAAGGATGTACCATTTTGGAAAATTCAGGTCCCTGTGTTGATGGAGATGAAGGGAGATTAGGAGAAGGAGATAATGGTAAAGAAGTTTGTTTCGGTAAAAATTTAGGAGTTCCTCTTCCAACAAAAGAAGATGAAGTAAGATATGTAGCATTTCGAGTTAATAATGTTAAAAATAATAATGTTAATGAAATTTATGGTAAGAATAAAGGAGAAATTGTTTTCCTTGCTTTAACTAAAAATTCAGTATTAGTAGCAGAAGACTCCGAAGCAATTAATGAAGGCATATATTTGAATTGGAGTGCTGAAAGTTTAGATGATGGTTTAATTGATTGTACTGTAAAAGGTAGTATTGAAGAATGTGATATAAAAGCTGGATTAGGATATTATCTTGATGCTAGTTCTTTAATTAAAAAAGAAGAAAAACAAAGAAAAAGAAATAATGAAAACGATTCTTATAATTGGTTAATTAAATGTGAAAAAGGAACTAAATGTCAATTAATCTCACCAAATAAGGGTTATTATATAAATGCTGAGGTTTCAAATGAATTACCTAAAGCATTAATTAGATGTCCTGATGAAACCTATTGTATTGCTTATGATGGAAATCCGAATGACATATATATAAATAATGATGATAGTAAACTTATTCAATGTAACACAGAGGAATGCTTAAGTATTACTGAAAATATAAATATGTTAGGTAATAGTAATATTCCTACTTATTTTAAAAATGCTGACAAGGCCGCTGATGATTCTTCTGTTCTTATTAAATGTTCGGGTACATGTGAAACAATATCAGTTGAAAGTAACAGTATTTTTCTTAATGGTAATCTTAAAGTAGATGCCACTAATGAAAATGGTGAAAGTGGAAAACCATTAATTATTTGTTATAATAAAAATTATAGTGGAATGGATGCTTCCTTCATAGAATGTATAACTTCAGAAGCAGAAGGAGCTGAGAGTTATTATATTAATGCTGGGGATTGCATAAGTAATGATAATAAAAAATTACCCCTTATTAAATGTGAATCAAATAGTAAATGTGAAAGTAAAGAAGCAAACATTACCAATGAAGCTTCTGAAGTCTTTTATATAAATAGTAATTATGGTGAAGAAAAAGATAATGAAAATTATTTGATTAAATGTACATCAGATACTGAATGTGAAGACTATAATAATATCAAAGCATATGACAATACTGAGCATTATGTTCATGGTGAAGGTAATGGAATTAATAATGCTGTAATAAAATGTACTATGGAAGAAATAACGGTTAATGGAAGAAAACGTGAAGAGGAAGAAAAGAAATATAAGGCTACTTGTAGATTAATTGAAAATCAATTACCAACAAATGTATATATAAGTACTTATAATCAAAAGCAAATCATTATTTGTTCTACCACTGAATGTACTGCTCAATATAATGGTTCGACTCCAAAAAAAACTGAATATTATATTAACACAGATCCAGATAATAATGTTAATACTCTTATTGAATGTTCATATAATGATAAATGCATTACAATTGAAAAATTTGATGAATTTGAAAACGAAAATCAAGTTTTTTTAAATTCAAACTTTGGTAAAACTGATAATGAAAATCAACTTATTAAATGTGAAGATGGTAGTTGTGAATTAGCTAAGAGTGGAGCTACACCAGATAAACCAGAATATTACTTTAATTCAGGAGATTCAGATACTTCTGGTGACTATCGAGGTGATGTCATTGAATGTATTGCAAATGAAGATAACAAAGTAACTTGTGACTCAATAACTTCGAGTGAGGGTAGTGTTTACATTAATTCCAATTATGATAATGATAAAAATGAGAATCAACTTATCATCTGTGAAAATAAAGTATGTAAAGAAAAATTAATTGAATATACCGACGAAAAAACTGAATATAATTTTGTTAATGCTGGAAAAGAAAATGAAGGTGGAATAATTAAATGCATTAAAACAATTAATGAAGGAAAATGTACAGTTAGCAAATTAGGTGAAGAAGATACTTTTATTGATGATAATACTGGTCAGTTGATTGTTTGCGATGAGAGTGGTTGTAAACCAAAATCTACAGGGGCTTCAACAGATAGTAATGAATATTATTTGAGTGGAGAGGAAATAATTAAATGTGAAGTTATTGATGGGGAAAAAATTTGTAAAAAAGTAGTACCTATTCCCACTATTGATAATGGGGTATTTATCGATTCTTCTAATCCAAATCAAATAATTTATTGTGATGGTAACAAATGCTATTCTAAGCCATCTACTGCGGATAATGATAAACCTCAATACTTTATTAATGGTGATCCTAATAGCGATTTGATAGAATGTAAAAAGAATGGAGAAAAAATAACCTGTAAAGCCATTAGTGGTAATGATGGTGATGTCTTTCTAAATGGAAGTTATCCAGATCCCGATAAAGTTAATCAAATTATTAAATGTAATTCCGAAACATGTAAGGCCACTAACATATCGGAAGATTCTATGAATTCTGATGAAAATCCTCAATATTTTGTAAATACTGGAAATAAAAATAGTAATAAGATGAAAGATGCTTTAATTGTATGTATAAAGTCAGTTTGTGAATTGCAAGATGGTAATGTAAATGATGTGTATGTTAATAGTGACGGAGAAACAAAGAATGATAAGCCATTAATAAAATGTGAAAAACTCGGATGTAGTATAAGTAGTAGTGGTGCCACCACAGGTAATAATGAAACTTATTTAAATGCAGAAAAGAATGAAGGAACTTCATCTGATAATATTACATTAAAAAAAGGTATTATTGAATGCTCTAATAATTCAAATAATTCAAAAGTGACATGCATTGTGAAGAAATCAGATGAAGTTCAAGAAGGTCTCTATATCAATTCAAATTACTCTGAGACTGGTGATACCAATCAATTGATTAAATGTACTAAAGAGGATGGATGTGTAGGAATGACAATAATGGAAGGAATAGATACACAATATTATGTAAATGGAGAAAGTACTGGACTAGAGAATGCCATTATTGCCTGCACAAACACAAAATGTGAGAAGCAAACGCCATCAAATGTTCCATCCTATTATGTAGGAAAAGATGAAAATGGCAATCAAGGGTTAATTGAATGTGTAGAGATCACAGTTTCCAGTCAAAGAAAATACACCAGAAGTACTATTCAAAAATGTGCTTGGAGGCCGGCTTTCACATCTGAAGGTTATTATTTAAACAATGGGTATAACAAGTTATCCTATCCATTGATTCAATGTGATTCCTCAGAAGGATGTAGTCCAATAGGGGCAGAAATTGGATACTATGTTAATGCTGGTAATTCACAGAAACCTGTCATTGTATGTGAAAGAGAAAATAACGAATGTTATGAAAGAGAGTCTCCTATCTGTCCAGAACTAGCAATGGCTGTTCCAGGAAATTATTGTTTTGCAGGTGGACAATTGAAATTCTTCAGATCTAATAATTCTGCTGCTGTCTATGCCTCTAAAAATCATGATATTTTCGTATCTGCTACAGTTCCAAAGAATGGATTCCCAGGAATTCGAAGTTCAACATTTGCTTTATTTAAAGTCTCGTATTACTCCATAAATCGCTATTATAAAAGTGGCTCCATTATTGTTGATAGGAACGGTAATGTGGTCGATTCCATGGATGGGGATCAATCGGATTACACAATCTATACGTGTGATGAAATTACGAAAGTGTGTACAGAAAGTAAAGGTTGTTCCCCCAACACCTATCTCTATGATGCCATCAATAAAAAGGCCATTCGTTGTAATGAGGAAGGAAAAATGGAATACACTGATGAGGATGGGTATGTGATTGATGGTTCAGGTGGATCGAAGACATCTATTATTATTTATTGTGATAAGGATGGTGAAAACTGCTATATTATTAATCCTAACCAATCTAACGGTAACGGTCACGGTGGCCGTGACAACAATGGTAACAATAAAACACCGAAAACGGTGTATTATACAAATGGTAATAACTTAATAAAATGTACCAATGGTATTTGTGTAAAAGTAAGTGTTAAGCCAGGGAATTATTTAGGTTACGGAGAAAATGGAATACTTGGTATTATTCATTGTAACGCGAATAATGAATGTATCTTCATTTATCCTGATAATGGTGTCAAATATTTAAATTCTGGTTCTGATCGAAACCTTTATCCCCTTATTGAATGTACCCTCAATGAAGGATGTTATGTAACAGAAGGTAATCCCGGATATTATCTCACTTCCTCGAGTAAGACTTTAATATTTTGTAAAAGTTTCATAACCTGTTATGAAATAAATCCCATGGAACACTACTATTTCAATGCCGACTGTACAGAAGAAAATAACACCATCATAAAATGTGTGGAAGCAGGTAATGTGATTTCCTGTTTCCTTGAAGATGCCCTCAGTGGTTATTATTTGACGAGTGAACCAGATATATTAGTTCATTGTCGTAATGGTTATAGATGTAAAGAAATTCGTGTTCATAATGGTATCTTCCGAGGAGCCCTAAAAGGAGAAGTTTCTATTAAAAAACGTTCTGAAATAGAGAAAGATCTTCAATTCGAGATAAGGAGTTCTTTGAATAAGAAACATTCTAAAAGAAAGAATGAATCGCTAGAGGTTAATGATAATTCAAAAAATATAATGGAAACTGTTAAAAATAAGAAATTGAAGGAAGAAGATAAAATCTTTAGTGCCAGAGACACCAATGATGTCTATGGTATCATTCGTTGTGTAGAGGGTAAATGTGCTGCTTTAACCATAAATGAATTAGCAGCTGTTCCTATCTGTGAATTCAGTAACAACAAATGCTATATCACACTCGAGTATTCCATGACAAAAAAAGCGACAAACTCGATTGGTGCTGGTGATTTCTGTACGAATAGTGATCATTCCCTTTTTTATTTTGCCACTGATACTATTGTGGTGAAACCGAATGTTATTTCTGGAAAAACAGCCACCTACGTCTATACGACCTCCACCAATAATTGTCTTGAGGCCAACGAATCCTATCATGATAGGTACTTTGCGGAGAAATCCAGTATCTATACCCTCGATGTTGATTGCATTCTTCAAATCTATGAAACCGCCTATCTCTTTCTGAATAATAAAGAAAATAGAATTGTTAGTAGCCGTAATATTGATGAATACAATGATAATCATGTTAAATTGTACCGTTGTAAAGGAAGTAATTGTCGACCTGTTGATGCTCTTAATACTATTACCTATATTGCTGATATTAATAAAAGAATCTTGAAATATAATATAAATAATAAATTGTATTCTTTTATCTATGATAAGGATATTACTTGTATATTTAAAGATAATAAATGTACTCCTAATGCTGATATGAAGAACAATGAATTCTGTGTCACCTATAAGGGAGAACTTGTACTAGCAAAATCCTCAATTAAAAATCGTGAAATTGGAGAATGTTACCTTTCAGAAGATATTAATTCTTACATTTATGGCTATGGTTTATCTCAACACCTCTACCACATGAATCAATTTACAGCTCAAATGGTAGAAAAAACCAGATATTATATCATTAATATATTTACAAATACCTCCATTGAAAGAAGGAACTATCTCACCAAAAATACTAATCTTGCGATGTATGCTTGTACACATTCTTCCTGTCATATCTATGAACCTCATGAAAATACGTATTATTATGACTCTCAAGCCAAAACTATTTTTAGATATAAAGATGGGAAATTTGGTTTACCAAGTACTTCAGGTTATGCCTATATCTCCATTGATCCTACTCAAACTTACATTTATAAGTTTGTGAAAGCAGAATCAGATGAAATAAAGATACAAGCCATGGCCAACGACGGTTATTACTACACAATAGATAAAGAAATGTATTACTGTAATCTAGGTGAGGACCATGACTGTAGTCCTATTGATGAAACAGGCTACTACTTAACGAATACAGGTGCTATTTACTACTGTATTCATGATTCTGAGGAGTTGGAAGCGACCGAATGTACAAAGCAACTTTGTATCAATGGTCAATATTATTATATCGAGGAGACTTATTATCGCTGTGATACTCATTCCAATTTCGTTCCAATGAAATCACGATACTGTTCCTACGACGAAAATGTCGTCATTAATTTCCCATTGGCTTTAACAGAAGAATTACCAGGAATTGTTAAACAAGCCGTTAAGGAAATTAGTAAACATAACAACTCTACCGCGGTATCTCGAAGTCATGGAAAGAACTATTTAGAATCAATTAGCGGTATCTTTACTAATTGTACATACAACGAGGAAGAAAGTACCTCCATGTTTGATTTGGTCTGTATCAATAACTATGTTGATGTTGATAAAGAAACGGATGAAGTTAAAATTTGTTCCATTGAGCAACTTGGCTATGTGGAATGTATAGAAAATGAAGAAAATCCAGAAAAATGCAATATAAGTAGTTATTCCAATTTAATAAAACCCTCTATATTTATGATCATATTTTTAATTTTAATATCGGTAATTCTCATCTTCAATGTTTAATATACAATAGATATCTATTAAAATTTCAATAAATCAATATATATAGATTTTTAAAAAAAGAAGCTAAAAAAAATAAAATATAATATATATATAAAAATTTTTTATTGAAATTAATACTATAATAATACAAAAAGAAATTACTTTTATTCATCTTCTATTCAAAAATAAATTGAATATAATACATACCGATTAAAAAAACTAATTTATTTTATTCTTTAATTAATATACATATACTAATTAAAACTCAGTATAATCAAATAATTTATCAAATTATGATATTATCATTAAATATATTATTTGTATATTTTTTAAAGTATAAATTTTATATTTATTATTAAATAAAAAATATATATATAATTAGTAAAATATTCAATAGCTATAGGACTCATTGAATTTCTTTTATTCTCTTTTTATGTTTTTATTTATTTTTGTTTTTCATAAATATATAATATATAAATATTATTACATAACTAATATAAATAATTAAATACTAATTATAAAGTAACAGATAATAAATAATTAATAATAAATATTCATGGAAAAAAAAAAAAAAAATAAGGCAAATAGTAATACAAAAAAATAAAATATATTAAATCTATTTTTATATAAAAAAAAATACTTAAAATTTCTTAAAACATTTTTATTATTAAAAATTGCATATTTAAATTTTAATACTTTTTAATATTTAATATTATTTAAATTTTTGTTTATCATTTAATTTTTTATTATATATTATTTTATATATTATATAAACTATTATTTATTATTTATTTTATTATTTTATATAATTTAATAAATATATATTTTTTTTTATAAAATAATAAATAATATATTATTTTTTTACATATAATTTATTTGTTTGTTTATATATACTATAAATGAAAAATTAAAATTTATAAATCTCATTATAAATATCTAGTGTTGGATTCTTCAGGTTATAGGTTATAGTCTTTCTAAAGATTTAATGAAAGCTTTGGATGTACAAATTAGGGTAATCCATGGTAATAAGAATAGGAAATTAACCAAGGTATAAGTGATAAAGAAATTTGAGAAGCGATCTCGTCTTCCACTATCTTTAAAGCATGTAATCTTGATAGAAGTTTTTAAAGCTTTGACATCTGGTGAAGATGCTTAAGACGAATCTACTGAAAATAATAATAAAAAATTCTTCTAATTTTGAAGGTCTCAAAGCCTTAATCAATCGAATTTGGAATGGTGATTTTCCTAAATCATGGAATAACACATCGATTGTTTCTATTCATATAAAGGATGATCCATCAGATTGTAATAACTATCATGGCATCTCTCTTATCAATAATTAATTACAAATTTTGGCAAAAAAATATCACTAATAAAATCTTTAAATATGGAATTGACAAAGAATTTATTAGACCAAACCAATATGGATTTCGAAAACAAAAAAATATATATGTCTTTACAGTTCATTAAGAATTATATATCTGAGACGAAAATTTAAAAATACTAACCTTGCTTTTTTAGACCTTAAAATGACGTATGATTCTATTCCTATATATAATGTATTAAAGAAGATTCATCACTTAGATATTAGAGGTTAAGTGCTATAAATTTTTCGAAAACTTGAAAATAAAAAAGTCAAACGAATTTTCTTACAAATATGCAAACGGAAGTTAAGAACAAGAGAGGAACTCTGAGAAAAAGGACACTAAAAAATTCTCAGAAATAATTTGTATATCAAAGTACTGATGTTGAACACTTATTAATGCCGTCCAATAAGTACAAAATATCTGCCTATGCAATAGTATATACACACCAGAATTTAAAATAAAAAAAAAAAAAAAATTAAAATGATTTTCTCCCAATTTAATACCCTGTGATATCTTATATCTTAATTTTGGAGTTTGATTTATTAATTGTCAAAAGAATTTAAATCTATAAGTGTAACATTTCGCTTATTACTATTATATTGAATTGACTATTAAAAATAATATACAAAACTTTATTGACTCAATAGGTCGACATTATAATTATCTAAATAAAATAAAAATGAAGAAAATTTTCTTATTAAAATATTTATTTTATTAATAATAAAAATATTAAAATACTGATTAACTATAAGTATTATATATTAAATATTTATAAAATAAAAACACAAATAAAAATACTTTGTTGAAGAAATCACTTATATTCATCTTTTTTCCTGGAAAATAGTTTCTTGAATAAAAAAATGTTAAAAAGTTTTAGAAAAAGATTTTAATTATGAAAATGAATCAAATGATAAAAATAATAAAATAATTTCTAAAATTAGAATTCTCTAATAATTTCTGAAATTCTTAGATTTGTTACAATACGAATATTATATTCCTAAATGATCCTAAAAAATACGGTTCTAATTTCGTTCTACTCAGATTCCGGACCAAGACTAAATCTCCAATTTAAATTTCTTTTGATTTATTCATACTCAGTTTTTCGGCTTTTCTAATGGACCAGTAGTTATTAACTCTTTTAATATTTGCAAAGGCTTTAATGGTTCACTTATTGTGAGAGATAAAATTTACAAGACTAAAATCTGAGATTTTCTTACACTTTTTGTTGGTCTTTCAACAATATTGAATAGTGGTAGATCTTCACATTTATATAGTTATTCGAAACTTGAACGATTAGTTACTGAATTTTTAGTTTGCCTTAAAACCTATAATGTAGAAGGAAGAATCATATTCCAGTCTTGATTCTTAGAACCTAGTAACTACAGTTTCCTATTCCTATTTTCAATTAATCCTTTATTTGTAGGGTGTTACCTCATAGTGAACTTTATATAAACATCATATAAGTCCAAAAAGACTAGTTACTATTTATTTATAAACAAAATATTTATTAATAATTTTATTAAATAATAATTAACTAAAACTAAATTATAATTAATTCAATAAACTTTCAACTTACTTATAATAATAATTAAATGCAATAAGAACTCATTATCTATTTAATATATAAATATTATTAATACTAATGTTTATACATTTACAATTCAAAACTATTTTTATAAACTATTTAAATTAATTTTAACCATTAAAACTATTCCGAAATTAATTTTAAAGTAATTTAAATTAACTAAATTAAATAAAATAACTAAATTAAATAAACTAGACTAAATTAACTACTTAAATAAATTATTTAAATTAAATTTATTATCTACAATTATTTACAAATAATTTTTCCTTTTGAAAGTTTACATAAATTTATAATTAATTTTCATATATGAAAATCATAAACTTATGTAATTTTATTACATTAATTAGTTATTACATAATTAACTATTAAAGATTTTATTAAATCTTTACGCTTTGTAAGATATATGGCAGGTAATAATAATAAGCCACATATTATGTCAACTATATATACTACAAAATATTTACTATTATATTTTTACATAATAAAGATATACTTATTTCTTAAACAGTTTAATCTTATTTTCCTTTATTAATTCTCTTACATAATAGAATCTGATATATAGATTCTATGATTTTGGATTGATTGATCATATAAGAAGAATTGCTAAAAGTTATTGTTATAAATTCTGTACCATTGTCTAATGGGATTGATTTAATTTTTATGTTGAATTGATTTTTTATTCTAATGAACTAATATAATTTGAATGTATATCCTTTATTTTTAGGAAGGTTAATCCATTCATATCAAGAATGGACTTCCAATATGGTGAAGAAGTAACTACTGACATATATTGATTCGGGAAGTGGTCCCACGAGGTCCATATGAAGTAGTTCAAATAAGTTTGATGATATGTATTCCGACCTTTTATAAGGTTAATTATTAAGTTTGCAGTTTGTACAAATTTGGAAATAAGGGTGGTGAATTAGTATACTAATAATTTATTTTTAATAAAGTCGATATTTAAATGAGCAAATCTACGATGATAAATTTCCTATTTATTATTTGAATTTAATGTTGATAGATATAATTCATAATTAAATTTAATTATTATGGGATTGAAATTTAGTTTTTCTTTCGAAATTCATAATTTAAAGATATTGGAATTATTACTGGTGATGTTTGCTATTTTTTTACCATTTTGATTGTATATTATTGCTATTGGTTTTGTTTTGCATATTATTGAAAATAATTTTATAATTTTTATTGAATCAAATTATAAACTGACAATAAGTTTTTACTGATTTCGTTGTTGTAATAATAAATTATTGTTAATAGTTATTTAAATATTGTTGAGAAAATCTTTGAATGAATCATTCTGTTCTTTAATAATCTATTCACCGTTTGCTAAGTGAGTTTTATTGTATTGCTTAATAGATTAATATTATTTGTTATTTGTTATATTGATAGAATCTTCTGAATATTTTTAGATTTACATTATTGATTTTATTGTTAGTGTTGATATACTGGATTTTATATTTAAAACTTAATAATTATTTGAAAAAATACCTGTATATGATGAATTATTATTTCCTTTTTTTTAGGTAAAATTCTAATAATTTTTATTACGGTTAATTTTTTGAACTTTTTATTACTTTTTCTATATTTAGATTTTTTATATTTATTTTTTTTTTTCTTAATTTACACTCATAAAAGTAGCATTCTATCTTTTTACAATAGTTATAATTCCTATTTTTTCTTAAATGTTTATGAAATTTTATTTTATTATGATCTTCATTGTTTCAATTCATTTTATATTTTTTTTTGATATTAAATTAAAAATTACTATTTTGTTCTGGATTATCGTTTTATATTTCTTTGGTTGAAGTCTCTTTTTCATATACAAAGGAGTCATCTAATGGATCCAGTACATATTCATTTAAGTCATCTTCAATATTTTTCTATTGTAATTTTTTTATATTTTGTTTTAACACGTCAATTTATCAACTGAAAGTAGTTACAAATTTTTCTTGGACAACTATTGTAATTTTCAATGTTTAGTTCTATGATTCTATTGAAGTATAATTATTTTAAATATTTGTGTAACTTGTATATATGAAACATTTATAATCATGTTATATACATTCTATATAAACCATCATGAATGTACTATCTACTTCTCTTATTGTTAACCTAGTATATATACACAGATCTGAAGATTGAATTAAAATAAAAGACCTCATCCTTTTTTTTTTACAATTCCAACCATTGATATTCCAGCTAGTATACAGAAAATGCAAATTCTTTATAAAAAGTAATTATAAATATTTTTATATTTATTACATTATAAAGTTGTTTAATAGATCAATCTTTGAGATCATGAATGAATATCATGTAAAAATTTTGATTTAATATTATTAAAGATTCGATAATTTGGATAAGTTCACATTGATTATTTCAAATTAGTGACAGATGATTAATTATATATCTAATTTCAAAAAATATAATTGATAAAAGTTAATAACAAGTTGTTATTTCAATATATTATAATTTTCTTAGAATCTTGAGTAGTATACTTGTATTAAGGATTGTAAATAATCCTAAAAAAAAAGTGTGTAAATATTAGAAATAGTTAAATAAACAAAACGTTAACAAAAAATAGTGAATGGAACAAAGAGAAATAATTATATATAAGCATGTAATTATACATAATAATTTATTTTTTTTTTATTTTTTATTTTATAAAATAGTCAATTTTATCACTATGAAAATAAGTATTAATAATCTCATAACGAAAAAAGATTAAAAAAAAAAAATAAAAAAATAAACTAAAATAACTAAATTAAAAAATAATAACAAAAACTATGGTAATATTAATAAACAAAGATCCTAAAAAAAAAAAAAAAAAAAAAAGAAATAAAACAAAATAAAAGAAAAAATATATATATAAATAAAGGAAAATGAAATAAAAAAAATAAAAAAGTATTAAAAAAAATAATTAAATATATGTATACCTTAAATATATTTTAGAAATATGAATCTAGTTTCTCGTATTGATAAGAAGTTACAATTTAAAGATATTTATTTATTTATTTTTTGATTTATTTTATAATTTAATACTAAGTTTAATAATATTAAAATATGAATTTATAAACTTAATTTTATTAATTTTATTAATAAAAATATATTTGATTTTGGCAATTTTACAATTATAATTTTAATTACATTGAATTGCAAAGAATAAATATAAAGTATTCTTTACATAATTTTTTTTAATTATAAACTATTTTAAAATTAAAAGAATTATTTAGTTAAATATTATAAAAAAATATAATATGAATAATAAAACATATTATAATAATTATAACATATAAAAATATAATAAAAATATAATAAAAATATAATAAAAATATAATAAAATAAAATAATTAAAATGAAATAAAATAAAACTTATTAATTTATTTTTATGTGATTATTAATAAAATAATTTATTAAGCATTAAATTATCACTCGAATTGACCTAAAACAAATATATGTAGCATATTTGTATATTTAATAATAATTATTAACTATTAAATTCATATCTTTTGATAATAATTTTTATAATATATTATTAGTTATTCATTATTATATCATAATTACTATTATAATATATATTAAATTATATATTTATTTTATATTTACATATTATTATATTAAAATATAATATTCTTATATTTAACTTTAAAAGATCATAAATAATCTTATTTTATATTATATTTATTAAATATAAGAAATCTCCTTTGATTATGTTTTAAAAATGTGAGAATCTAATTTCGTCTATTTTATTAAAAGGAGTTATTGTTTGTTAGAATATAAAAAAAAATAAATACTTAATAATGACTTTAATATATTTTACCCAATCAGAATATTATTATATTTAAATAAAATTATAAAAGAAATAAAATGTAACCTTGTTAAAAACATATACACTTTTGTAATTATAAAAAATAAAGATAAATAAAATTAAATATTAAGTATTATATATAAAATGCTATTCTAAAAATATATCTAATTTTCTCAATATTTGTTTTTGGTGTTTAATAGATTAAGAGTCTCAGTCTACAACTGAGCTTAACCATAAGTTAAGTTATAATTTACATAATTAATATATAAATATATTCATCTTATAAATAAATTGAACTAACACTTTCTTATTTTTAATACTAAAAATCATTTTTATATTTATCAATAATAACATCTAATTTTGAATTATCAAAGAAATAATTTAATTTATTATGAATCTATATAATTAATTTTTTATTTTAATAATAATTGAATCAAAATATATTATTAAAAATATTTTTAAAAAAATAAATTAATGAGGGATTAATACAATTTAATAATATCATTATTCATTCATTGTATATAAAAATATACATATATATTATAGTCAGTCAATTATAATTTGAACTGAAAATTAGTATTATCAATAAAATTTTATATTGAAATAAAATAAAAAAAAAAAAAAATTAATAATAAAATAAAATAATAAAATAGTCAGTCAATTATAATTTGAACTGAAAATCATATGGTCAGTCAAATAATTAATTTGAACTGAAAATCATATGGTCAGTCAAATAATTAATTTGAACTGAAAATCATATGGTCAGTCAAATAATTAATTTGAACTGAAAATCATATGGTCAGTCAAATAATTAATTTGAACTGAAAATCATATGGTCAGTCAAATAATTAATTTGAACTGAAAATCATATGGTCAGTCAAATAATTAATTTGAACTGAAAATCATATGGTCAGTCAAATAATTAATTTGAACTGAAAATCATATGGTCAGTCAAATAATTAATTTGAACTGAAAATATTATTGTCAATTATTAACAATAAAATTAAAAAAAAAAAAAAAAAACATATATATTTTTAATTCCAATATTAATAAATGTAAATCAAGTATAAATACCTTTTTCAAACATAAAAAACCAATAATATAAATGTTTAATTAAATTAATTTCAAATGGCATAATGAAAAATATTACATTAAAAAATAAGATAAAAATAGAAACCAATCATAATTCTGAAATATATTATTTTATAGCCTTTTTTTTTTTTTTTTTTTTTATTAAGTAATAAATATAACTTAACCAAATATCAAAAAATATATATTATTAAAGTTCATTATAAATTATTAAGGAAATATTAAACAATATATATTTCAATTTACATTTATTTAATGAAAATAGAATAAGGATTTAATCAATATATTGAATATGTATAAATAAACAATCCAGACATACAACATATCCCTCATCAATTATTCTTTAAAATTTTAAAAAAAAAAAAAAAAAAAAAAAATATTCGCATAATATAAAATATTAATAAATTATTAAAAAATAAATTAATTTAAAATTCTCCACAATGGCTAACACAAGAAGAAACAATAGAAATGAAGTAATTACCATTGAAGAACCCATTGACATCAGGCCAACAATTAAATTTAACTACTCTGAAAATTTTAACAGAGTAGTTGAATTAAATATTGAAAACTATAATAGATGGAGAACCAAAATCCTTCATCTATTATCAATTAACAACCTAGTTGGCTATATCACCAAAGAAAAAGTTAAGAAATTAAGGAAGAGAGATATACAAGATGACCTATCTGAATATATCGAAGATGAATTTGATGACACATTGGTGTATGACAAAAACACCAATGTAGTTGATATCAATAACGATATCACAACAAAATGGATCGTCCTAAACAGTATTGGAGAAAAAACACAAGACATTGTGCAAGGATCAAATAAAACCGCCTTTGAATTGTGGAAGATCCTAAAAAGATCCTTTACCAAAAACATCAACACGCGTAAATTAGAACTTAAAACCAAACTCGATAATTTGAAGTATAACACAGAAGTGGACATTAATATATTTATTGCTGAACTACAGAACACACTTGATGAACTCGAGAAAATAGATAATGACATTGAATCAAGTGTTAAAGTAGGCATCCTTAACAGAAGCCTCCCAGAAGAACTCCGTTGGATTGATGTGTTTCAATTTAAAAATGATTGGAATAAATGCAGTGAATATGTTAAAGATGTATTGACTGAAATAATCTCTTCAAACTTAAAAGAATCCTTAACAAATAATCAAAATAATAAAAATATATTTTCAATAGAAAATAATACTAACATTAATGCAAATAAGAAAAAACTTACTAAAATAAAAACATCTACTAAAAAGACCAAAAATGGTAGATGTAATTACTGTGGTAAATGGGGCCATTTCTTTTATGACTGTAAAATTAGAAGAGATGATAAAAATAATAACAAAAGAAGAAAAATTTTCAAAAGAAGAAGAAATAATTTTAAAAGAAAATTTAATAAACGTAGAAATTATACAAATTTCATGGAAAAAGAAAGGTACGATACAAGCTATGCCGATTCTTTTACCAAGGATTACAATTCTCAAGAAAACCTTGATATTAATTTTTCCGAAGTAAATAAACAAAACGAAGAAAATAAACAAAAAGAAATGATGTGTTGGATATTGGACTCCGGCGCATCAATAAATATTACTGGTATTTAAATAAATTACATAATATTCAAAAGTGCAATGACAAAGTTTATTTAGCTAATAATCAAGTTATATCAACACAATTTAAAGGGGATCTCATAGGATACATTAGTAATCACAAAATAATCATTAAGAATGTTTATTACTCACCAAAAATAAATAAAAATTTATTATCAATTGGAAATCTTACACAACAAGGATACAAAATAATTTTCAATAATACTAATAATAAATCATACGCACTAATTTATGACGAACACAATCAAAGAATATTATCAATTAAATCGAACCAATCTAACACATTTAAATTTTGGATTTCAACTCAACCGTTAAATTTTCAAAACAACCAACATAATAATAATTTGGTTGAAATCAATTATACACATTTAAAATCAATTGATAAACTAAATTTATGGCATCGTCGTTTTGCCCATTTTAATATCAATAGTATCAAAAATAAAATTTTAAAAATCAACATAAACTCAAAGTGCCCTATTTGTAGTTATTCAAAACTTAAAAATAAGCCCTTCAAATCATCACATAATAGAACCAAAAATATATTTCAACTCATACACATGGATCTTATAGGTCCAATACAAAACTCTATCTATGACAATAAATATATCTTAACCATTTTGGATGACCATTCAAGATTTGGGTGGACTCTCTTTATGAAGAGTAAATCAGAAACTTTTTATCACTTCCTTAATTGGTTTAATAAAATAAAAAATCAATTTAACAAAAGAATTCAATATATCCGTACAGATAATGGTACCGAATTTAACAACAAAAATTTCAAACAATTCTGCATTGACTTTGGAATACAACATCAATTTACTGTTCCCTACCACCCACAACAAAATGGTAGGATTGAACGATTCAACGGCACTATAATCAATTCTGCAAAGTCAATGTTAAATGACCCTAAACTTAGCTTACAATTTTGGGAAGACGCCGTCTCTACCTCCAACTACATTCATAATCGAATCCCTCATAAAGGGATAAATAATAAAATTCCATATGAACTTCTAACCAATAACAAAGTTGATTATTCAAACATACGTGTCTTCGGATGTAAAGTTTTTTATTACGTTCCAAAACTATTCCGCACCAAATTTCAAAATAACTCATCTCCTGGCATATTCTTGGGGTATGTTGACAATCCCACAGCATACAAAATTCTTGATATAACAAATAATAAAATTATAATTTCACGAAATGTTGAATTCTTTGAATTTACACCAGGAAATTCACATTTATCTCATTGCGATAATGACATCTTAAATTTTATTTCCAATAATATAATAAGGAGGAATGATAATACCTACTTTTATGATAACACGTATGATATAAATCACGGTAAAGACTTCAATAATTCTAACAATAATAATCAGTATTATCAATATAATAACAATAAGTCAAATAATATTCAAATATTAGACAATAATACTCAAATAAATGAAAATAATATACCAAGTAAAAACATTCAAATAAAAAATAAAAGAACATATAACAAAAGAAGAAACAACAATAATATCAACACCAAAAATATTAATAATAATCAAAACAAAGATTATAATAATAATATAGAATCTCAAGATAATAACATTGACAACAACGACAATAATAATAACAATAACACAAGTAACAATAAAATTAATAACAACGATAACACAAACAGCAACAACAACACTACCAACAGCAATAATAACAAAATAAATAATAATATTAATGAAAACGACAATATGATCACTGTCAGTAATAAAAACAATCATAATAATTCAAATATAGACAGATATAATTCAAACAATAATAACGATAACAACAATGAACAACGAATCATTAATAACTTAACGAATAACAAATTATTTAACATAGAATCTTCCATACATTTGGAAAAAAGAAAAAGAAATGAAAACTTCATATTAAATTCGAATAACAAAAAACAAAAATCATTAAAAGAATTACGCGAACCAAATAATTATGATGATATCTTTAATTTAAATGATAAAAATGAATGGTTAAAATCAGTCGATAATGAACTCGACAATATGAGAAATCTAAAAGTATATGAAACAATTGATAAAATACCTAAGAACGCAAACTTAATATCATCAAGATGGATTTTCAAATTCAAACGAAACTCAAATGGAGAAATAATCAAAAGAAAATCAAGATTAGTAGCAAAGGGATTTACGCAAGAATACGGCATAGATTATAAAGAAACCTTTGCACCTACCTTAAAACAGGATTCAATAAGAATCTTTACAGCGATTGCCACTCAGAACAATTTTGAAATAAACCAAATAGATATAACTGCCGCCTATTTAAATGCTGAATTAAATGAAGATTTGTATATGAAACCACCCAAAGGACATGAAGATTACAATAAGAAATTTTGGAAATTGAAGAAGGCAATATATGGACTGAAACAAAGTGGTGCCAAGTGGAATGATAAATTAAATGGCTATCTAATAAAAATTGGATATAAAAGACTTATAAGTGAACCTTGTCTGCACGTTAAATTTAATAAAGGAAAACTTTTAAGTATGTTAGCTATATATGTGGATGATATTTTAATATCAGGATCAAAGAAAACAATAGAAAGTGTAAAATTATTAATTGAGAAAAAGTTCAAAATGAAAGATATAGGTAATGTTGATTATATTATTGGAATAAAATTTATAAAACATAAAAATGGTTACTTTTTACATCAACACAGATATATAGATGAATTACTTTCTAAGTTTAATATGAAAAATTGTACACCTCTTAGAATTATGACTCCAATTGAAAATGAAGATCTTAGGAAGGTAAAAGTAGATGAAACAAAATATAGAAGCATAATAGGAAATTTATTATATCTCAGTATATGTACAAGACCCGACATTATCTTCTCTGTATCAAAAGCAGCTAGAAGGGCAAAGGAACCAAATATGGAAGACTGGAATAACGTAATGAGAATATTAAGATATTTAAAAGGAACTAAAAAATATGGAATAAATTTCACAAATAATCCGAATGTTAAAGCGTATGTCGATTCGGATTACGGAGGTGACTTGGAAACTAGACGTTCAACAACAGGATTCTTAATAACATTTGGTGGTGCACCAACAAGCTGGTGTTCAAAGTTACAAAAATCAATATCGACTTCAACAGCCGAGTCCGAATATTACAGTCTTAGTGAATGCGGTAAACAATGTATATGGTACTTAAATTTATTCGAAGAATTGAACTTAAATATTAAAAATATTGAAGTAAATGTTGACAATAAAGCAGCTATTTATAACGCTACAAATCAAACTATCAACCCAAAAACTAAACATGTAGACATTAGGGTTCATTACATAAGAGAAATAGTCAAAGAAAATAAAATCTATCTTAAATATATAAAATCTGAAAATAATCTCGCTGATGGGTTTACGAAGTATTTAAATGGGACATTAATGGATAAATTTAGAAATTCCTTATTAATAAAAATTGATGATTTATATTTTATTTGAAATAATATAAATAAAAATATGACATTTTAGGAAAGTCATATTTTAGGAGGAATGTTAGAATATAAAAAAAAATAAATACTTAATAATGACTTTAATATATTTTACCCAATCAGAATATTATTATATTTAAATAAAATTATAAAAGAAATAAAATGTAACCTTGTTAAAAACATATACACTTTTGTAATTATAAAAAATAAAGATAAATAAAATTAAATATTAAGTATTATATATAAAATGCTATTCTAAAAATATATCTAATTTTCTCAATATTTGTTTTTGGTGTTTAATATTGTTGAAGAGATTTATATTATAAAATATTTATAGTTATTTTATTAAGGTTACACAAATATATTATTGGTCTTTTACTTGAAAATATATATTAAAATATATTACAAAACTCCTTAATATTATATATATACAAAACTTCAATATTTATATTTTAACACTCCCCCTCAAGTCTAACTTCATAAAAAGTAAGACTTGAATTAAGAGTTGCAGCAGAAATAATTTGGTATCAAATTGTATCGTCTATATTGACGATTAAACTATAAATAGTATAGATTTATATAGTTAGATAATATTTACATTATATTAGGTGTTTAATATTAATATATTATAATTTTAGTATAATACTATATAATATATGTCGAGTAAAATGATTTGGCTGATTTGCAACAAAGAGAAAATAGTTATTTAAGATAATTACAAAGATTGTTTATAAATTGTAAATCATAGATATAGATACTTAAAATGGTATTTTTTCTGATTGCTATAATAGAAATAAGCATACTAGTATGAGATTTGTTCCAAACAATAGAGATAACCCTGATGACTGTGACATTAAAGGTTATGTTAATATTAAAAGTAATAAATGTTATTGTACAAGCAATAGAAGTGGTGATTGCATTTTACAATCAACCGATTGAGTTTAACCGAGTTCGTTATTATGATTGAGTTGTTTATCAAGATCCTAATAGTAAGACTAATGTTGAAATAGCCTTGACTGAATATGGTTGTTGAACAATCGTAAGGGATGATAAAGATACCAAATGGATAGAAAATCTTCCTCATCATATACAAATTAATCAAATTAATTTGATATTTATATTTTTTTTTTTTTTTGAAATTTAAAGAACTACACTCATTAAACTGTAATTATTATTTTTTTGTTTCGTTTTTATGATTACTATTCATTTATATCTATTACAAGTATTACTAGATATTCTAATAAATCTTTATTTCTACAAAATTTTTATTTCAACTTTTACATACATAAAATAATTGTGTTTCCCTAAATTTATTTTCATTATAAATATCTATCCATTGTCTACCAATAATTCAATTAAACTTCTGTTTCCTTATATTCTGTTGTTCTATGACTATTGTAATTAGTTTCAGTATAATTTGTCGTTCTACGACTATCGTCATAATTAGTTTCGGTGTAAGTAACGGAATCTTTATTACTGTTATTGTCAATAATGACAGAGTATCTACGAGTGGTATCTCCCATATTTGAGTTATTTGCAAAATTGAACGGATAGTATGGCTTGAAATATAAGGATGATTCATCGGTAGATGTTGTAGTCTATCTTGATGATTCTCTGCAATACAACAGCAAGTTCCTGAGCCGTTGTGTGAACAGGATCAATTATTACAAGAAGAACATGAAGATGTACTGCATGAAGTGCAAGTACTTGATGTGACGTTGGATTTTTTTTTTTTTATTATTATTAGTATTTGGCTTTTTAACAATAATATTAGAGTTGTCTATGGTAAGATCACCACATTTATTAATAGCTAAAATAAATGTAGTAGTTGTAGCAAAAATAGAAATTGTGTTAGAGTTTATGGTTTCACTTAAAAACATTTCTGAGTTAATAACAATTTCTTAATCAACATGTTTAATAATTAGTAAATCTTTTTGATTATTATATGGTGGGGATTCCTTTGGTGAATCTCTTTGTAAATCTATGTAGATCTCTTGATATACATGGAACTGGAGTATTTTCAGTGGTTTAGAAAACATCAGAATTTTATTCCATGTTGACACATGAACCATCACTTAAGGAAATTGAATAACTAACTTGAGATTGATAATTTGTAAAATCTTAACTGATAATTACGTTTAAAGTCATTATTTGAATTAGTCAAATTATCGTGCAATCCACCTACTGGATAGTTTGGTTTTGGACTAACATAATTTAATGAACTGTATGAAATATCGATGTTACCGTTTTACATAAATGCCTTTTTTTTTTATTAGGATAAATCCAATAATAGTAACTAAGGCAAATACACTTGTACCATACAAAGAGATAATAACAGCATTATTTGTTTCTTCAGTTGTAATATCGGCTGTACTTTCATTTGCTAAAATTTTTGATTTATTATTACCGATTTAACCATTATTATTGCTATTATTATTGTTATTATCATTATTGTTGACAATATTATCTCCATTAGTTTTGTTTTTTTTTTATTTCATAATATTATTTCAGATATATTAAAGATTATTTGTTTTTATCTTTAAGAATATTTATAACAAATATTCTGGAATTTCAAATTAAAATGAAAACATTATTACTGAAGGAACAAAAATTTCTATTATTCAAACAATTTAGATAGTTATAGCATTCTCTACTATTTCGTTACATTACCTATTAATTCAGTTTATTTAGAAAATGATGTTCTATTTAATTTTATTATTCATCAAATTTTTCTTGCTGAACTTAAAATACAAATTGAAAATTATCAAAAAAAGAATAATTTTAGAGTAGCATATTTAAATTCAGAACCAGATACTTCAAAGATTTTGCTGATATTACTCAAGTTAAATCTACTGTAGGTTCTCAATTAAATTCTGAAGGTAATAATTAACAGAATAAATTCAAATGAAGTGTAAAGATATAATCTTTGATGTTCCAAATTCCTCAACTGATTATAAAGATATTCTTACTCCAATTAGTCATTATGAACTTACTATTTCTGATTCTAAAGCTCTTAAAGAGTTATTAAAATATAATAATATTAAGGCTAGTTGTTCTGGTGCTCTCTATGATAAAGATGGAATTAATTCAATGTATTTATTTATACCATTTGTTGATAGTGTTGTTGCTTTCTTTACTGGTCACTTTTGGATTAATTGGACTACTTATGATATTGTTAATGTTTACATTTGGATTAATATATAAATTATTGTTTACATTTATACTATTTTTTAATAATAAATTACTTGAATTATTGGATATTAAATCTAAATCAATTGGAGAAAGCAAAACATTGTTCTTGTTTTCTAATTCTTCATTTATTTTTCTTTTTTTCATCAATATTTGCAAAAAAAATGAGCTAATTCTTGATTTTGTTCTTTGATCTTTTGAGCGATGATCACATTATCTAAGATCTTTTGTTGTATTAATTTTTTGCATTTTCAGTTTCAAATGGGAATTGTACATGATCGACGTTATTTGGATCCGTCCTACAATGAGAACGAAGCCATAATTGATTCTGTAAGTGGTTTGCATTTTGATTAAATTTAAAATTGTTTGTTTGTCTAATTTTGAAGTTGAACTTTGATTTAAATTATAATTATTATATAAATTAGTACTTATTTAATTTATGTTATTTTATCCTTTATATTTGTTTCAATATACTATTATTACAATTAGTGTTAGTAGTAGTAGTAGTAGTAGTGGTAGTATTAGAATTATTTTAATATCTATTTCCTTTTCCATTTCGTTTATCACTATGGCCTTGTTTTTTTTTTTTTTGTATACCATTCAATTCATAATAAATTCAACCACAGGATTAATCCATTTTAAAATGGAGACCATAATAGACTTCTTTAAGTTTCTCTTTCCAATAATAATAATCACACTCACAATAAGTATTCCTGCTACATTGGTTGGAAAATTGAAGCCAATGGTTCTAAATATTTGATTAATGATAATGACAATACATAAAATCACTATAATACTTAAAGGAATTTAAATTAAGTCATATATTAATTTATGAAGTAAATATTTTTGTATATAATTTTTATTTTTTATCTTAATTTTTTTTAAATCTTGATTTATTTTATTGCTAATTTTCTTTTACTTATTAATTATATCTTTCCCATTAATACAATATTTTAATTAAATAATATTATCGTAATATTTTCAACTTAATTATTTAGTTGACTATTAAGGCCTTTTTTATTTTATAAATATGTTAGTTGACTATTAAATTGTATATTTTCAACTTAACATATTATAACATAATTTATTATTTCATCTTATTATACAATTATTTTCAACCCAAAATGGTTGACTATTGTTTTATTATTATTTTTCAACTTAATAACACTATTTAACTGTCATTTATTTTTATTCATTTTACAAATAGTTATTAGTTGACTATTCTCATTTAATTTATTTTTAAATGACAACATTAATAATTTTTATTTAAATATATTTAATTAATTATTAGTTAATTTATTTATTGTATAATGGGAAGATTGATTGTATTTTATTTTTTTTTTTTATATTATTTCTTAATAAAATATTTAATTTAAATTTTAGATTATTCTTAATATAAAGATTTATTTATATATCTCTTTTTATTTTTATTTATTATAATAATTTATTTATTTATTTATTTATTTTTAAAAATATTTACTTCATTTTATTTTATATTAATAATGCATTTCAAAATTATGAATTTTAAAAAGAACACAATTAATACTTATATTAATATAAGAATTATATATTTCATTTGAATTTATTTATTAGATAAAGAGTTTATTTATTTTAAGAAATTTATTTTTGTTTATTTAAAGAAGTTTATTTTTGTTTATTTTATTATTGAATGATAATTTATTATAATTTTAAAATTGAATGTTAATTTATTATAATTTTAATATTATATATTTAAAATAAAATAGAGATTAATAATATTATAAATATTATAAGTAATATTATTTATTATTTTACTTAACTTAGCTTTTTCGCTCAATTTGGTGAGATTGAGACTCTTAATCTGTTAAATATAAGAAATCTCCTTTGATTATGTTTTAAAAATGTGAGAATCTAATTTCGTCTATTTTATTAAAAGGAGTTATTGTTGAAGAGATTTATATTATAAAATATTTATAGTTATTTTATTAAGGTTACACAAATATATTATTGGTCTTATACTTGAAAATATATATTAAAATATATTACAAAACTCCTTAATATTATATATATACAAAACTTCAATATTTATATTTTAACAATATTATATAATTTATTATTATGTATAATTTTATATTTATTTTATATTCTTACATATAATATACATTTATTATTTAAATATTGATATTATATATATATAATTTATATTATATGTTTAAAATGAATTTTATATTATTATAGTTTTAAAATGTAATTTCCTTATAATAACCAATTTCTAATAAAATTATTTTAGAAAAGGTATTTTTAATTATTTAGGAAAAGTAATAATAAATTAAATAAAGATATAACTATATTATTATAATTAAAATATAGTTATAAAAGTCCCTTAAATAATGGAATTGATCTAAAACAAATATGTGTAGTAACATATTTGTATATTTAATAATAATTATTAAATATTAAATTTATATCTTTTGATAATAATTTTTATAATATATTATTAATTATTCATTATTATATTATAATTACTATTATAATATATATTAAATTACATATTATTTTATAATATATTAAATTATATATTTATTTTATAATTATATATTATTATATTAAAATATAATAATACTCTTATATTTAACTTTAATAGGATTTTTATTATATTATATAATATATTATTATGTATTATTTTATATTTATTTTATATTTTACATATAATATACATTTATTATTTAAATATAGATATTATATTTTTATATATATATTTTATATTATATGTATTTCATATTATTAAATTTTATAATTTTAAAATGTAATTTCTTAATAATAACCAATTTCTAATAAAATTAATTTAGAAAGGGGTTTTTAGTTTTTAGGAAAAGTAATAATAAATTAAATAAAGATATAACTATATTATTATAATTAAAATATAGCACATAAAAGTCCCTTATATCAGAATAATTATCATATGATTTATAAAATAATCTAGAAATAACGTGATATAATATAAATTTATGTAAAATCATTAATTATATAAAACACATAAAATTAATTTAAACATAAAATTTATAACATAAATTTTATGTTATGTAAATACGTAATTTTTTTTTTTAGACTTTCCCTTGTAAATCTGATCATATTATCCTAACCACAAGATTTGGAGATGTTGGATACGACATGCCACAACCACATACACTATAACGTTAATATTATTGTACTACATAACCTTTCTCCAAATTAGGAAATCTATCCTAACACGTGATGATCCCGAGAATACATAAACTAATGAGAATTTACATTACGCAGGAATCACCCCTCCTCAGGCATGTATACGTACAATTGTGAAGCACAATCTTAGTGTAGACGATGACTTGCTCTATTTAGGGTTAGGTTTTAAATTATTATATTTATTTAATATTTACGAAGTATTACGTGTATTTGATAAATATATTAATAACAAGAATAATATATAATAATAAAAGAATTAATTAAAATATTTACTAAGTATGACTATTAGGCTCTCAAATGGGTTATTTTTGGTGTTAAGGTGGAATCGAACTCAGAACTATTGATCCCAAGGGTTTATTGAGTTCTTTGTAAATGTAACAAATATTAATTATTTATTAATTGTTAAAAATATAAATATAAAATTTTATAATTATATTAATTTAAGGAGAAATAATATATATTTTAATATATTCATGTAAAATATGTGACCAATAATAATAATAAGTTACATATTTTGTTAACTATAAATAATATAAAAATGTACATTATTATTTTAAAAAATATGATTCTAATATTTTCATATAATAAAGAAGATTCTTATTTCTAAAAGTTTAAGAGTCTCAGTTGAGCAAAGACATGAAAGTTAAGTATCCAATATAATAAAATTAAATATAAAGATATATATAACTATCTAATTTTAAATTATTTTACATTATTATAATATTAATTATTTTAATAAAACATTTTATTTATTTCAATCAAATCTATATAAATAAATATATTAAAATTACAAATTATGATTAATATAAGCTTGAAAAGATAAGTATAATTTATATTATAGAAGTATTTATTAATAATTGTAACGAATCTTAAAAAAATTAGAAATTAGAATGCTGGCATAGTGGTTAGTCACTATGACCTCAGCCTGAACCACTAGGGTTCGACTCACACCTTTACTAAAATTTTATATCATTTAAATTTTAAAGAATTTTTATACTTCATTTCTGTATTTGTTTCTGTAAAAATTAACAAAAGAAACTCTTAGAAATTAATAGAAACAAATCAGATAGAAATTCTATTTTAATTTATCTTTTATCATTATTTCTTTTAGATTCTTTTTAACCGAAAACAATCAATTTTTATGAAACTTTTTAATGATTTTATGGTTTTAAATTTTTATGGATTTAAATTTTGAAAAACTATAAATAGGAGTGAATTTCGCAGCCAAAAAAAAAAAAAATATTCTAAAAATTGTGTTTTTATTAATTATTGAATTAATTAATAAGTAATTCGAAATATTACAATAATTAATCTTTATAATTAATATTTTTAAATTTCTTAATTAATAAAACTATATTTTAAAAAACCAAATTACTTATTAATCAAAAAGTGCTTACCTATTGTGTTACACTCTTTAAAACACGGATATTCCAATATTCGTTACAATAAAAACACCACTAAACTAAGCACAATACCTTTGCACTTTTACTCTTTTTGGAACCCCGTTAAGGAATCCCATTTTCTACTACTATTTTTGGAACCCCGTTAAGGAATCCCATTTTCTACTACTATTTTTGGAACCCCGTTAAGGAATCCCATTTTCTACTACTATTTTTGGAACCCCGTTAAGGAATCCCATTTACTACTATTCTTTTTTGGAACCCCGTTAAGGAATCCCATTCTCTATTACTCTTTTTGGAACCCCGTTAAGGAATCCCATTTTCTACTATTTTTGAAACCACTTACCAAGACTATAAACTTTTCTACCAAAATTCATGCATGAATTTATAAATTCAATCGGAACCCTTGAATTTTACTATATATTAAAATTATTAATATTTTCAATAATCCATATAACCATCCTTGAAATTAAAATTATTTATATTGAAATTAAATATTTACTTCTTCTAATAATTAATTATATTGTATATTTATTATTCAATCAAAATCAATAATTATAATAACTAAAAAAAAAAAAAAAAAAAAAAAAAAAAAAAAAAAAATTAGTAATAATTAATATTTAATAATTAATATTTAATAATTAATAATAATAATTAATAATCAATATTCAATAATTAGTAATAATTAATAGTAATAATCAATATTTAATAATTAATAATAATTAATAATTAATAATTAATAATTAATAATTAGTAATCAATAATTAGAATTAAAAAAAAAAAAAAAAAAAAAATGGAAGAAGTAAACAATAGTAATGCAACACTCAAGGATGGATTCGCCGGCGATAGAAGGTATTTTAAAGGATTCCTCGCTAAAATTGAACTTCTTTTTATGATCTATCCAGATAGATTCGTTGATGATGAATCAAAAGTGGTATACATTATTTCAAGACTATATGGAACCGCTATGAACTGGGCAGCAACGTTAATTGAAAACATGGATCCATGCCTAGGTAATTACGAAGAATTCATCGAACGAATGAAATCGGTTTTTGGGAATAATGACGCAACTTTCGTGGCAAACCATAGGTTAAGAACAATAAAGCAAAAAAGAATCGGTGATATTCAACATTACATCATGGAATTCAACCGATATGCTGATGATTCATCTTGGAACGAAGAAGCCAAGATGGATGCTTTCTTGGATGGATTACAAGACCAAATAGCTACCAGAATACTCGAAATGTTTCCAGGACCCCGTTCATTATTCGCAATGCAAACAATTGCTTCCAGAATCGATAGCCGCATATCAAACCATCGAAACTTTAATAACTTAACCAACCGACAAAACAACAATAATAGTAATACTAGAAACAATTTTAAAAGAAACGCTGGTAAAAAACCTTTTCAATCCAAACCTAATAAAACCCATGGACCTCTTTCAAAAGAAGAGAAAGAAAGAAGAAGAAAGGAAAACCTCTGCCTCTATTGTGGATCTACTGACCACCAACTTGATAATTGCCCCATCAAAAACAGAAAAAGAAACAATAATAACAGTACAAGCAGTAATACTACTTACGTAACAAATCCAGAAACAACCAAACCAAGACCAAGACTCTCTGATAATCCCAATGTTAAAACTGCAACCTTTGAATTCAATATAAGTACCTCAAACGCTTCTGTTAAAACCAAAATTTTAATTGACTCCGGATCACAATTAAATCTTATGGATATTTACTTCGCAAAAGAAAATAATATTCCCTTCGAAAAACAAAATGTTGTCCCACAAGTCTCCGGTATAGGTGGAAATCAAACTATATTAGGCAAAACCATGCCACTCTCCCTCACTTATGATAATCACAAATGCTTAGCTGAATTCTACATCATCGATTTACCCTCTTACTGCTGCATACTTGGCTCTGAATGGCTCTGTACCCATAATCCAATGATAAATTTCTCTGAAAAGAAACTTTGCTTTAAATCAAGTTATTGCACTAATAATTGCCTGGTTATTCCTATGACTTTCACTGCTCACGTTACAGAAAAAGAACCCCAACTTGATGATGAAACCTTAGAATCAATTAATCAACCTGAAACGAACAATCTTCCTGAAAAGCTTTTGCAATTTATTGATGTCTTCGATGAAAAATCTGCCAACAAACTACCACCTCATCGTCAATATGATTGTGAGATAAAACTAAAACCCGATGCAAAACTGTTTTATGGCCCAATCTACCCACTCACTGAACAAGAATCCATTGCTCTTAAGGAATATATTGATGAAAATCTTGCTAAAGGATTCATACGTAAATCAAAGTCACCAGCAGGTGCCCCTGTACTTTTTGTACCTAAGAAAAGCGGTGAACTTCGTATGTGTGTAGACTACCGCAAACTTAACGACATCACTATTCGGGACTCGTATCCTCTACCACTTATAAACGATATGTTAGAACACTTGAGTAAAGGAAAAATATTTTCAAAACTCGATCTCCGCTCAGCATACAATTTAGTTCGAATAAAGGAAGGAGACGAGTATAAAACTGCGTTTACGTGTAAGTATGGCCACTACGAATACCGCGTGATGCCTTTCGGCTTGAAAAATGCACCAGCAGTATTCCAACATTTCATAAATGACGTTCTTGAAGACTGTCTTGGAAAATTCGCCTTCAGCTACATTGATGATATAATTATCTTTTCTCCTGATTTGGATTCTCATTGGATACATCTCGCTGAAATTCTCACTAGACTCCGTAAAGCAGGATTATACGCAAAGCTCGAAAAATGCGAATTCTGCGTTCCATTTATCGATTTCCTTGGTCATAGAATCTCCTCCAATGGTATATTTATGGACCCAAAAAAGATCTCTTCTATACTCGAATGGCCTACTCCAACATGTGTTAAAGACATTCAATCGTTTCTAGGTTTAGCCAATTACTATAGACGCTTCATACCCAATTTCGCAAAACTAGCTCATCCCCTCAATGCTCTCTTAAGGAAAGACTCCGAATTTCTCTGGTCCGAAGAAGCTGAAGAATCTTTTAATACAATCAAATCCAAATTTACTTCTGCTCCCGTTCTCGCTTATCCTGACCGAAATCTCCCATTCATGGTCGAAACCGATAGCAGTAATTTTGCTATAGGTGCTGTTCTCTCCCAAACTTCTTCAAAAGATAATAAAATTCATCCCATTGCCTTTTATTCAAGATCTCTTACTTCACCAGAAAGAAACTACCCGATTTACGATAAGGAGCTCTTAGCAATCATCTCTGCATTGGAAAACCGGCGACATCTTCTGAAAGGAACACCTACACCGTTTACAATTTATTCTGATCATCGCAACCTTCTCTATCAGAAAAAACCTGAAAAGATGACACAAAGGCTTATTCGTTGGTCTCTATTCTTATCCGAGTTTAACTTCAAAATTGTCTATCGCTCTGGCTCAATCAATGGAAAACCCGATGCGCTCTCAAGAAGACCTGATTATGCTGCTTCTGAACAAAATTCTAATGAAATCCCCTTCTCAGTGCTCCGTCCTGAAAACTTTGCTGCTTTCCCAACTTCCGCTGTACCTTTCACTGAAGAAATCCTTTCCGAATGTAAAAACGATTCATTTTATCATAACGTTTGTGACTACCTTGGAAATAACAAGCTCCCAATCCCACATCCTAAAATCGATAAATTCTCACTTAGTAACGGTTACCTTCTCTTTGACAACAAACTTTATATTCCGCCTAACTGCCGCTCACACGCTTTTAAGATCTGCCATGACTCTCCCTCCGCTGGTCACTTCGGAATTCGAAAAACAATTAATCTTTTAAATCGCGACTTTTGGTGGCCCTCGCTTAACTCTGATGCTAAAGACTATATTCGCTCCTGCGAAACTTGCTGCCGTTCTAAGGACTCAAGACACAAACCTTATGGATACTTACAACCGCTTGAAATTCCTAATCGCCCTTGGATCTCTATTGCTATGGATTTTATTACCGATCTCCCTGAATCTTCTGGTTTTACTTGTATCTTTGTCATTGTCGACCGCTTCTCTAAAATGTGCCACTTTATTCCTTTTGAAAACGTTCCTTCCGCCCTTGACACTGCTTCTGCTTTTATGAAAACCGTCTTTCGACTCCACGGCTTACCAAATGAAATTCTATCCGATAGAGGAACCCAATTTACCTCTAAATTTTGGACTGCTGTTTGCGATGCCCTCGACATTAAGTTGAAGTTCTCTTCTCCATCCCATCACCAAACTAACGGTTTGACGGAGAGGGTGAACTACGTTATTGAACAATATTTAAGATGTTTTGCTAACTACAAAGGATCTAATTGGAGTAACTATCTTTATCTGGCCGAATTCAGTTACAACAATGCAATCCAGGAATCGTCTAATTACTCACCTTTCTATGCAAATTATGGATTCAATCCTAGGCATTCACCAGAAATACCAAGTAACATCGATGTACCAAGAGCTGAAGACTTTGTAGTAAATTTATCTGATCTCTCTAAGGAATTAAAAAAGAATTTGGAAACCGCCTCTAAGAAACAAGAAAACTTTGCAAATAAACACAGAACCCAAGCCCCAGAATTCAAGAAAAATGATAAAGTATGGCTGAATAGTTCTCTCATTTTAAGAAACAAAAACAAAAAACTTAAACCAAGAAAATTAGGACCTTTCAAAATTATAAAGAAAATCTCTCCGGTAACTTACAAATTAGATCTACCAAAGAAGTATAGAATTCATCCAATTATACATGTATCCGAATTAGAACCATATTATGAAGACAATTTTAATAGAACTCAAGCACCACCTCCACCGGTTATCATAGATGATGAAGAAGAATATGAAGTTGAAAAGATTCTGGATAAAAGAAAACATTATGGAAAAATTCAATATCTCATCAAATGGAAAGGATACTCACTATCTGATGCCTCGTGGGAACCTGAATCCAACCTCAACTGCCCTGAACTAATCAAAGAATTTAATGAGTCCAACTAAATATAAATCATTTAATCAAAAATAAATTTT
This sequence comes from Neocallimastix lanati (nom. inval.), assembly GCA_016946835.1. Taxonomy (NCBI): domain Eukaryota; kingdom Fungi; phylum Neocallimastigomycota; class Neocallimastigomycetes; order Neocallimastigales; family Neocallimastigaceae; genus Neocallimastix; species Neocallimastix lanati (nom. inval.). The sequence continues at coordinate 32,778 of JACVTC010000190.1, read as the reverse complement.
ATTTCATCAAAGTACTATTAATCATTCTAACTTATGATTATTTTAAAAAAAAAAAAAAAATTAAAAATTATTTTATATTATTCAAAAACATTTATTCTAGATAGTTTTATTTTTATACTTTATTTTTAAAACTTAAAATTCATGTAATTTTTATTATCCAATGTATTAATTAAATTATCACTCCTATAAGTATTTTAGTTATAGTTTATTATTATAAAAGTTAGAATTAGAAATAGTTTAGATTTAAAGCAAAAGATTCGTCTGGCATCCGAATCCTAGAGGAGGACCATGTAACGAATCTTAAAAAAATTAGAAATTAGAATGCTGGCATAGTGGTTAGTCACTATGACCTCAGCCTGAACCACTAGGGTTCGACTCACACCTTTACTAAAATTTTATATCATTTAAATTTTAAAGAATTTTTATACTTCATTTCTGTATTTGTTTCTGTAAAAATTAACAAAAGAAACTCTTAGAAATTAATAGAAACAAATCAGATAGAAATTCTATTTTAATTTATCTTTTATCATTATTTCTTTTAGATTCTTTTTAACCGAAAACAATCAATTTTTATGAAACTTTTTAATGATTTTATGGTTTTAAATTTTTATGGATTTAAATTTTGAAAAACTATAAATAGGAGTGAATTTCGCAGCCAAAAAAAAAAAAAATATTCTAAAAATTGTGTTTTTATTAATTATTGAATTAATTAATAAGTAATTCGAAATATTACAATAATTAATCTTTATAATTAATATTTTTAAATTTCTTAATTAATAAAACTATATTTTAAAAAACCAAATTACTTATTAATCAAAAAGTGCTTACCTATTGTGTTACACTCTTTAAAACACGGATATTCCAATATTCGTTACAATAATAATCAATATATATATAAAAAAAATAATTATATTAGTATAAATGTAATAATCAACAATAAAACAATATTATAAATTATATTGCTATAGTTTTGTAAATTTTTTTATTTAATTTCATCATGCTTTAATCAAGCTTTTAAAGAACAAGTTAACGCTCTGTTTGGCTTTTTCTAACCAGTTAAAACTGTTGATCCAAAGGTTGATACAACTATAGATTAAAGAAATATATCGAACAACCGAAGACAATATTAAAAAGATGATTAATTGTATGAAAACTACTATGAACGAACAAAAGCAATTTGCCTTTGTATCTAAAGATGCAAAATTAAAAGGAGATGAAATTGTTTTATAAAAAAATAAAAAAAAAAAAAAAAAAGGATAAATCTTGTTAGTTATTCTTTAAGTTCAGATTCTAAAGATATTGATTATTTATACTTACCAGCTATAGAAAACTTCCATGAATGGCTAAAAACTTTCTTAAATAAAGCTATTCGTGATGCCGAAGATTCTGTTTACAATTATAATAATGTTCGTACTGAAATGGACATTACTACTCAAATGATTGCCCAAACAAAATAAAGATTAAGTACCAAAATTAATGGCATTCAAGAATGTAGACGTGCTACCTCAATATTAAAGGAACATGAACAATCTTATAAAATAAAGAAGGATAAATATGAATTATTATGTGAAGAAGTTATTAAAAATATTGAATTATTAGAAGCTAAGGGTAAGGCTGATATACCAAATTACCTTCAATCTATGTATGATTCTATGAATATTTTATATCATCAAACAATAAATTATTTCCCAGAAAGTGATTCATATAAATAAAAAATAATAATAATAATAATAAAATAAGATAAAAAGACATAATAATAATTTAAGTAAAGAAAGATTAATAAATAATAGTAATAATATAAAAATAACTCCAATCCCATTTGAAAGTAAGGGGAAACGTTAGAATTTAAAATATATAAAAGTAATTTCTTAATTTTACAAATAAAAATAAAAGAAGTCTTTTTCATGTACTTTATAATATGTTATTTGTATTATTATTAAAAATATTATTTTATATAGTAATACATTTGCAATGTTTCTCTTCAACTCTAACTTTCACCCAAAGTTAGATTTGAGGGGGAATGTTAGAAACAAAAATATAAAGATTTATAGTTATATTAATTAAAGGAGTAATGTTATATAACTTAATATATTAGTGTAAGATATTTGACCAATAGTAACAAAATGCCACATATTATGTTTACTATAAATAACATAAAAAAGTATAAAATTATGTATATATACTATTCTTTATTCTTATATAATAAAAAATGAGATTTATACTTTTCACAAAATATATTAAAATGAAATTATGAAATAAATCAATGAATAAAGAAAAAAAATTAATAAAATTACTGTAATAATAAAATTTTTATTAAAACAAAATTATTAATAAATTAAATAATTTCAATAAGTTATTAAATAAAACGTTTCGTATTACAGTACTTAATTGCAATAAATAGTTTTGACCCAAATTATTTCATCACATTTTCAAACTTTAATTCATAATAATGTCTATTTCATTATATTATCAAACTTTAATAAATAATATTTGATTTACCAATTAAAATTAATAATATACATTTTCTTTTTTATCCTGAATCAATTTATCAATAATAATAATATTAATTAAAATTTTACAGATAAAATAAAACCAATAAGCTTTAATCATTAAATTTTATAATTATATTATATTACTAAACTTTAATTAATAATATCTATTTAAATTCATTAACAAAACAAATCAAATATATAATAATCAAATGCGCCAAAGCCATTACGATCACAACAATTATAAGATCAAAATTATCCAAATGGTCATCCATAAGTTAATAATTCACAAAAAACCATAAAATCAAATAGAAAATATATATATAAAATGAAGAAGACAAGAGAGAAAACTTAGAAGAAATGTAAATCATTTTATGTAACTATAAAATTCCCAAATAATTCTGATGATGGATCTGGAAATAAAGAAAGAGAAAATAAATTATCTAGTGCTATTACAAGCCAAAATATAATTAGCTAAAATAATGATGTTAAAAATAACAATAATAGCAATAACAATGCTAGTAACAGTTCTAGTAGTAGTACTACCAAAGACTATAATAATATATTGTATAAAGACAATAATACAAACAATATTAATGCGAGTATTACGAGTGTACTTTCTCAAATATCAGCATCGGACGAAGAAGAGAAAGAACAAGTAATTAACAAGTTAATTTTGCAATAAATTAATTCAGAATCTTTAATGAAAACATCAATATCAAATGATTAACAGCATCTATCCCTTGCATTGTCACCAGCACTGATGATGATAAATAATCCTCTTATTATAAGACATTCCTCATTAATAAAAAGTGAACTTCATTAACTATTAATACTAAATCTTTAAGAACAGAAAAAGAAGAAATTATTCAAATTAAATGGTTACAAGTGATTAATGAAGATCATCAAATAGATAAAATTAATAGTAACACTGAATTTTCTATAATTCCAGATAGTGATACAGTAGAAAGTATTAATAAAAAAAAGTTAAAATTGAAAGCAATTTCTTTCAAAATTTTAAATATTAATCTTATGATGTTTTATTAATAGAAGAAAAAAAATTTAAAGATATTGACGAAAAAAAAATTAAAAATGTAATAAAGGATGAACAACCATTAGTAGTGGAAATTAAAGATGAAGAAGATATACAATAAAAATATAATGATTCAGAAGTAGCATTAAATATTAGGTTCAAGATTAATGAAATCTTAAAATCCTATGATTTTGACATAGATATCAAACCAATTCCAATCATTAATAAATTAGGTTTTAGAGATAGACATGGCAGTTAAAATACTAATAATATTAAATTGGTAAATATTATTGAAGTAAGTTGTATAATTAATTTTATTTTATCTTTGTTGAATACTATGATTAATTTTATATATATTGGTATCATATGTATTTTTATTGTAATATGTATTATCTCCCCTGATTTCGTGATCCGGAATAAAATTGGAGATTTCAAGTGAGCATTCTTTAAGATAACAGTTTCCAGGATTGTATTCGAAAAAGTAAACTGATTTAGATAGGATTAATTTATTAATAGTAATATCTAAAATTTTATAAGCCAATGGGTAACAGAGTATCCTAAGAATATCCTTTGTTTAGTATTGTTATCGAATTTAGATCTAGAGACTTTAGAAATAAAAAAATAAGCTTTGTATCTAAGTACTTTAATATTTGAGTAGTTGGCCTTTGTTTTATTTATTATTTCATTTGGAATTTTCAAATTTATACTTTTGTGTTAAATACGATTATTGATATAATTAGTCGTAGATGTATCATTTTCCCAAAATTGATAACTAAGTTTAGAGTTATTCAGCATAATTTTGGTGGAATTAATTAAGGTGCCATTGAAGCGTTCCACCCTTCTATTTTGTTGTGGATTATATGGTACAGTTAGTTGATGTTTAATACTGTAATATTTGAAGAATTAATTAAAATTATTATTACAACCTTTATCGGTTCGAATATATTTAATTCTAGTATTTATAACAAAATATTATAATAAATATAATAACACTCAAAAAAACAAAAATTATTTTATTTTTTTATTTATTTTTTTTCTTTTATTATAATTATTTTATTAATTATATTTATTATAATACTATAAGCCGCAAGGGTTGATATAGTATTAATATTAAAAAAAGTTTTATTAAAAAATTAAGTTTTATTAACTAAACAAAATTAAAATAAAAAACACAAAGAAAAGAATATTTGTTAATAAGAATTTTACTCATATTTATATTTTTTTCAAAAGTTAAAGTTATTAAAAAATAAAAATAAAAGTTTCTAAAAAGTTCTTAAAAATCGAAAAATTTAGAAAAAATAGAAAACAATAATAGAATTAAGAATTTAATAGAATAAATTTTAATTAATTAAACACAAGAATTATCAAGAAATTCTAGTAATTTCTTGAACTATAAAGAATCTTCTAGATATTTTTTAGAATAAAACTATAAAATAATAATAAATGTGAATCGAACCCTAAGTAGTTTGATTCATGGTATTAGTTACTAACAACTATACCAGAAATAATATTTTTTAAATTTAATTATTTGTTTTTAAACTTTATTGAAAAATAATACTAAATATTAAAATAATAAAATAATTGTAATTATTAATTCTGTTATAGTATTATACTTATTTTAAATACTTATGAACCAACTATAATATGAATTATATGTATAACTTTTGGATTTTAAAAGCAGGGTCTATTCATAGCGTGAATAGTCATCAAGGATTGTAAATAGATATTTATTACCATAAAGTGATTCAGGAAGAGGACAAATCAAGTTCACGTAAAGTAGTTCAAATATATGTTTTGATTAATTTATTACTTAGTTATATATACTCAAATCAAAATGACATAATATTCTTTTGATTTTTAGTTTTGAATTCATACAAATTAGTTGTTTGCTTTTTCTTTTACTTTTTGATCTATTTTTTTTGATTGTTCTTGTTATTTTTTGTTTCAACGTTGAAAAGAATATTATTATTGTTTACTGAATGAATTTTTTTTCTTTTAAATTAGATAAAATAATATTAGGAATGATTCCTTGACATTTGAGCAGCATGATTTTCAACTTTTATGTTGGAATACATTTATCCATCTTAAATTTTCAGGTTAACATCTATTTAGGATGACGAATTTTGTACATGTACTAAGGTCGTTGTCTATTTTCTCAAGCTCATCTATTGAATATGGCAAGTTGTCAATGAATATATTGATATCATTCTTTGTGTCAAACTTCACTGTTTCAATTTTGTTTTGGATTTCAAATTTTCTTCTTTCTTTACTTTTAATAAATGGGTCTTGGAAGACATTCCAAATTTAAAAAGAGATCTTTTCATTTTTAGATCATTTTTATATCATTCATCCCACCTTAAATTACTACTATGGTATAGTTTTATAGTTGAATTTTATTATATTTTTAAAGTTTATTGATTTTTTCAAACGGAGTTTAATATTTAAATTTGTATTTTATTATTTATATTTTTATGAACGTCGTTATTTTTTGAAATTACTATTATTTTTATTCATCACTTCGAATTCCAATATCATTTCGATATTATAAATTCTTACTAATTGTAATGAATCCGTCAATAAAAACAGATTATAACAATAAAAAACACTACAATTTAAACAAATAGAATTAGAGTAATTTCTTTTATTAATAAATTCTTTTATTAATTATAAACTTCTCTTATGTTATTAACTGTAAAATAGTTAATAACTAATACATCGATTTAATTAAGAAAAATTACATATATTTATATTTTTTCTTATTATATTATTAATATATGATGTTATTTAATAATATATATAAAACTATTTATTTATAAACAAAAGATTTTTTAATTTAATAATTTTTATTATTTATTAATTTACTAAAACTAAAATTAATTTTTTAAACTCTTTATTTTATTTATTATTTTAATATTTATAATAATTTTAATTATATATTTAATATTGAAAAACTATTTTTATAAATATTAACTATTTAAGATTATTCTTAAATTAATATTTAACTATTTAAAACTAAACTAAGTTAACTAAACTAATTAAAAAATATTTTCAATTTAAAAAATAATTAATAAAATTTATATTAAAAAATAATTCATATACATTAAATAAATTAATTTTACGAAAAATTAAGCTATTTAATGTATTAAAGATTTATTAAATCTTTACACTAATTTTATCATTATATTTTTCATTATTTTTTTTGGCAAATCAGAATCAATGAATTCACTATTTCCTTAATTATTATTATATTTAATATTAAATTTATTATCATTAATTTTAATTATGATATGGAGTGTGCTAAATAATTTCTTTTTCCGTATTCAATTAATACTTTAATTCTGAGAGTACTAATTGTTATGCGCCACATTCGATGGCGCATATTATTAGGTCTTTGCTACATAATAATCTTATTAATGGCTTATGATTGTTATATAATAATGTTTCATATTTATTACCTAAAATGTAATACTTAAATTCACTTCCGCAATAATAATCCGTTGTCCCTTCGAGATCTGTAATACTATAATTTAATTATACTTTATTTAAGGTTCTTCTGATGAAATGTATTGGGTATTTTATTCTGTCATTTTCATCTTTATGTAATAGAATATCACCAATTTCTTCCTTACAGACGTCCGTTTTAATAATAAAATATTATTAAAATTTGGTTTAACGGGTGCTCCAGCCACATACCAGAGAGAAATTAATTGTGTTCTTTTCGTTTTATTAGGCATAACTCTGAATACAAAATTTTCAAATTTTGTAGTAAAATTAGAAAGATCTGTACTATCTTCAGTAATATGTATTTGATGATATCATGAAAATAAATCCAGGGTGGAGAAATCTAATGAAGAGAGTAGGAATTAGGAACAGTCATTAAGTTCAGTTTTCTATATTCCATACAAATATATTTGAAATCAGAGGTAATTAATCTATTTTTTGTGAAACCTACCCAATCTCAATCACATACAATAATCATAACTAAAAAACAAAATTTTATATACTCGATCTCCCATCCTACTGCACTCTATTAGGCACATTCATTCATAACCTAACCATTAATTATTATACTAAAGAGCTCATATTTCAATCATATCTTTGAATCTCTAACTGTTTAATTTTACCTTGTTCCTTTAATTCTTTTATTCCGCTAAACAAACAAAACTTAATAAAGAAACTAATTTTAATATTTAAAATTTTTAACCTGTCAAACTCATTCCTTTCAAAGACGTCTTCAATGAAATATATCCTAATGAATTACCACAACGTAGACTTTAAGACCGCGAAATCAATCAACTCCCTGTACTCAACTTCTTTACGGATCAATCTACCACTTGACAGAGAAAGAATCTATAATTTTCAAAAAATACATTGATGAAAACTTAGCAAAAGCATTCATTAGAAAATCAAAGTCTCCTGATGGTATTCTTTTTTTTTTTGTTCAAAAAAGAATGGTGAACTCCGAATAGCCGTTAACTATCGTCATCTAAAAGACATCACAATCAGCAATTCTTATACATTTCCTTTGATTAACGAAATGTTAGAACACTTAATTGAAGGGAAAATATTCATTAAATTTGATCTTCGCTCCGCCTATAGCCTTGTCAGAATTAAAGAAGATGACGTGTATAAAACAGAATTCACGTACAAATATGGACATTTTGAATATTTTGTAATGCCTTTCGGTTTAAAGAATGCTCCAGCCGTTTTTTAACACTTCATCAACGATGTTTTAAAAGATATCCTTGGAAACTTCGCTTATTGCTATATCAATGATATTATTATATTCTCTTCTGACTTATACACTTACGTCAAGTACCTTTTCGAAGCACTTCTAAGACTCAGAAAACCTGGTTTATTTGCAAAACTAGAAAAATGCTAATTCTGTGTACTTTTCTTCAACTTTATTGACCATAGAATCTCCTCTGATGGCATTTTTTACGGATAATAAAAAAGTATCTTTGATCTTAAAATGGCCTACTCCAACAAATTTTAAACAACACCAATCCTTCTTATTTAGCAAATTATTACAGAAGATTCATTTCAGGGTTTGCAGCCATCACTCACCCCCTTAATTCACATTTAAAGAAATCACATAATAAAGGATAACAAGAACTACTTACTAAACCAAAAAATAATATTCCCATTGTATTAGGATGCTCTCAACCCTCAGGAAATTCTCTTGAACAAAATTCAGCCAGTTGAAATTAACCTCAGCTAGAGTCACCACGACTACCTGTAATAATCATACTAAGTGCTATTACTTAATATGATTATTAACTTCAACTTAACGACTAATTCATTACGTTGAAGAAAATAAAATAAAAATAAAATAAAATTATACCTTTGTTGAGTTTATTATAAAATTAATTATAATAATAACACAAAAGTAAAAGAAGGAATATTTGGATAAATTTGGTTTAAAAAATATTTTTCTTGAATAAAATATTTTATTAATTTATTAAAGATTAAAATATAAAATTGTTATTATTATAACTATATTTTTTATAATAATAACTCTTGATTTCTTAAAGGGAAATCAAGAGCCTTATTTATATTGTTTTATGGAAATAAGGTTAAATAAAAAGGGTTTTCTAATCTTAAATAAATCTTATCTAGAAAAAGATTAGAAGAAAAGACTAGATAAGTTTTTGATCGATATTCTTATTCATATCGATCATCGTGTATATTAAGTAAAAACCAAATATATTATTTTATATTTGGATAAAACCTTAATATATCGATTTTCTAAATTTTAATCTAGATCATCAAATAAAAGGAAAAATCAATAATAACCGGAATGATCTAAATTATTTTATTTTTCTAAATATTATTTTTAAAATCTAATCTAAACTTATTAACATAAAACTATCTTTTAACTAGAATACAGAATTATAAAAAATAGAGAAACTTATTAATTGTTCTTTCAAATGTACAATGTAAAAAATAAATAAAACTAATGTTTACATTAACTTGATAATTAAATGAATAACTAAATAAAATTAATAATATTAATAAGTGTACATATAATAATTATTTAAATAAATTTTCTAATATTATTTAAGTGTATGAATAATTACAATTATAATAAATTTGATAATAATATCTCATTGTATGAATTAATTATAATTTAAATAAATTTATAATTATTATCAATAATTATAAAGACTAAGAAATATTAATTATTTATTAATAAATAATTATTATTTCTTACACTACCCTACAGAAATTCTCTAGACACCACTTTAGCCACAAAGGGCAAGACAACCCTACAGAAGAAGTTCGAGACATTTCTGCGTTCTTAGTATTACTGTAAGTACTAAAGGACCAATACCACCAGAAAACTTAAAATTAATACTAAAGAATTAGTAAAAAAGTATTACTCGGCTTAAATTATTAGAAGATCTATCTCACCAGCTGCGAATCCAGTCCTATTTTAAAGGATGTAAAATAGAGAACTCAGCATATATATTGACTACAGAAAATTAAATCAGCAATCCTTACGGAATTCCTTCATACTCGTTCTAATCACAGTTATTTTTCGGTACTATGATAGGCTCGAAAATTTTTAGTAAGCTTGACTTAAAAAGCGCTTACAATCTTATAAGAATATGTGAAGACGACAAATTTAAAACCGCTTTTCGTACCAAATATGGACACTTTGAATATATGGTGACACCTTTTGGGTTCCCAATAACCCTAATGTTTTTCAAAGATTCATTAACACTATTCTACTCAATGTTATAAAAAAAAATACGTTCAAGTTTACAAAGATGATATTATCATTTATTCAAAAAATTTCTAAGAAGCAAATACAAACAATCTTAAAGCTACTTCATCGATAACCAGCTTGTGTCCAATATTTCCAAATGTGAATTTCATAAACAAGAAATGGAATTCCTCGGCAACATTATTAGCAGTGAAAGTATCAAGACTGATCCTCACAAGTTTGAAGCGATTACATCCTGGCCTAGGGTTAGGGTTATGGTTAAACCTAACCCTACTGCTACCAACATAAAGGATACACAATCGTTCATCGGGTTCTATAACTACTACCATCATTTTATTATGAATTTCTCCAAAATAACTAGGCCTATTCATCAGCTTACCGAAAATAGATGTTGAATTTGTATAGAACAACGACTGCCAGGCTGCCTTCCTTAAGTTAAAAGAACTTCTGGAATCAGGTCATATTCTGGGCTATCCTTACCTGAACAAACCTTTCATTTTAGAGTGTGATGCCAACAACTTTGCTATAGGTTGTGTTCTTTCCTAATATGGTGATGATGACTTACTTCACCCTGTTTATTTTTGCTCTAAAAGTCTTTTCAACTCTGAAATTAATTACTCTATTACGTGCAAAGAACTTTTAGCTATTAAAATTGCCTTTGTTGAGTGGAGACACCTACTTTCAGGCATCTAATTTCAAACCCAGGTATATTCTGATCAATGGAATATACTTTTTTGCCAGTAAACCACAATTATTTACCCAACTTCAAGACGTTGGCAAGAATTTCTCTCAGTCTTTGATTTTACCATCATCTACAAACTAGTTAAATCTTATGGTAAAGCTTACCAACTCTTCCGCAGGGCTGACCATGAGTTACTCGCTAGCCAGAACTTAGAAGAGTCTCCTATTATTCTACCTTAAAAGACTCAAGGATTTGAAAACCTTTTGGGAGACACTTTCCTGATCATGTACCAAAAGTCCTTCTTTGTGGACGATATATAGCAGGGTTACTTGTGAAATAAAAGGATTTTTTAGCCAAACTTGTCACCAAGGACAAAACTATTATAGACAGCTAGTTTCTCAAAAATGGGATATTTTTAAAGAGGGAAGAGAAGATATATGTCCCACCTAATTTAAGGAAAACCATCATAAAACTGAACCATAATGATGAAACGGCTGGTCACCTTAGATATCAAAAAAAAAACCTACGAATTAATATACCCACTAGTATGCCTGACCAAACTTGAAAAAATGATGTAATGATGTGGCAGAATATAAACAATCCTGTGAAATTTTGTGTGCCAAGATGAAGGATACTCAGCTCAAATTCATTCCAATATGACTTGTCAGCATACCTGTTGAACTCAAGAATATAGTTTTCTACATCCCTAAGACGTTTTTGCCTGATTATTCTGAACTTTTGATTAGAAACAAAGGTATCAGCACTGTTACCGAAAGTGGCTTTAAGTCTTGAAATGAATTCTTCGTAGTTGTTAAGACAAGGATCTCTGCTTTCTATTAGAGAATCTGCCCAATTCATAACTTTTCCATAGAATATAGAAATGATATAAACATCTTTCGTAGTATCATCTTCAATTCGGTCTGGGAAGTGCATGAAAATAAGTTCAATTTGAGCGAGAAATTCCTTGAAGTAGCGGCGATCTCCAGTAAATCCATCCTGGTAAGTAGCGTTGTTATCCTTCATAACGATTAAATAAATAGATTTTTCAAAAAAGTAAGTTTTCCAAAAGGTCATTGTTCCAAAAGAGGGGTTTCTAAAAAGATTATTAAAAAAATTTATAAAGAATTATTAAAATAATAGTTATTAATTTAAATAGGCCAGGGAAATGTTCTTATTTTAATTAGAGATTTTAAATTGTTAATAGAAATATTTATTTTAAAAGTTCTTTAAATTTAGTTAGAATTAAGAGTTATCTATCGTAGAAAAGTGAATTGATTACGGTGAGGAATGATTTACAAAGTATAAGAATTAGTTCAAAGTAAAAGATTATAATTTTTAATATTATAATTTTCTTGTAATTGAAGATTAATTATTATTAACTATTTTAAATTATTAAAATATATTATTTTATTAATAATATTTTCAATCACTTATCTAAAATATATTAGTCATTCATTACAGTTGAAAATTATTCCGATTCAATAAATTATCATCCATACTCTTGATTTCAAGTAATAATTCAATGATGTATAAACTTGGAAGAAGCTTTTTGAAGAAGCTGAATTGAAAGAACTATTATTAATGAAATCGTCATAACTACAGTATTTATTTCACAACTATTTATTATAGAAATAGTATTCATCCTTTTAAACAATTCAATTCTCCAAATTTTAATCAGATTTATAATCAAAGTTATAATCAACACAGCAATTGAAATTATAATGGAAAACAGTTACATATTTAGATCATAAATTTTTTAGAAAGACTATTTAAGAATAAAGAAAAAGATAAACCAAACAAAATAGATGTGTTTTATTTTTATTAGTGCTTATCATTAAGGTTTTATATCAACCAGGGAAGAAAAATGTTATTGTGATTGCGATGTCATGATTAAAAAAAAAATGATTAGTTCGTTGCAACAATAATTTCTGAAATGAATGAAAATAATCTTTAATCAGGCTTTAAAGAGAATTTTGTAATTATTTTAAATGAAAAATTATACAAAGACTAAAGACAATGGAAAATTAAAAAAAGTTATCTCCAATGAAAAAGAAAGAATTAAACTTATATTTTAGTTCTTCCTATCTTTTTCGTACAACTTTATTATTATATTATTTATTTATTATTCTCTAAAGTTTAAATAATAAGTTTAAAATAGTTTGGTTAAATAAATTTAAATAAATTAATACTTAAATAATTTAATTGTGTTTTTAAAGAACTTAGTGATTTATTTTTATTATTTAGTGTTTAATAACATGTATTTTATAGTTAATGTGTTGTTAGTTAAATTATTAAGACAAAGTTAAGATATTTATTTTAGTTTTCCTTTTATTTAGATTAAAGTTGTTTTGATTAAATTAGAATAATTTTATAAGTAATTAAATATATAAAATGAAAATAAAAAGTTTAATTATTAATAAATAATATTGTTAATAAATATATAAAGATAAAATAATAAATAGTTAATTAATCATTTGAGTAATTATTACTGCTTTATAGTGGAACTTATTGTAACATGATATAAAATAAATTTATGTAATATCATAAATACTATACAAGCACATAAAAATTTATGTAAACATAAATTTTATGGAATGTGAGAATTTCGAAAAATTAAATTGATAAATTATATATGTAATTTAAATAAATAAATAAATAAAACTATAATAAATAAATAAATTTAAAATTAAATTTTTTTAAAAAAAATTAAATATTTATATAATATAAATAAATAATAATAAATTTAAATAAAATATTTTATCACACGTTATAAACGTTTTATAATTTTTCAAAATATATATATAATAAATATTATTTAATATATATATATAAAAATAAATATTAATAATTTAAACAGATGTATAAAGAATAATAATTTAAAATATAATTTTTAAAATTAAAAAAAAATAATATTTAAATAATTAATTTATCATTTTATTCCTTTTAAATTCTTGCTTAGTGTTTTATAAAATCTTAAACTTTAATAAAAATATTTTAATATTTAATAAAAGTGATATTTATAAATAATCTAGTAAAAAAAAAGAAAATTATTTTAATATATAGTTATATAAAAAACCTTTGTAAAATAATTTCATTTTTTTAATATTTAAATATTTAAAAAAATTTTTTTAATTAATAAATAATTAAAATTTATTATTATTATTAATTTTTATTATTATTATTGATAGAATATTTTCATAATATAAATTTTAATAAATTACTAATGAAATAAATTGCTTTTTTAAAGTTTTCGGTAATGGCTAATACAAGAAGAACTAATAGAAATCAAGTAATTACCATTGAAGAACCCATCGACATCAGGACAACAATTAAATTTAACTATTCTGAAAACTTCAACAGAGTAGTTAAATTAAATACTGAAAACTATAATAGATGGAGAATCAAAATCCTTTATATATTATCAATTAACAACCTATGTGGTTATATCACCAAAGAAAAGGTTAAAAATTTAAGGAAAAGAGATATATAAGATGATCTATCCAAGTATATAGAAGATAAATTTGATGACACATTGGCGTATGACAAAAACACCAATGTGGTTGACATCAATAATGACATTACAACAAAATGGATCTTCCTAAACAGCATTGGAGAAAAAACCCAAGACATAGTGCAGAGATCAAACAAAACAGCTTTCCAATTGTGGAGAATTTTAAAAAGATCTTTTACTAAAAACATTAATACACGTAAATTAGAACTTAAAAATAAGTTTGATAATTTAAAGTTCAACCCAGAAGTGGATATTAATATCTTTATTGCTGAACTACAGAATACCATTGATGAACTCGAGAAAATAAATAATGACATTGAACCAAGTGTTAAAGTAGGCATCCTTTAACAGAAGTCTTCCAGAGAAACTCCGTTGAATAAATGTATTCCAATTTAAAAATGATTGGAACGAATGTGGTGAATACGTTAAGGATGTATTGCCTGAAATCATCTCATCAAACGTATTGGAATCCATAACTAATAATCAAAATCATTAAAATATATTTTCAAAAGAAAATAATAATAGCATTAATACAAATAAGAAAATACACTCAAAACAAATACATCTACCAAAAAAAATACTAAAAATGGTAGATGTTATTACTATGGCGAATGGGGCAATTTCTTTTATGACTGTAGAAAATGAAGAGATAAAAAAAATAATAACAAAAGAAGAAAAACTTACAAAAGCAGAAGAAATAATTTTAAAAGAAAACATAATAAACATAGAAATTATGCTAATTTTATAGAAAAACATAAGTTTGGCACTTGCTATGTAGATGTTTTCATCAAGGATTACAATTCTCGAGATAATCTCCACATTAATTTAGCCACAATAAATAAATCTTATGACAACAATAAATAAAAAGAAATGATGTCATGGATATTAGACTCCGGTGCATCAATAAATATTGTAAATCATTTAAATAAATTAAATAATATTCAAGAATGCAATGAAATAGTTTATTTAGCTAATAATCAAATTATATCAACACAATTTAAAGGAGACCTCATAGGATACATTGATAATCATAAAATTGTCATTAAGAATGTTTACTTCTCACCAAAAATAAATAAAAATTTATTATCAATTGGAAATTTCACACAACAAGGATATAAAATTATTTTTGATAATACTAATAATAAATCATATTCATTAGTTTATAACCAATACAATGAAAGATTAATATCAATTAAATCAAACCAATTTAACACATTTTAAATTTTGGATTTCAACTCAACCATTAAATTTTCAAAAAGAGAACCAAAATAATAATTTAGTAATATACATTTGAAATCAATAGATAAACTAAATTTATTGCATCGTTATTTTGTTCATTTCAATATCAACAGTATCAAAAACAAAATTTTAAAACTCAATGTAAATTCAAAATGTCCTGTATGTAGTCATTCAAAATTCAAAAGTAAACCTTTCAATTCATCATCTTAACAGAGAAAAAAGCATATTTCAACTCATACATATGGACCTTATAAGTCCAATCCAAAACTCTATCTATGACAATAAATATATTTTAACCATGTTGGATGACCATGCAAGATTTGGATGGACTCTCTTTAGGAAGAGTAAATCCGAAACATTTTATCACTTCTAAAATTGGCTTAACAAAATAAAAAATCAATTTAATAAAAGAATTAAATCTATTTGTACAGATAATAGTATTGAATTTAACAACAAAAATTTTAAACTATTTTGTATCAACTTGGGAATAAAACATCAATTCACTGTTCCTTACCATCCACAACAAAATGGTAGGACTGAACGATTTAAAGGTACAATAATCAATTCTGTAAAATCAAAGTTAAATGGTGCACCATTGAGTTTACATTTTTGGCAAAGACGCCGTAGCCACTTCCAACTACATTCATAACCGAATCCCTCATAAAGGGATAAAAAATAAAATTCCATATGAACTACTTACTATTAACAAAATGGATTACTCAAACATATGTTTCTTCTGATGTCAAATTTTTTATTACATTCCAAAATCTTATTAGAAGTTCCTTTAACTTTAGGAAGGTAGCCTGGCAGTCTTCATTCCATACGAATTCAACATCTTTTTTGGTAAGGTAATGTAGAGGCCTAGCTATTTTAGAAAAAATGCTTGATAATACGACATTAATAGTTACAAAATCCGATAAAAGATTGGACTTCTTTTAATGTTGGTAGGAGTTAGTCAGGAATTAATAGCTTCGAGTTTATGAGGATCAGTCTTGACACCTTCACTGCTAACAATATGGCTAAGGAATTACACTTCTTGCTTGTGAATTTCGTATTTGGAAATTTTGGCCACGAGATGGTTATCGATGAGTAGTTGTAGAACAGTTTTTACCTGCTTAGCATGTTCTTCGAAACTTTTTTGAATAAATAATAGTATCATCTTGATAAACCTGGACATATTTATTAATAAAATCGTGTAGGACAGTGTTTATGAAACCTTGTAAAACAGCAGGGGTATTGGTGAGCCTAAAAGGCATCATTGTATATTCAAAGTTGTCATATTTGGTACGGAAGGCGGTTTTAAATTTGTCTCCTTCATGTATTCTTATAAGATTATATGCGCTTTTTAATTCAAGCTTACTAAAAATTTTCGAATCTTTCATAGTTTCGAAAACAACAGTAATTAAAAGGAGTGGGTAGGAATTCTTTAGGGTTTGCTAATTTAATTTCCGGTAGTCAACATAGACAGAGCTCCTCATCTTTCTTCCTTAGAAATAGGTACTGGCTGAAGTGGCTAGGATTTTTCCGTAGGGTCGTTGTTCTGCTTCTAGCTCAGGAAAATTTTATCTGGCCAAGGCTTCTCCTATAGGTTTTCCGGAGGGTAGTCCAGGTAGCTCTTATTGAAAATAATTTTTTCTGGCTAAACGTTCTTCTGTCTGATTTTCGGAGGGTCGTCTTGGTAATACTGGTTAGGAATAATCAACACTGGCAGGATTTTCTCCTATCTAATTTCCGGAGGGTTGTGTGCATCTTGTCACAACAGTATTATTTTTGGTTTAAGTAGGTTTCTTCTATAGGGTAGTCCAGAGGATCTCTTCCTGGTCAGTTATGGTACGTAGGTTTGGCACATTCCTTAATACCTTGAATAAAGTAACCTTTTTTTTAATGTTAATCTTTAGTTCCTTTACCAAATTTGGAGGGTTAATATTAATACTAAAACATGGATATAAGCAAATCAAGTCTTCTTTGTATCTTGTTAGATCCGTAAGGTTGTTGATAGTTCCATTGAGAACAAAACTTTCTGGTACTAGTTAGGAACTTCACATTGTAGAGGGTTATTAATGATTGAAAAAATTCTTGGTTTCCTGAAGTTTGTTTTGTTCGACGTAGGGTTGTCATTCAGGTGAACCTTTCCTTTTACGTTGTATTCTTCCTTACCTCTCTCTCCTTATAGGGAGAAAATTGTTTGTGTTTTTTCTTTCCGTTTTCTTTTCTACCTTTTTCTTCTTTTTGTTTTTCATTTAAAAAAATTCATATCTTTAAATTCCCAGTAAAGCCGCAACTAAGGCTCTGTTATCCTAGAGGCTATCTCTTTATAAATAATAAACAATGAATTTAAAAATATAAAAAAAAAAAAGGTTTTTGAAAAGGTTTAGGAAATCCCAAAAGAAAAAAAACTAATTAGTTGTAAATGAGTTTTTAGTTATTAGTAAAATGACAATGGTAAGATAACAAAATATAAAGAAAGGTAAATAGCAATATATTTTTATTAAGCATATGGTGTAGCATTATGATAATACTTTCTCACTTACACTTAACAAGACTTTCTATGAATAATTGCTTCAATAGTTGTTAATAATAATTTCAATAATATATCAGTTAAATGTTAAACTGCATATCTAAGCGCAGAAATAAATGAAGAATTATATATGGAAATTTCTAAAGGTATGAATGAAGAAGGATATATTAAATTTAAGAAAATTATCGATGGATTAAAACAGGCTGGTTGTTTCTGGAATGAAAAAATAAATAAAACACTTCTGGAATTTAATTTTGAAAGACTGAAGAGTGAACCATCTATACATTATATTAAAAGATAAGTATAAAAAATATCTTGTATTATTACGATTTATGTAGACGATGTATTAATAGCTGGTAACAATAGATCTATTAATCAAAGTAAAATTAAAAATAAACCAAAATTTTAAATAACGTAATATTGGAGATATAAACATTATTATAGGAATAAAAATTTATAAAATGTAAAGATGGTTACATATTACATCAACTTAGGTACTTGGAAAAAACATTAGAATTATTTAAAATTAACGAAAATGAAAAATATTCATACATAATGAAAATAAAGAATGAAAAATTAAAAATTAAAGAATTCATTTTTAAATTATACATGTAGGCTCTGGGAAACTTGTTATATCTTGTAATGGGCACTAGACTTGATATCATATTAGTTACTAATAAAGTATCAAAAAGAAATCAAAATCCAACATATGATGATTGGATTAATGCTTTAAATATTTTTAAATATTTAAATTATGCAAAATATTGTGAACTAAAAATAACTAATAATAAAAATGTTACAACTTATGCGGATACTGATTTGAGAAATGATGAAGAAACAAAAAAAAATTCTACTTCAGAGTTCTTAATAATGATGGGAAGCACTCTGGTAACTTGGTACTCAAAGTTGCAACAATGTATTGTTATATCTACCGCCGAGAGTGAGTATTTATAGTCTGAACAAATGCGCTCTAAATTGTTTATGACTAATAAACTTTTTAAAAGAGTTAAGTATAAACATAAAATATATTAACATTAATGTGGATAATAAAGCAGTCATATATAATGGTAAAAATGAAAGTATTTATCAAACATCAATATATACAGAATTGAGACTTCATAAAATTAGTTTATTAAAAATTCAGGGGAATGTCAGATATAAATTTAATATAATACGCCCATTGATCATTTTCCGGTTTTTCCTGAACAAAAGGTTTTACGGTAGATAGTGGTTAGGGTTTCCGTTTACAGGTAAGTATATCCCCCTCCCCTTATATATAGTATTCTTAAATTCCGGAGTAATATAGACTAGATACTGTCCTAACAGTGGGCCTGAGAGGGTTGCGCTAGTAACTGTCATTAATATACTTACGAGGGAATTTCTAGCATATGGGTTCATATTCACGTAGCTAAACTACGAATAACCAATCTACTGACTAAATACATGACTATTCATTGGGTTAGGTTATTATAGCCTCGCTTCTAGGGAGTTAGACATCGAAAAAGCATTCCGAGAATAATCGTGCTAGAAAATCTCAGCAATAATATGTATGGTTAGAGCGCCAATGCTGAATAAATAGTAAGGCTGTCCAATAGGGACTATATCCACAAAGTGTTGTGACTACCATAATATTCCTATGTGTTGAGGGGGGCGGTACTCACCGGAAATAAAAAAAAATTAATATAATAAATAAAAATAAATATAAAATTAATATAAATTAAATAAATACAAAATTAAGTATAATTAAATTTTATTATAAAAATAAATTTATTTATATTGTGGCGTATAACTTTAAATAATATAAATCATATGAATCAATATAAATTTATTATGGATAGATATATAAATTTATATTATTAATAATATTATGTATGAGAATTCTTTAATATAAATTTAATAAATAAATTGTGATTAATAAAATAACTACATAATGATTTCACTGGGAGTGTTGCATTTCGACATAATTTATGTTTGATCATTCATGTATTACAACGTGGCTTATAAAAATAAATGAATAGGATAGGGTTTATTTTTTTTTTTTTATTTTTTTTTTTTTTTATAATTTTATTAACATTTATAGTAAAAAAAAATAATAAAGTAAAATAAAAAATAAAAAAAAAAGAATAAAAATATAAGATAAAAAAAATAGATTAAAACAAAAAAAATTAAAAAATAAAACTTTTAATTTAAAATATTTATAATAAATGGATGATCAATTAGAAATAAGTGAAACTAAAAAAAAAAAAAAAAAAAAAAAAAACCAAATCATTGTAAACAAAAATTATAAATTTGATTTATGGTATATAACGAATCATACAAAAGTATTCAAATGTAATGAATATAAAACCGTTAAAAAATGTAAATCATACATTATTCTAAATTATAATAATAAAGTAATAAAATATAAAAACAAAAATACTCATCCAGGAAAAGAATATGATGCATCTGTATCAATAGTAAAACATAAAATGAAAAATGAAATTAGAAAAACCTCAATCCCATTTGATATAAATACATAACATATATATAATGAAATATCTGAAGAAATTGGATTGATATGCCCTGAATATAATTCAATTAAATCCCAAATATCAAGATATATAAAAAAACAACTCCCTCCTGATATATCAAAATTTAATGAAATTCCAGATGAATCTGAATATTATATAAACAAAAGAGATGAAAATTTTATGATATTCAAAAATTCTAATATTATAATTTTTTAATCACCATTCCAAACAGAATTGTTTATTAAATACAACGAAAATATGTTTGCTGATGGTACATCTTATATTGCACCAATATTTGGTTATCAAGTGTTTATAACAAAAATATATGCTCCAGAAATAAATAGTTTTTACACTACATCACTATCTATATTAAATAATAAAGAACAAGCAATCTATGAATTATTATTTGAAGAATTAAAAAAGAATGCAAGTTAATATAATAATAATATTATAGTTACACCAAAAATTTTGCATTGTGATTTTGAAAAAGGTATATCCAATGCTGCCATTAAAATATTTCCTAATATTACTATTAAATATTGTGTATGGCATAATAAAAGATCGTTAGAAGTTCAAAAAAACAAATTATGTTATAATGAAGTTGAAAGTAATCATAAAATTTATTTGTTTTATAAAGCTATTACAAATTTTCCTTTTATAAATCCTGAATATATATTTTATATTTATAATTATATTAAATTTATATGTCAAATATATATTCCATTTTTTAAATTTTTTGGAATATTTTAATAAGACTTATTTATATAAATATGATATTCAATATTGGAATTATTATAACGATATAAACCACATAACAAATAATGCTTCAGAATCTTTTAACAATTACTTAAAAAAATTATTTTACAAAAAACCTTCTTTCTTTGAATTGATTTATCATTTAAAAAGAGAAGAATCTTTATCTTACAATAATTTCAAAAGGAAAATTGAAGGAGTTTGGAAAAAAAAAAAAAAAGAAGAATATTAACAAAAACTGATGAAATAAATGATTTAATTAAAAAATACAAAAAATGATATCATTGATTTATGGTATAAATGTTTATTAGAATTAAACACGCTCTAAATTTATAAATAATAATTAACTAGAATATATATAGTTTAAATTATATTAATATCAATATCAATATATTTTATTAATATCAATATCATTATATTTTATTAATATCAATATCATTATATTTTATTAATATCAATATCAATATTTAAATTTTATTAATAATAAATATTTAATATTAAAATAAATTTTATTTTATTATTTAATTAATTTAATAATAAAATATAAAATTTTATTTATTTTATTTAAATAAAATAAAATGGAAAGGTTTTATTATTAAATAAATAATAATAAAATATAATAAAAATATGAAAATTAATTAAATAATTGAAAATAAATAAAAATAAAATAAAATTCTTAATAGAAAACTTATTCTTTTTTTATTTTTTTAGTTTTTATTTTATTTTTTTAATGCTAAAAAATATACGTTGAAAGTTGTGGCGTATTATATAATTTATACTCATTGTACAAATATTTAAGCTGATTATACATAAATTATGTCGAAATGCATCACATTCGTGTATTAATCATATGATAATTAATCACTTGATTAATTATCATATGATTAATAAAATGATCTAAAAATAACGTGATATAATATAAATTTATGTAACATCATAAATTCTATAAAATACATAAAATTAATGTAAACATAAGATTTTTAACATAAATTTTATGTTATGAAAATATGTAAATAATTTATAAATTCAGTTTTATTTTATTTCATTTTAATTATTTTATTTTACTATATTTTTATTATATTTTTATTATATTTTTATATATTATAAATATTATAAATATTTTATTATTTATATTATACTTTTTGTATATTTAACTGATTGTGTGTCATTTCGCAAAAGTTCATTTCGGAAAAGTTTCATTTCGCAAAAGTTTTAATAAATAGATAAATAAATAAATAATAAAAAAATAAAAAAAAAATTATAAAATATAAAATATAAAATAAAAAAAATAAAAAAAAAAATAAAAAATATAAAAATATAAAATATAAAATATAAAATAAAAAATAAAAAAAAAAAAAAAAAAAAAAAAAAAAATAAAAAAAAATATAAAATAAAAAAAATAAATACCACCTAAAATCATCCTAACTTTGTGCTACTTTTAACTCCCTTTTTTATGATGTCCTCATCTTTTTTTTTTTTTTTTTTTTTTTTACTGAATTATTTATAAATATTTCTTTTTTTTTTAAAAAATTTAATTTTAAATTTATTTATTTATTATAGTTTTATTTTTATTTATTTATTTTTATTTAAATTATATATATTATTTATTTGTTTTATTATTAATTTATTTATTTATTAACTTTATAAAAAATTTTTGTGAAATGAAACTTTTCTGAAATGAAATTTTGCGAAATGAAACTTTTTATGTAAATTTTCCGAAATGCACCTCCCCCATTTATTTTTATGTAATTATTAATAAAATAATTAATTAATAATTAAGGTTTTTATTTCATTTCATATCACATAATAAATGATTAAAATGACACAAATAATAAATAAAACTTTTCGTTTTGTTCTATATTTTTTATTTCTACTAAATATTATTATTAGTAGTAAAAAATTATAAATTAAGAAAGACAAGAAAAAAAAGTGAAATTTAGTTTTTTTTTTTTTTTTTTAAATTATTATTATTAATAAATTATTATTAATAAAAAAAATAAATAATTAATTATTTTTTAAAAGGAAAAAAAGAAAGAAATGAATAAATAAATAATGCTTGAAGTCTTTTTTTTTTTTTTTTTTTTTTATAATAAAAAATGTTAAATAGTTTTTTTAAATATATAAATTAAATACAGAATAAATATATATTACTTATTTATGATTTATAAAATAATTGAAGTGGAATTAAAATTTTAAATATAAATAAGAATATAACAATTAATTGTTAATATAGACTATTGAGTATATTTATTATGTATATTTATATATATTATTTATATATTAAAATGAATAGAAATGTTTTTATTGATATTGAATGGATCATCCATTATACTTTAATTATTTTATATTAAGAATATACTCTAAATATAATGAATAAAATAAAGCAATATATTACTATATATTATAATATAAATAAAAAATATAATCAATTGAATACTGTAATTCTAAAAACTATAATAAATAATTAAATAATTAATAATAAATAATAAAAATAAAAATAAATTTATGTAAACAAATAAGTATTTTTAGACCATTAATTTGATATAAAACAAATATGTGTAGTAATTTGTATATTTGTATATTTGAATATTTATATTGAATATATATATTCAAATATTAAATTTATATTATTAAATATTTTATATATTATATATATTTTATATTATTTATATTTTGTATTTATTATATTATATTATATTATATATATATTTCTTAAATATTCAATTATACTTTTTATTTTATAATAAAAATTATATTAAAGTATTAAAGTTTATATAATTGATATAATAGTTTATATTATTTATATATTATTCATATTAAAATATATATTATTATATTTATTTATAATAATTAAAAATAATTAATACTTTACTATATAATTTTATTATTCTTATCCTTGATTTTTTTCAAAAAAAAAATAATATTATATAATATTGTAATTATAAAATAATAAAATATTAATAAAAATTATAAATAACTAAAATACAATTAATAAATGACCTACAGTTCATACATGAAGAATAAAATATGTTATCAAAGTAAAAATGTATTTAATTTTAAAAATTTTTAAATAATAATAATAATAATAATAATAATAAAATATGTATATAAAAATTATAGATATTAAAATAGAACATATTAACATAAGGAAATGGGGTTTTATTAGATTTAAATTACTACCTATATTACATTTTTTTGGATTTTCTTAATTTTTTGTACATTCAACATAACCGAGTTGTTTAATGGAGCAAATTTTAATTTATCAGTTTCATTATCAACTACAACATAATTATTAATACAGACTAGATCCACCATTTGAGTTGCAAATTGATTCATGTGGTATAGGTGTTATTGAGAAGAGCCATAGCCATAAATGTAAGAATTAATACTTTCTGAAAGGTAACAATCTCCAGTTTCACAATTTTTAATTGAGGATTGGGCTAGAACAAGTTCTCCCTTATAAGTGACACAGAATTCATTTTTCGTCATATCAACTTTGGGGTGTATTTATTATCCTTAAAGATACGAGTCAACTTTATTTATTATAAAGAGTTGCAATTAGTTAATTTTACATTCAATTTATACAAATACATTATGGCTTATACATTACATTAAATGCATTACATTTTAATACATTTAAACTCATATTTCAGATATTCTACAATTATGTCTTTTATATTATTTATATTATTTATTAATAATATAATATTTATTATTCAATATTCAATATTTAATATTTAATTATTTTTTATTCTTTAGTTTATAATTATTTAATAATTTAATAATTAAATAAATAATAAATAATAAATAATAAATAATAATAAATAAAAATAATAAATAATACATAATAATAAATAATCAATAAATAACAAAAAGTATATTTATTAATAATAATTAATAATACATAATATTAATTCAATAATAAATAATAAATAATATATTTTATTAAACATTCAATAGTTTTAATATTAAAAAAATAAATATTAAATAATTAATTATTTCATTTTATAAATATAAATTTCTAGTTTATTAAATAAAAATTTCTTTATGCAGTAATAATTAAAAAATATAATAAAATGCATTGTTTTTTAAAAATTTTATATATTTTAATATGTTTATTATTTGCCTTTATTATTATTTATTTTTTTATTATATATATATATATTTTTTAAAATTTTTAATTTGATGATTAAAATATATTAATTTTATATTTATGAAAATAAAAAAATAAAAAATAAAAAATAAAAAAATAAAAAATAAAAAATAAAAAATAAAAAATAAAAAATAAAAATAAAAAAAAATTATGAATAAAATAATTTAATTCTATAGAATTATATTAAATATATATTTTCTTTTATTAATATAGAAATATATATGTATATAAAGATATTTGTTATAATACTATAAATGAAATTATAAGAAATAATAAATTAATTATCTTAATTGTATTGAAATTTGATTATTAAATTAATCTTACTAGTATCTAATTGAAAAAAATAAAAATAAAAAAAAAAAAAAGAATTATTTTTTCTTTTAAACCTGTATGAATTTTATTCTATTTACTTTTTAAAAAAGAAATTAATTCAATGTAAATTTTCGTTTTTTTATATTTATCTAATATAAAATTTCGATAAAAAGTATTTAATGTATATATATATTATACATAATATATAAATATATATATATATATTTTTAATATATATATTTTCATTAAATTTCTATTAAGAAGTTGAATATGAAAATTTCAGATATTAAAATAAAGAATATGATCTTAAATATAGAGGATTTTATTAAATTAGAATCACTACTGATATTACATTTTTCTGGATTTTCTTCATTTTCTATACATTCCACATAGCCAAGTTGCTCAATAGAACAAATTCTAACTTCATCCGTTTCTTTATCAATATTAACATAGTTATTGATACAGACCAGATCAAACATGGAGGTACTTTCTTCCTCGTTGTATGTACAATTAGTAAAGATACCACTAATTGATTTTAAATAATTCTTTCCACGATGATAAGATACTGCTGTAGAGTTGTTATGCCTACTAATATCCTTAACAGCCTGTTTAACATTTCCTGGTAATTCTTCTGTTAAGGCTAACGGGAAATTAATGACGACATTTTCATCGTAGGAACAGTACCGTGATTTCATTGGAACGAAATTGGAATGACTTTCACAGCGATAATAAGTCTCCTCAATATAATAATATTGACCATTGATACAGAATTGCTTCGTACATTCGGTCGCTTCCAACTCTTCAGAATCATGAATACAGTAGTAAATAGCACCTGTATTCGTTATGTAGTAGCCTGTTTCATCAATAGGACTACAGTCATGGTCCTCACCTAGATTACAATAATACATTTCTTTATCTATTGTATAGTAATAACCGTCGTTGGCCATGGCTTGTATCTTTATTTCATCTGATTCTGCTTTCACAAACTTATAAATGTAAGTTTGAGTAGGATCAATGGAGATATAGGCATAACCTGAAGTACTTGGTAAGCTATAATCCCTATCTTTATATCTATAAATGGTTTTAGCCTGGGAGTCATAATAATATGTATCTTCATGAGGTTCATAGATATGACAGGAAGAATGCGTGCAAGCATACATTACAAGATTAATATTTTTGGAAAGATACGTACTTCTTTCGATTGTGGTATTTGTAAACATATTAATGATGTAGTATTCGGTTTGATCTACCATTTGAGCTGTAAATTGATTCATATGGTAGAGGTGTTGAGAGAAGCCATAGCCATAGATGTAAGAATTAATACCT
This sequence comes from Neocallimastix lanati (nom. inval.), assembly GCA_016946835.1. Lineage (NCBI taxonomy): Eukaryota > Fungi > Neocallimastigomycota > Neocallimastigomycetes > Neocallimastigales > Neocallimastigaceae > Neocallimastix > Neocallimastix lanati (nom. inval.). Next base: position 5,522 of record JACVTC010000190.1, on the reverse strand, counting down.
TCAGAGAGGTAACATTCTCCAGTTTCACGATTTTTAATAGAGGATTGGACTAGAACAAGTTCTCCCTTATAAGTGATACAGAATTCATTCTTCTTCATATCAGCATTGGGGGTGCATTTATTATCTTTGAAGATACAAATGATATCCTTGTCATAGACAAACGAATACAATTTATTATTTACATCATATTTCAGGATTCTCTTATTAATGTCAGCAATATAGGTAATAGTATTAAGAACATCAACAGGACGACAATGACTTCCTTTACAACGATACAATTCAACATTGTTATCATTGTATTCATCAATATCACGGCTTCTTACAATTCTGTTTTCTTTATTATTCAAAAAGATATAGGCGGTTTCGTAGATTTGAATAATACAATCTATATCGATGGTATAGATACTCGATTTCTCCGCGTAGTACCTATCACGATAGGAATCGTTAGCTTCAAGACAATTAGTGGTAGAGGTCGTATAGACGTAGGTGGCTGTTTTTCCAGAAATAACATTCGGTTTCACTTCAATAGTATCAGTGGCAAAATAGAGAATGGAATGGTCACTATTCGTACAGAAATCACCAGCCTCTATCGAGCTTGTCGCTTTTTTCGTCATGGAATACTCGAGTGTGATATAGCATTTATTATTACTGAATTCACAGATGGGAACAGCAGCCAATTCACTAATGGTTAAAGCAGCACATTTACCTTCCACACAACGAATAATATCATAGACATCATTGGTGTCTCTAGTACTAAAGATTTTACTTTCTTCTTTCAATTCTTTATTTTTAAAAGTGTCAATTATATTTTCTGAATTATCATTAACCTCTAGTGATTCATTCTTTCTTTTAGAAAGTTTCTTATTCAAAGAATTCCTGATCTCGAATTGAAGATCTTTTTCAAGTTCAGAACGTCTTTTAATGGAAACTTCTCCTTTTAGGGCTCCTCGGAAGATTCCATTATGAACACGAATTTCTTTACATCTATTTCCAATACGACAATGAACTAATATATCTGGTTCACTTGTCAAATAGTAACCACTGAGGGCATCTTCAAGGAAACAGGAAATCACATTACCAGCTTCCACACATTTTATGATGGTGTTATTTTCTTCTGTACAGTCGGCATTGAAATAGTAGTGTTCGATGGGATTTATTTCGTAACAAGTTATGAAACTTTTACAAAATATTAAAGTCTTACTCGAGGAAGTGAGATAATATCCGGGATTACCTTCTGTTACATAACATCCCTCATTGAGGGTACATTCTATAAGGGGATAAAGGTTTCGATCAGAACCAGAATTTAAATATTTGACACCATTATCAGGATAAATGAAGATACATTCATTATTGGCGTTACAATGAATAATACCAAGTATTCCATTTTCTCCGTAACCTAAATAATTCCCTGGCTTAACACTTACTTTTACACAAATACCATTGGTACATTTTATTAAGTTATTACCATTTGTATAATACACCGTTTTCGGTATTTTATTGCTACCATTGTTGTCACGGCCACCGTGACCGTTACCGTTAGATTGGTTAGGATTAATAATATAGCAGTTTTCACCATCCTTATCACAATAAATAATAGTAGATGTCTTCGATCCACCTGAACCATCAATCACATACCCATCCTCATCAGTGTATTCCATTTTTCCTTCCTCATTACAACGAATGGCCTTTTTATTGATGGCATCATAGAGATAGGTATTGGGGGAACAACCTTTACTTTCGGTACACACTTTCGTAATTTCATCACACGTATAGATTGTATAATCCGATTGATCCCCATCCATGGAATCGACCACATTACCGTTTCTATCTACAATAATGGAGCCACTTTTGTAATAACGATTTATAGAGTAATATGAGACTTTAAATAAAGCAAATGTTGAACTTCGAATTCCTGGGAATCCGTTCTTTGGAATGGTAGCAGATACGAAAATATCTTTATTTTTGGAGGCATGGACAACATCAGAATCTTTAGATTTATAGAACTTCAATTGTCCATCTTCATAACAATAATTTCCTGGAACAGCCATTGCTGGCTCTGGACAGTTAGGAGACGTTCTTTCGTAACATTCGCTATTTTCTCTTTCACAAACAATGACAGGCTTCTGTGAATTACCAGCATTAACATAGTATCCAATTTTCTGCCCCTATTGGGTTACATCCTTCCAAGGAATTACATTGGATCAATGGATAAGATAATTTGTTATACCCATTATTTAAATAATAACTTTTAGAAGTAAAAGCCGGCCTCCAGGTACATTTTTGAATAGTACTTCTTGTGGATCTTCTTCGATTGGAAATTGTGGTCTCTACACATTCAATTAACCCTTGATTGCCATTTTCATCTTTTCCTACATAATAGGATGGAACACCTGTTGGTGTTTGCTTCTCACATTTTGTATTCATGCAGGCTATAATGGCATTCTCTAGACCAGTACTTTCTCCATTTACATAATATTCTGTATCTATTCCCTCCGTTATTGTCATTCCTATACATCCATCTTTTTTAGTACATTTAATCATTTGATTGGTATCACCGTTCTCAGAGTAATTTGAATTGAGATAGAGACCTTCTTGAACATCATCTGATTTCATTACAATGCATGTCACCTTTTTATTACTTGAATCAATAGAGCATTCAATAATACCTTTTTTTGATGAGGTATTATCAGATGAAGTTCCTTCATCCTTTCCAGCATTTATGTAAATTTCATTATTACCTTTGGTGGCACACTACTACTTATACTGCATCCAAGTTTTTCACATTTAATTAAAGGCTTGTCATTCTTTGTTTCCTCATCACTATTAACATACACATCATTTATACTACCATCCTTTAATTCACAAATTGACTTCACACATACAATTAAGGCATCTTTCATCTTATTACTGTTTTTATTTCCAGTATTTACGAATATTGAGGATTTTCATCAGAATCCACAGAAACTCCGGATATGGTAGTGGCTATACATGTTTCAGAATTACATTTAATAATTTGATTATTTTGATCGGGTTCTGGATAACTTCCATTTAAAAAGACATCACCATCATTACCATTAATGGCTTTGCAGGTTATTTTTTCTCCATTCTTTCTACATTCTATCAAATCACTATCAGGATCACCATTAATAAAGTATTGAGGTTTATCATCATCAGCAGTGGATGGCTTAGAATAACATTTATTACCATCACAATAAATGATTTGATTTGGATTAGATGAATCGATAAATACCCCATCTATCAATAGTAGGAATAGGTACTACTTTTTTACAAATTTTTTTCGCCATCAATAACTTCACACTTAATTATTTCCTCTCCACTCAAATAATATTCATTACTATCTGTTGAAGCACCTGTAGATTTTGGTTTACAACCATTCTCATCGCAAACAATCAACTGACCAGTATTATCATCATAAAAAGTTTCTTCTTTACCTAGTTCACTAACTGTACATTTTCCTTCATTAATTGTTGTATAACATTTGATTATGCACCTTCATTTCTTTTCCAGCATTAACAAAAAGTATATTCAGTTTTTTCGTCGGTATATTCAATTAATTTTTTCTTTACATACTTTATTTTCACAGATGTAAGTTGATTTTCATTTTATCATTATTCATAATTGGCATTAATGTAAACACTACCTTCACTCGAAGTTATTGTGAGTCACAAGTTTACTTGTTATCTTCAGTTGGTAATACATTCAATGACATCACCTCGATAATCACCAGGAAGTATCTGAATCTTCTGAATTAAAATAATATTCTGGTTTATCTGGTGTAGCTCCACTCTTAGCTAATTCACAACTACCATCTTCCACATTTAATAAGTTGATTTTCATCATCAGCTTTACCAAAGTTTGAATTTAAAAAAAACTTGATTTTCGTTTTCAAATAATCATATTCTTCAACTGTTATGCAATTATCATTATATGAAAACTTAATAAGCGAATTTATTTATTTTCTGGATCGGTGTAATAATAATATTCAGTTTTCTTTGGAGTTGAACCATTATCTTGAGCAGTACATTCAGTGGTAGAGCAAACAATGATTTGTTTTTGATTATAAGTACTTATATATACATTTTTGATAATGGATCTTCAATTAATCTACAAGAAGCTTTATATTTCTTTTCTTCTTCCTCATTAACCGTTATTTCTTCCATATTACATTCAATTATAGCATTTTTAATTCCTTCAGCTTCACCATGAACATAATGCTCAGTATTGTCATCGGTTTTGTCATTATTATAATATTCGCATTCTGTATCGGATGTACATTTAATCAAATAATTTTCATTATCTTTTTCTTCACCATAATTACTATTTATATAAAAGACTTCAGAAGCTTCTTTAGCAATGATTGCTTCTTTACTTTCACATTCACTATTTGATTCACATTTAATAAGAGGTAATTTTTTATTATTATTAGTTATATAATCTCCAGCGTTAATATAATAACTCTCAGCTCCTTCTGCTTCTGAAGTTTTACATTCTATTGAGGAAGCATCTGTTCCGCTGTAACTTTTATTATTACAAATAATTAAAGGTTTTCCACTTTCTCCATTATCATTTGTGATATCTACCTTTAGGTTACCATTAAGAAAAACACTATTACTTTCGGCCGATATTGTTATACAAGTACCAGAACATTTTATCAAAACAGATGAATCATCAGCTGCTTCGTCAGCATTTTTAAAATAAGTAGGAATATTAGTATTACCTAACATATTTGTATTTTCAGTAACACTTAAGCATTTATCTGAGTTACATTGAATAAGTTTACTATCATCATTATTTATATATATATCGTTTGAATTTCCATCATAAGCAATACAATAGGTTTCATCAGGACATCTAATTAATGCTTTAAGAAGCTCATTTGAAACATCAGCATTTATATAATAACCTTTATTTGGTGAGATTAATTGACATTTAGTTCCCTTTTCACATTTAATTAACCAATTATAGGAATCGTTTTCATTACTTCTTTTTCTTTGTTTTTCCTCTTTTTTAATTAAAGAACTAGCATCAAGATAATACCCTAACCCAGCTTTTATATTACATTCTTCAATACTACCTTTTACAGTACAATCAATTAAACCATCATCTAAGCTTTCAGCACTCCAATTCAAATATATACCTTCATTAATTGCTTCAGAGTCTTCTGCTACTAATACTGAATTTTTAGTTAAAGCAAGGAAAACAATTTCTCCTTTATTCTTACCGAAAATTTCATTAACATAATTATTTTTAAATTATTAACTCGAAATGCTGCATATCTTACTTCATCTTCTTTTGTTGGAAGAGGAACTCCTAAATTTTTACCGAAACAAACTTCTTTACCATTATCTCCTTCTCCTAATCTTCCTTCATCTCCATCAACACAAGGACCTGAATTTTCTACAATGGTACATCCTTCACGCTTCCATCCATTACATTGAAGAATTTTATTATCTTTAGAAATAAGATATCCCTTAACAAGGATACATTTTTCTTGGGGTAAA